>JALJCO010012422.1:0-85444 GCA_023101725.1 Atherinomorus stipes
CGATTCACTTTTTGGCTCGATTCGACTGCGATCTCGATTCGATTATCTCCTGCATAAATTGACAGACAGCAAATTTATATGTGCTTTGATAATAGATGGTCTAAAATGTAAAAAAGAGCATGAATAAAAAGGCAGTGGAGCCAGCAGCCTGTCATGGACTTTTCATGAACCAACAGAATGTAAAATTTATGTTGAAAACACAGCGGACTGAAAAACAGGCTTTTAATTCTTTCATTTACATGAAAATAATAATAAAAAAGTCATTATTGAAATAATATGATCATGTAAACTTGGAGGATTTAAGCTAAGACAGATATTATTTTCCAACAAAAGATAATGAAGATATGTAAACATTCAGAGTTGAACATCTATATTGAACATGGGTCTAGCTTCCAGAAAAAGTGCATCTTCATCTTCATTCTGTTAATGCTTAAAACTGGTGCCAATCACTTGGAAATGAAATTAAAAATGCTTCATTTATCCCAGAAGTGATTACACAGCCTTATTACCAACAGATGAAACACTAATATGAGGTTGAGAACGTGACTTCAATTATATTCAGTCAGAGACGAGACAGCTCCCGGCATCAACTGCAGTTCCACCCTGGCCAGCAGATGGAGCTCGTGCTTCATGCTGACCGTCTCAAACAGGCCTGACGTGTCTGAAGACATGGCGTCCATCTCACGGAAGCTGTCTCATGTCTCATTAGGCTTCGGATTCGCCATCCCTAATATATAGTTATACCTTCGATAAACGAAAAATTTCACTGCCTTACACTTTGGAAACTTGGAAGAGCTGGCTGCACAAGGAGATCGCGCCGCCATCTTTGTTTTGGTCTGAAGTTCAGAAGAGAGACGGGACGCAAGACGGATGCTTAATCAGCCTTCATTAGGGGAGCAAAAAAGTGTGAACACTGTCAAAGTTCAGCACTGCAACTTTAAAGGTCAAAGCTACAACTTTTTAATCAAAACAATTAATTTCTCAAAAATAACACATCTACAGAATGTCTAGCGGGGTGCGGAATAAACCTGTACATAACCTGTACATGCTCCCTCTTGGCGGGGTCATCAGAGACATGGCGTCAACTTTCACAGTTATGCTGATGACACACAACTTTACATCTCTATGTCTCCTGATGACTAAAGGCCAATGGATGCACTTTTTAACAGTATTTCAGACATCAGATCCTGGATGGCAGAAAACTTTCTCCAGCTTAATCAGACCAAAACTGAGGTTTTAGTCATCGGTCCTGAAGCCCAGAGAGACACTTTTACCCAAACTACAATCTTTGTCTTTTAATCCATCGTTACAAATAAAAAATCTGGATGTGATTTTTGACTCTGAGCTGACTTTTATTTCACACATAAAGAATATCACAAAAATAGGGTTTTACCATTTAAAAAACATAGCCAGAGTCTGCCCCATTCTCTCTCGGGCCAACACAGAGACGCTAATGCATGCTTTTATTACAAGTCGTATTGACTACTGTAACCGCCTGCTCTCTGGTTCGTAAAAAGAACATTTCAGGTTTACAACTGTAAAAGGCAGTTCGGCATATTTTAATCCTAGTGCTGCTTGTAAAGCCATGACTTCCAGTCAATTACCCCCTCCCCCGAACTACACTGTTCAAGTCCCTCCCTCCGAGATCTACGACAACAAACCGACATCATGGTGTCCAGTTCACATCAGAACTGCTCTGTACCTGGCGTACGAAGGACAACAGCAATTTTTTTGTCCTTCCCCACTGAAAAGCTTGTGGATGATTTCATTTCTGCAGGAATGTGCCGACCGAGCTAAGAAAATCTCTGCAGCTCCGTCTCCTCCTCAGGACAGGTTATAACAGCTTCCAGCCATCACAAAGAAACACAAGTTTCTAATAAACGTTTCTCATCATGTTCGTGTCTTTTATCCCTGAGGGAAACTGATGTCTGTGATTATTCCAGTTTATAATTCTTCCCGTTGTGTGCAAGTGTTCGGCTGCGGACTCAGGTTTGCAATCAGGCCTTCATCATTATCATCATCATCACTGTTTCTGTACTGCTCTGGTCAGACGAAGACAGATCTAACGAGCAAAACTAGTGTAATATATCTTTAGTATTAACTATCAACTGAATTCGGGTCATGGGTGAAGTAAATAATTTAGGGAAACTTGTTGCTGAAATATGATGCTGTTTTCTTCTTAAACTGTATTCATACTCACGCTGCATCAGCATCTGTGTCAGGTTGGTGAAGCCGTCCGCCGTACGTCCTGTATAGATCCACAGAGACCCAATACCAATTTCTTCAAGCCTGCCGTGCTGCCGCATTCAACAGGACACACCAACTCTTTTTTTACTCAAACATGAGTGTGTGGAGAGACGCGTGTCTGCAGGTTACTGCTGAGTGTATGGGCAAATGTCTCCAGGTATCTCCGTATCACTTCGCCTCCTCTCCACGAGAGCACCATGACAACAGAAGCACATGGTGACAAGCGTGCCTTCTGGTCCCCCCCCCACCAAACCTCGGTCATTGTACGGCAGTGCTAACAGTAGTGCTAACTAGTAGCGCCTCCTATTCTATGACAAGGCTGAGTTACAGCGAACGATCCTTTCATACAGTATTGAGGTACTTAGAGTCTGACTAAAAAGGGACCAAAAGTCGCTGGGAATTTCATGCCACTGGCACTTTAACCCATTTATACATACGTCTACAAAACTTATTTTTTTAAATAAAATATTTTACTTCTGTTTTTCAAAATTATCTTATCCATCTATACATTTTCTATACTGCTTAATCCAGTTCAGAGCTGAGGGGAAGCTGGAGCCTGTGACAGCAAGAGTCAGAGTACACCCTGGACAGGTCACCAGTCTATCAGGGCCAACACAGAGACACAAACAACCACTTATACTCACTCAGAGAGAATTTATAGCGGTATCTTTTTCTTTTCAATACGAAGGCAAACTTGTGATTACAATCAGTCATCAGTCATTTTCTGTACCGCTTATCCAGTTCAGGGTTGCTGGAGCCTATCCCAGCTATTATCAGGCAAGAGGCGGGGTACACCCTGGACAAGTCGCCAGTCTGTTGCAGGGCCAACACAGAGAGACAGACAACCTCGCTTCTAAGGGCAATTTAGAGTGACCAATTAACCTAACAAGAATGTCTTTGGATGGTGGGAGGAAGCCAGAGTACCAGGAGAGAACCCACACAAACACGGGGAGAACATGCAAACTCCACACAGGAAGGCCACTGTTGGAATTGTTTGAACCCCCCTCCCCAGCCAGGAATCAAACTAGTGACCTTTTTATTGTGAGGCTGCAATGCTAACCACCACACCACCGTGCAGCTGTGCACCGAGATGACAATCTATATACTATATGAAATTTATCTAGTTATAGTAAGCGGCAGAATATTGTATGACTTTCTGGTGTCCACTGAAGTCGCCAGTGTACAAATCTAACATCCTCACCCATGCAAATAAGAGAAAACAGCTTTTAAATAGGTGCTCACTGTAACGGACACTATGAATGGAAGAGTTCAAATGTATCATCCCTGCAATGTTTTGTACAAGGAAGAGATATGCACACCCCTACCAGTTATGTATGCTGTTATGCTGCTAACTTATTAGCAGTTAATGCAATTAGTTGTTTCATGCTCCAGCAAGCAGTAACACTTTTCAGTTTTATTTGATATGTTGCTCTTTGGGATTTTTCAAAATTAAACATGTAGTTTGAATGATTTGTAAATCACTTAATTTGCCATTTACATGGCATCCTAATTTTAATTGGAAATATGTTGTTAAATGTCATAAATACTAATAGGAGCAGCGGGTGAAATCTGTCTTGTAAGAAAAACTAATTCTTAGTCAAAGTGTGCAGCTGTTGAGGCGTCAGAATAAACTCAGAGGCTCTGAACTCTTTTCAGCTGCTTCAGTGATGTTTGGATGTTCTGTGAACATAATGCAAATCCAATTCATTATATTTCTAAAGTTACAGGTGGATGGAAGAAGACATGACCTGCATCTTATTAGCTTTGTGAAAGTTTTGCAATTTGTCAGTTGAGAAAAGTTGGTCTATTTCTGCTGTATGAAACTTTGGTGTTAGTCAACACAATGAGGCAGGGGAGCAAAATAAAAACAGCAATAAAATCGGTCTCATTTTTCTTTTTTTATTCTTTGTAGGATTTTTAATGCACCTGTGCTGTTTTCTGTATGGATGACATCTCATCTTTTAGCTGAGCCTTTCAGATGGCCTAATAACAGGATCTGAATACTGCTGACAATACCTTGCTGTCCCTTTCTCTTCTGAGTATTGCTGTCAAAGCCATAAGCGCAGTAAGGAACGGCTTCCCAGGTGCTATAACGCACCGTACCAAGAGCCATTATCTCTCCACTGTCTTATCATCTTCCAGCAGCTCTACCGTGGAATATATGCCTCTAGGGGAGGAGGGAATGGACTCATGCAGCCATACGACTTATTATCAAGTAAAATCACCACCGCCCACTCGGTACAAGCACAAGATGTCAAAATGGAGTCTGCCGGAAATATCTGTCTTGGTGTGACGTTGCTTTGTTTCATAGGCCACGCAGCATGAGACTAATGTGAGGGAAGGATGATGTAAGTGCACTTTCATGTCATATTTGAATCCATCTCCTCTTGCAAAACAGTGACAGTAATAAGTAGAGGCACTCAGCTTCTCCAGCAGGGAAGGAGAGAGTAAAGCCAAGCAGGGATTCAGTAATCAAGCCATGTTCATTTTTTTAAGTTAGTCAGTGTTGGAGTGGATTAAAGGCTGCAGATGGCTACAGCATGCAGCACCGCTGGAGTTGTGATATTGTTCATAGTGCTCTGAGGTACTGAGCCAATCAATATTTGATCACTCAGAAGGCAGTGATTTAAGGGCCAAAAGAAAAAATCTTGATTAAAGTTGGTTTCTTTGTTCATAGGGTATTCACTATAAGAAAAGGAAAGTCCTAACTACATGCCAAAATACACTGTAATTACTCAAATACTAATTGAAATGCTTCTAAAACACTGATTACATGCAGGCTATAGGCCAAGAAATCTTTAACCTTTTCAAAATGAATGTTATTAGCTTGAAAAAATATCGTTGATTGGTGCCTACTGGACTGTAATTCTTTATCAAATGTTGCCTGACCCTGAAAGACCTCTGCTGACATGTTTTTCAATTCCCTTGATTGTTTCTCAAGTTCAGATTTAGAACCTACTGACCCCATACTGATTTAGTGATTTGGGGGTCAAAAGACTCAGTGGATCTCTCGCGAGCCTCGGTTATATAATACTGACTCCTTAAAACTGATTTACATGAAACCATTGGCCAGAATCCTGCCAGTGATGCTACTTGAATGGCCGTCACATCCCTCTGTGTTTATCCCGGTGAGGGAGCCTTGGTTGTCAAAAACAACAATTTCACTTGATTTAGAGCTGATTGTGTCTCATTGATTGACAGTGGTTTTAACTGACATCCGGTGAGCTGCTAATTGGAAGCTTCTGGAGTTATCAGAGGGATTACCAGTTTCTGTTTATTTTCTCAACCTGTGTCTCCAGACTTTGATCAATATCGTTTACAGCAGGTTGATTGATGGACTGATGAGAGAATGTGGCAATTTGACTTGACTGTGTGTGTGACACGTATGTTTGAAATCTAAAAATGTGGAAAAGGTTTTATCATGATGAAAGAAAGAAGTGTAATGTGTTGCACCAGATAACAGATCTGTTGTAAAGCTGTTTGTGTGTAGTCTGTTAATAATGTGCACTATGATTTCAAATTTTGGTTTCAACGTTACATTGCAACGTCTTTTGTAAGGATGACTGTAAATGATCTTTCAGAGGGCAATCTGGCACTGAGTTTAATGGGCCACGTCATAAGCTGTGTCCAGATTTGAGGGCTACGTCCTTCCAAGTCCAGATTTGAAGACTGCTTACGAAACGGCAATGTGACCAAGGCTGTCCAGATTTGAAGGCTCCTTCAAATGCAGCCTACAAGTGTGGCCTTACTTTCCCCAGATTTCAAGGACGTCCGATGTATCATTTGTGGCTAATCCTATCCCAAGATGCATTGCGGGTCGAACGGGACATTCTGCAGCAGAGTTGTCTAAATTTAAGAGACATTTTCAATTTATTTATCATATGATTATATTATTGCGTAAAAGTTAATATCATGGTGCTTCATCTGCTATTGTCCATGAAATTAAAGGTTGAATATGGAACACGGACAGAAGAGCGACATCACGTGTGTCTAGGTTTTAGTTGCAACGGCAGAAAAACAACTCCAGCCGCTGGGATGTCAGGCTTGCTGCTGATACGCAAGTGACCAACAGTCTGCAGCATGTCCAACAAGTAACATAGAGGAGTTTATAACTGACAGCTAACGTTAGCCATGCTAGCAAACAAGTTAGCTTAGCCTTACTGTGCCCAAAATATTGTTGCCAAAACGGAGATCGTATTTGGCAACCTGCAATGGCGTGTATTGCCTTATAGACGTAAATATAATGCCATTATCGAACCTGTTAAAATTGATTTTTTAATTATTTTTAGGCTAAATGTAATTTTTCTAGGAAATGTTGTACTTTCATTCTGTACCCCCCCCCCCCAAACGACCTGTTATTTTAAAAAATATATATATAGCTTTTAACAAAAATGTTATATATTTAACCTCTAACTAAAGTTAGCATGACACTGAAATCTTGTTTGCAAAATAAAATTTACCTGGATTTGATTTTCTCTCAGGTGGAGTGATAAAAATGCTGCAGACGACAGTAAAGCTGCTGTAACTCCTCTCAAATTAGCAGAACACTGGTAAGGCTTTTGGAACTTTTGCTTTGGTTTAGCGTGTCACAGTTGCTAGGCAATGAGACTTATGCTGAAGATGCTAGACTGTCTGAATTTAACCCCCTGTCTCTTCTGCCTAACGCGGTCTAAAGGCCCATTTATGCTTGACGCAAAAGACGGATACGCAGACGGACGGACTGCTTCGCCCGTCATCTGCGTCGGTTACGCACGTAATTTGGTGCATTTTGGAGGGGCTTGTTGATCTGTCAGTCGACACAGAAGACGGAGCAATACCACCAGAAACCGTGGGGTCAGTGTTGAGCTGTGTAGCTGATATGCAGCCAGGGAAAGAACCAGAGAAGAAGGACAGAAACTGGAACATAAACAACACAAAATAGCCCAATAAAAGCACCTGAGAAAGAAGATGCCAAACAAACAGAGAGAATCTGTAGATGTGGCTGAAGCTTTTGAGGAGAGGCTGTGTGAATGTGCCTGAAAATACATTTGTATCTATGACATCACATTGCCAGGGCATATGGACAAGCAGCACTGCTGCCTAGCGGACACAGATTTATGTGCCATGGGAACGCAGAAGACGCATGGAAGTATGAAGGCAGCCACGCAGGACGACGCATGACACGGACGTCGCCATTTACTTATGTAAGGGAGTATAACTGGGCCTTAAGGAGGACCTGGCCTATGTAGGCCGGGTAGAACGCTTCCTTCGAAAGACGTAGCCCTCAAATTGGACACAGCCACAGTAAACTCAACATTTGTCTGTATGCAGCAATAAATTAGTTTGAGGGAGGTACAGATGCGGGCATGAAAAAGTTCCTTTCTGGCACTATCACTGGCAGAACGATTTGTCCAGCGAATACGTCATCACGTACAGTGTCCAACCTTGGCGTGTGGAAACGTCCTTGTTCCGGGCATTCATTTATGCTCTGAAATTGTTTCCCCCACACAGGCGTTTCTCTGTGCGATTGAATTAGCAGACAAGTCGCTGGTAAGTGGCTGGCAGTCGGCTGGCAGTCGGCTGAAAGGGGAACTTTCTCATGCCCAAATCTGTATAGTGGCTGCCCCGTAGGCTATCTCCCATTTTACTGGAGGAACACCAAAGGGCGACTCAGGGTAATATCTCCCGAAGGACTAAAAGTGATGCAGAAACTTTACCGGTGAGTAAATGCACGTATATATACCTAGAAATAAGGTCCAGGTTAAAAAAAAAAAAACTTACCCTTTAAGGGCGCACTACAGCTGTTAGGTCTGCTTTAAATGAACACCCAATCTTATCCTGGAATGTAACAAAAATGTAAACTCTGGTCCATTTAAAGGTACAGTCTTACGTTTCCCCCCTGAAAATAAACGTTCGACCTGTGCAAGTGAAATCCATCTCAAACCCCGCCTTTGGGCCTCTACTTGCGTGCAGTGATGCGTTTGAATGCAGCTCCCTCTCCTCCTGCCTGTAATTCGCTCTTTGGCTTTGTTCTGGTCTGGTCGGGACGTTTCTGGGTGGAGATTTCTGTTTATATCGCCAGCCAATGACAGAGCTAAGGACATGACGCTGTGTGGGAATAAGCTCATGATTGGAGCAGACGCCAGTCACTCGAACTCTCGAAGAAAAAAAAAAGAAAGAGAAAAATGGTGGATGAACTAAAGAAAAGGTAAGAGGTTTAGAAAATGCAAGTTGGAAAACCAGGGTTAATATTATTTTGGCTTTACCTGCTTCTGAGCTCTGAAGGAGAAGCTTGAAGCTCAGTCAGCTGAAGAACGAGGTGGCCATTAGCCTGAGAGGGAGGGGCGCTCAGTTTGAATACTGTTGTTTGCAAACAGAAACGGTGGGGGGACTTCGGACTCTACCTTTAAGAACTGGGGTTCTTGGTACACATGCAAGTTAACCCTTAATTGTTTTTCCTTTAATGTGAACATAAACAGACCATTCAGTGAACCAATAGCAGGGCGTGATGGAGAGTGCATTGTAAAGCCACATGCTGGGAAGGATACTGCATCTCCTTCCACTTAAATTGGACAGATTCTTGTGAAAACCATAAAAGGTTTAAACACCAAAGCAAAAACAGAAACCGAGAGACTGCATAAATTTATTGCTGCTCCATCGTTACATGTGGTGAAAGAGAGGTTTTCAGATGGACAATCAATGAGCTAGGTTTTCTTCTTCCTGCTTTAATTCCTTTCTTGGGAAATATCCTATTTCCCACCCACGTTTCCATCGTCTTTCTTGATCGTCTCGACCCCGCCTACGAGCACTTCCCCCGAACCGGTGGTGTGCCTAACCTCCAGTGTCCTGGAGATCTCAGGATGAGTCAAAGACTGGTGAAATAAACGTAAGAGTGGTGTAATCCAATATCCAAAAGCTCCTGCTGGGTGCAGGATGTTAAGGTGAAACTGTTCTGAACAGACCCGAGAGGGGCAGGAAAATTACAGCAACATTTCAAAAAGATGACTTGCTGTGTGAACGTGCTGCCAAATCCCCATAATAATAATTATAATAATAATAATAATTAGAAGAATGAGATGCAGAGTGAGGAAAGTGCATCATACAACCATAGATTGTATCATGGTATTAAGGGCAAACCCTCTTGACATCACCCGAAGGTTTCTAGAGAACTAAACTGAAGCTTGGTGGTTTTGATGAACAACAGAAACATTTAAACTCTAAACATAAAATATTCAAAAGACATTAAATAACTGAATAATTCATTGCCTTAGTCATTATGGTTCAAATGAGGCTGAAGCACACATTTCACATTTGCAGCCAGATGTGCCTGCCTCCAAGTCATTCAGGATTAATTCATCTAAACTCTGAGTGTTTATTAACCATAGTTTTTCTTTTATCTTTTCAATTCATTGTAAATTTTTGGAATACATAAAGTGTATAGAAAAGGAATAAGAAACAGTGTTTTCAAAGTATCTCTATGGCTATATGAACTAAGATATGCCACTGTTTGAGTTTACAGGAGGATAAAACAGATCATGCAACCTGAGGATATGTGTGGAGTAATTATTTTAGGTTTGTGATGAATGGCAGCTCTCATTGTCTGTAAAAATGACTATTTCATCTAAAAATAGACCCATACTGATACTGCAGTGGCTTTTTTGGTCAGGAAGGAGAGCCTTCTTTTTCTTTAAAAAAAAACCCTATTGTCACAAATGCTAAATTTGAAAGAATCATCACCACAAACCAACCATAAAGAGAGTAAAATGACAACAAAAAGCATGCACAGTTGGAGACAAAGAACAAGCAGAAAATATATCTGCGGGGTTTGTGGCTAGTTTGCGTCTCTTTAGCTGTTTTCACACAGCAATCGTGCTATTATGCCAAAAAGATTGGCTGCCTTATCAAACAGAGGCAGCATAATACTGCCCCAGTGTGTGCTTTCAAATAACATGCCGTCATTGTGGAATCAATAACAACAGCATCAGTGTCTAGAGTGGTTGTTTCGCTGTGCCAATTCTCCCTCAAACACACATCGATTCAGTTCTGTGACTACTGCTGCTGGCTCACAAGAGTATTAACTTTGACCCCCCATTCCACCTCTATACCTCACGAACACAGAAGTGAGGTGCAACAAAGGAGCAACAGTCCCAGCTGTATGGAAAAGGCGCGTCTGGCTGGGTAGTTTGGTCTTTGGTAAGACAACTGTCCAAGTATCTATCAGTGGTTCATGAAAAAAAGTTTGTTAATTGGGTTTTGCTAGCTTAGTTTCAGTGATTCACATGTGTTGCTCAATAGAACAACAAGGCAGAACGTCTTAACCTTTCATTGCATTAGGACTAAGCCAGGGATCACCAAAGGGCCGGTGTCCTGCAGGTATTATGAGCTGCCCTGCTGCAACACACTTTGTGACGTGTGCCGAGCTTGATGTCAAGCTCTGCACAAGTTTGCTAATTACCCACTGATTGGAGTCAGGAGTGTTGCAGCAAGGTAGCTCCTAATACCTGCAGGACACCGGCCCTCGAGGACCGGAATTGGTGATCCCTGGACTAAGCCCACCTTTTACAAAACATGTAAACTGAAATCAAAGCTGGACTATCAAAGACAGACTTCTTAGTAACACATCTGTATCCCCTGTATAAGAAATGTCCTGATTAGGGATTTTTGCCCTTGAGTCCGAGTCATTTGATTTTGAATATTGGCTGGTACCAAGTCCAATCCGATACTTCTATCATATGTTAAAAATTCAAGAGCAAAGGCATAGATACAGGATGCCCCTTTAATTTTTTATTTGCCTAATTTTTGTAAAACACTTGTAGCTTGAACAATCAAGTAATAAATTCTGTTTTGTTTTTTTCTTTTTACAGGCACTATTTAAAAAATCCCAATTTGGCATTTCTCAATGAGAGAAGCTGTTTTTTTTATATATGGGTTGTTTCTCTCAGGTGTGAAAATTATCCTCTAAAAAACACCTTTTTCTAGTTATTTATGAAGATTCAGACAGTCTTCTAGACTTACATTCAGAGGATGATCACAGGATGACCCATCTGATATTTACTCAGCTATTGCGGGGGTCACAAACACCACTGTATGTTATCTTGGAGGCCGCGACTCAAAACATTTGGGAACCACTGGTCTACAGTGTTTAAGCAAATCAGTGTGAACTTCATCAGCTGATGGTAGCATCACATTTGTGCAAGGTGGACCCTCAGTTAGCATCCATAATTTCAGACTAACTTACAAATCAGGTAATTTCATGTCAAAATATTCAGTCAGTTTTTGCAACCTCAAGAGTGGTAGTTTTCAGGTTTTTCAAAAGTTCTCTGTTCTTCTGGAAAAAAAAATTGTAATATACATGCAAGTGAATTATGGAAAGTGACTGTGTGTGTGTGTGTGTGTGGGTGGGTGGGGGGGGGTGGGTATAGGGGTGTGACTATTAAGGGTCTTCACAAACTGTTCACTATTAACAGTGTGAACTGCCGTATTAAAGGTCTTGGGGGGGGGGGGGGGGGGGGGGGGGGGGGGGAGGGGGGGGGGAAGAAGGAGGGGGAGGGGGGGGGGGGGGGGCGGGGGGGGGGGCAGAGGAGCAGCTCCCGAGAGTATGGGACGAGGGCAGGCAGGGAGAAGCCCAGGCGGGTCCCCGGGGGCGGGGGGGACTCGGGGGGCAGGAGGATCGCAGGCGCATTTAAGGGAGGTCCCCGGTTAAGGGGGAGCCAGCCCGGGGAATAGGGCTGACCAAAGGGGGGAGGAAGAGCGGGCGCCACCCCACAAACTCGTTCACTATTAACATGAACTAGCACATTTTTAATACATCTCAATTTTGAACTACAATGGTGAATGTTGCTATAAGTGATCAGTGATGTGAATAACGGCGTTTAAGGAGCCCTATCATGAAAAATGGACTTTTAAGAGCTTTTCAGCATGTTACTGTGTTATTTCCTTATAAAAAAACTTCATTTAAGTTTTTTTTTTCTTCATTTGTGCATATTTGAGTAATATATTTGAATATTCAGGTCACACTTTAGCTTCCCTAACATAACTGACTGACACCAGTATACGCAACAAGGTGGCACCAATCACGAAGCGACAAACACGCATGCGCAGCATCGTAGCAAGACGCCCTCTTTGATGAACAGAAACTCAAAGAGAATCCTAACCTATACACACTCTCTGAGGAAGGAACTAACAGCCTGCAAGAAGATTTCCTCAGAGACAAACAGCCATCACCTAACAGATGTTTGCTCCAGAGTTCAGGAGATTTTATTTTATTTTTTTTTAAAGCTGTAGAGGACGGCAAGTTGGGAAAAATGTGGTTGCGTTCAGCGTGGGAGTTTATTTGTTGTACTGGATGATTTGACTTGCCAGAAGTGGTTGGATTATAACTTTAGGAGCAGGAAGAAACTCAACTTTGTGGGTGAACTTCAGTCCTGACAACTTCGCGAATCTCGGGCAGTAAAGTGTTTTTTTCTCAGGGATTACTTCTGAAACCTGACGCAGTTCCTACTATAAACGCGCATGGACAGACAACAGCACCGGTGAGTGAAACACATCTCTCAGCTCAATGCTAACTGTTAGGCTATGATTTGTTTGCTAATTTACTTACTTGTCAGGGGTCTCTGTGGTACTTCTGTGGTACTGCGTGTACTTCACACTCCATGTTAGACTCTTTCTTGAGTGCATACAGCTCCATAACAGGCTGGTCCGTTTTATCCCGTAGATCGGGGCCCGTTATCCATTAATGTTTACAAATAACGTCCATGTGAGCTGCCGGTGCTACAAACAATTCTGTGACCCTTTAGAATCAGTCTCTTCCGGGGCGACGTCATGAAATGGGCGTAAAACATGTTGCAATTGATCGAGAGCTCCGTGGTTCAGTACAGTCAGCCATCTTACTTCCATGTTGGAAATTAGACGCATAGAAAAACTAATATTTACACCAAATTAGTTTCTATAGTAGCGATGGGAACATGTTTAGCTTATAAATGCCTGTATTTGACTTTCGGAAAATTCGGACACCGAATTGCAGCGCATATTGCAGCACACAGCCTGTTCAAGGCAACGGAGAGAAACGTGGGTGGAAACGTTATTTTTGGTATTTAGCGCTTCATCACCCACTAGTATTAAAAAAAATGGACATGCATGTTTGTTTGTTTTTTAAATTCCTGCCTCTAGTCCCTTTAAATTAAACAGCATTACTAACGGCACTACTTTTTCAGTAACAGGCTAATCTAACTAATTACTATGTCCATCATTACAACACTGTTACCGTTACAGGTCTTCAGTGACAGCATGTTACTATTGTCGTGTGTGATTCATTTTTGTTCCTGGTGAACAGAAGTTTCACATTTGTTGGTACTATATTGTGCTGGTGCTCTCGTGGAGAGGAGGCAGAGTGATACGGAGATACCTGGAGACACTCGCCCATACACTCAGTAGTGACCAGCGGTCTCCAGGGCTGCAGACACATCCCTCTCCATACACTCCTGTTTGAGTAAAAAAAGAATTTCTGTGTTCTGTTGAACATGGATGCTCATCAGGCTTGAAGAGGTACGTGTTGAGCTTCTGCGGACCTATACAGGGCGTATGGCATCACCGACCTGACACAGACAGCCAGAGTATGACTCCAGTTTAAGAAGAAAACAGCATCACAGTTCGAGCAACAAGTTTTCCTGAATTATTTCTTTCACCCATGACCAGAATTCAGTTAATAGTTAATACTAAAGATATATTACACTATTTCTGCACACTGGATTTGTCTTCATCTGACCTGGAGCGGTAGAAATAGTGATTGAACTGTCATTGCAAACCCGAGTCAATGTGTGCAGCCGAACACACGTGCGCACAACGGGAAGAATTATAAACTGGAATCATCACAAACATCAGTTTCTCCTCAGAGATAAAAGACACGAACATGATGAGAAAAGTGAATTAGAAACATGTTTCTTCATGGTGGCTGGAATGTGTTCTAAGCACGTAGGCTTGAAGCTCCTCTCCTGAGGAGGAGACGGAGCCACATCCATCAGTCTGTGTCCATGATTTTTCTGTTAGTTATTTATTCTGTAAAGTTTCCTTTAATTTCATTCATTAGTCAGATCTACAGGGAGTGCAGAATTATTAGGCAAATGAGTATTTTGACCACATCATCCTCTTTATGCATGTTTTAATCCAAGCTGTATAGGCTCAAAGCCTACTACCAATTAAGCATATCAGGTGATGTGCATCTCTGTAATGAGAAGGGGTGTGGTCTAGTGACATCAACACCCTATATCAGGTGTATTAGGCAAACAGAATTATTAGGCAACTTAACAATAAACAAATATGTACCGATTTTAATTATTTATTTTCACCAGGGAAACCAATATAACATTCACAAATATACATTTCTTACCTTCAAAGACAAAACAAAAAAAAATCAGCGACCAATATAGCCACCTTTCTTTGCAAGGACACTCAAAAGCCTGCCATCCATAGATCCTGTCAGTGTTTTGATCTGTTCACCATCAACATTGCGTGCAGCAGCAACCACAGCCTCCCAGACACTGTTCAGAGAGGTGTACTGTTTTCCCTCCTTGTAAATCTCACATTTGATGAGGGACCACAGGTTCTCTATGGGGTTCAGATCAGGTGAACAAGGAGGCCATGTCATTAGTTTTTCTTCTGGGGGGGGGGGGGGGGGGAAAAAAAAATTTTAGACCCTTTCTTTCCAGCCATGCTGTGGAGTACTTGGATGCGCGTGATGGAGCATTGTCCTGCATGAAAATCATGTTTTTCCTGAAGGATGCAGACTTCTTCCTGTACCACTGCTTGAAGAAGGTGTCTTCCAGAAACTGGCAGTAGGACTGGGAGTTGAGCTTGACTCCATCCTCAACCTGAGAAGGCCCCACAAGCTCATCTTTGATGATACCAGCCCAAACCAGTACCCCACCTCCACCTTGCTGGCATCTGAGTCGGACTGGAGCTCTCTGCCCTTTACCGATCCAGCCACGGGCCCATCCATCTGGCCCATCAAGACTCACTCTCATTTCATCAGTCCATAAAACCTTAGAAAAATCAGTTCTGAGATATTTCTTGGCCCAGTCTTGACGTTTCAGCTTGTGTGTCTTGTTCAGTGGTGGCCTTTTTCAGCCTCTCTCACCTTGGCCATGTCTCTGAGTATTGCACACCTTGTGCTTTTGGGCACTCCAATGATGTTGCAGCTCTGAAATATGGCAAAACTGCTGGCAAGTGGCATCTTGGCAGCTGCACACTTGACTTTTCTCAGCTCATGGCCAGTTATTTTGCGCATTGGTTTTTCCACGCGTTTCTTGCGACCCTGTTGACTATTTTGAATGAAACACTTGATTGTTGTATGATCACGCTTCAGAAGCTTGGCAATTTTAAGAGTGCTGCATCCCTCTGCAAGATATCTCACTATTTGTGACTTTTGGGAGCCTGTCAAGTTCCTCTTCTGACACATTTTGCCAAAGGAAAGGAAGTTGCCTAATAACTCTGTTTGCCTAATACACCTGATATAGGGTGTTGATGTCATTAGACCACACCCCTTCTCATTACAGAGATGCACATCACCTGATTTGCTTAATTGGTAGTAGGCTTTGGGCCTATACAGCTTGGAGTAAGACAACATGCATAAAGAGGATGATGTGGTCAAAATACTCATTTGCCTAATAATTCTGCACTCCCTGTAATATTCACTAGTAAATTAATTCAACATATAGATTAATTTAATAGATTAATTAAGATTAATTTAAAGTTACATCAAAGGAAACATTAAAAAGTATCAGAATAATTACTTTTCCAAGTAATTCGTTAATTTTATAACTCTATTTTATATTATATATTTCTTTTATAGCTCTATTGCTAACGCCATTACTTTTTTCGAGAAGTAATTAGTAACTATAATTAATTACTTTTTTAAAGTAACTTTCCCAACACTGTAAGTTATAATGTCAGAGTTGCTCAAAAGGAATCAGACTCAGTTTCCCCCAAACTTTTGAGTTATTGAAGTCTACAATCAAACAATGATCACTACAACTGTTTTTGCTATTAACAGAAAATTATTACAAGTTATCAGTAAATGCTTTCCACTCTTGTCATACAAGCACTTACATCTTCTGCAATCTGCTTGTACTAACACCTCAGCTGACACACACACATACAACACAGACATAAATACACCCTCCTGGTGTGAAAACAAAGAGTAAAGCTTCAATGCTCATGTGTATCATGGGCCACAACCTTTCCAAAGCCACTGCAGCATTCATTTGATCCATGGTCAGAGGCTGAACACTAACCTTTCACGATGACAACACCACAGGGAGAATCATGACACAAACAAACAAAGAATTGCTGTTTGATGCAGCAATGGCAAAGAAATTCTTTTTTTTTTTTTTTCTAATTTAATGCTGTAAGATTATTATTCTTAACTGACTTTTTTTTTTTTTTTAGTGTAGCAGTTGTTCCAGGATTGTGTTTTTTTTTTTGTTGGTTTTTTTTGTCTGGTAATCTCTTAGGATTCGGTCTTACTCAGAATTGCTCATTTAGAGCTGTTGGAGCATGAGAAATTAATTGAAAACAAGTGAGATAATCTTGACCCAAAGGTGGTTAATTCAATATGGCCTGAACAAGAAAAACATGTTTTTATCACGGGTAGTCATACCTGTTTGAGATCCTTCCACAAGATTAAAGGTAGGAACGATTTTCCTCTTTCAGAGTTGCATCACCAATGCTGTTTTAAGTTTCTCAAGAGCTAACGGTTACTGTTGTCCTGATCTCTGTTTACCTCTGTGATTGAACACCATCAGTACAAAATGTATAGCCCATGAATAACACCTAAATTAATCTTTGCCTGAGATGATATCAAATTAATTTTAGAGGGACTTGCAATACAGAACAACAAAACATTGGATGATGGAGTGCTGGAAATTATTTTGAGATAAATTGATACTCTAGGCTGTGAAGGTCATAAACCCCTGCGATTAAATGCACACCACATTGTGTTTGCTGATTGATTTTCTCGTTGTGGCTGCTTTTTTTCTTTTTGAGCACTGACATACTGTGTATTAACAACACACACTGAGTAAAAAGGAAATGGTAGACTGGAAATTGTTAGAAGAAAAAACATCTACAGCAGCAGCGGTTTTATGGAGAGTGAAGTGCACAATAACCATTAAATGCAAATGCTGAGTACAATGATTAAGGGCGTGTATTTTCAAAAACAAACCTGTTTTAGAAAAATAGATAAAGTAGACATTATTTCTTAAATGGCAGTTGTTGTTCCGGATAGCTGGGGTTTCTTCAGTTATGCTTTTAATATTTTTTTCTTCCATAGGAACATAGGAAATCTGAAAAACGGAAGCATAAAAATCTGCTTTTGGGCATTAGCCCCACACATTTTGTTATTTAAGCAGGTTTATTTTAAGAAATCACCCACTGAAAATTAGATTTTACAAATATGTCTCTGGGCGCCTGCTGGGGGCCCAGGTCTTGCTCCGGGCAGGCTTCCTCCTCCTTGCAGAGGCGAGGTTGCATCTGCATGACTGCGTCACCATAGAGACCCTTTATTCTGCATGATAACACTGCGATGATGCTTCCCGTTGCACTGACCAGGTTTTACCTCTTTTCTGCGTAGTTCTGCGTGTGTATGTATGATCTTATGATACTTAACCCACCTGCAGGTCCTCCTGTGGGGGATTGTTAGTTTTGTTTTCCAGCAAAGACCATGGAATGTTGTTTAGGGGTTTCCATGCAGAAACATCAGTTGACTGTGTAAGTGTATCCATGTTTTTTTTCTCTCTCTTCACTCTTTTCTCCCTGTTCCAATTCTTATCAGTTCTAATTCAACTTTCATTTCCATCTTGTCAAGCCCAGCAATACAATGTAAAATGCAATTATAAACAAATAATTAAAGAAATAAAATGAGTAAACTCAGAACATCAAGAGGAGCTCCCATTGGCAAAGCAAATCTGTTCAACACAATAAAGCAGCCAGATTGCCATTCTGCTTGCTACGATGCTGGACAGGACAAGTAAAAAGAGACGGAAAAATAAAACAACAAAAAAAAAAAAATGATGCAGTATCAACCTTAACAAGGACTGTATTTCTTAGTGATTCAAGTACAGGACTTTCACCCAAGACAGTGGAATTTGTATCCAATTTTAAACTATTGTTCTTTTGTGGGTTTAACTTGTTTTGTTAAACAAGTTTAGCTGGTTTTGATTTGCAATACAAAACAAGTTAAACCCACAAAATGAACAATAGTTGTGCAATTGTATTTGGGTGCGTTCACACTCTGGCAGTTTGGTCCGCTTCTGTGGTCCGATTCCACAGATAGTCCGCTTCGTTCGCCGCAGTCTGAACACCAACCATACTCTGGTAGACACTAAAGAAGGACTACACACCAGTGAACTTGCAAACGGACTATAAGTCTATCCAGCACATATATAGACATCCAGCACACCTAATAGAAGTGACCTTTGATGACCGCAATAAAGCGGAGAAGAAAAAGTAGAAGGACGTGGGGTAGATTATTGTTTGGGTTGGAGAGAAAAGAAAACAAACAGCGCATGTTTGAAGAAGTCAAGGCCAAAACAACAACAAAAAACAACTTGAAAATTTGTAGACAGAGATGGTGTAGCCTAATAATAAGAAGCAGCATTTTCATCAATGATTAGTGGTTGTATTGGGGAGAATCGCCCCCTTGCAGTTTAACCAGGTGGTTGGGTCCACTTTGGTTACTACAGTTTGAATGCAAACCGGAGCAAAGAAAGCTGCAAATTTTATAAAAAATCTCCACTCAATCGGACCGAGTCCCTAGACTAGGTCTAGGACTAGGTTAATTGGTCAATCTAAATTGCCCCTAGGAGTGAATGTGAGTGTGAATGGTTGTCTGTCTCTCTGTGTCGGCCCTGTGACAGACTGGCGACCCGTCCATGGTGTACCCCGGCTCTTACCTGATATTAATAGCTGAGATTGGCTCCAAAAAACCCCCATGACCTTGAACTGGATAAGCGGTACAGAAAATGGATGGATGGATAGTTTTGGTTGAGTTGGGGGGGGGGGGGGGGGGGGGATCACAGTTAAATTACAGATCTTTTCACATGAACCAACAAAATTTTCCATTTGGAGGAATTTTTTTTTCTCCATCATAGAACACCAGTGAACTTCACACACCCACAAGATGCTGCCTGTCTGCCTATTTCATCACCTTAAACAATAAAGCAGTAGGCTAGAGTTATATATTTGTTTAATTTGGTGGGTTAAGTCTGCATTCGTGATAATCCTATAAATATTCCAACTGTATAATTAGCATTCGCTGTTTTTATTTCAGGAAATAAAAATGCCATTTAAGAAGACCTACAGAGATGATTTCTTGGGGTCATTTTTGGGTTAGACATAAATGAAAAAGTAATCAGGATCTTTAAATCATATATAAACGTAGAAATTTATGTTTTACTTGGACTTTGATAATTCTGCCTTAGAAAAAGTATATCCATCTATTAAACCCTACAAGAAGCAGACAGATTAATAAAGTCACACTCAATAAGCCATGGAGATAACTCTAATGAACTGCTTTACTGGTCCCTAAATGAACTCTGGTAATCAGGATGGACTTAGTGTTAATGCTAACGCTATCTTATTTACGAGCCAGTAAGTGCACTGAACACTGAAAAAGTCAAATAAAGAATGCTTGCAAGTTTGTGCAAATCGAGCAAATCAGTCATGCATTTTCCAATTACAGTGCTACAGGCATAGCCTATTCAGTCACAAGAGCAGGGATAAACAAGAAGATTAGCCATGAATGATATGACACACAATCACTTCTCTAACCAGACCATGGCAGAACTAACTAATACACAGTTACTCTTCATAAGAATGGGAAGAATATTCTCTCCCACCCTTTTCCCTCTTTTTTATTAAATAGCAAGGGCGAAGTGAGAAATAAGCTAAACGATTTATGGTGACGATGGAAGCTGTTGTGACTGATTATATGTGATGTAGAGCAATTAAAAGAAATTAACAATTTGCATTTTAATAACATTATTATCATGAGTTAAATGAATTCATTAGTCTTGATTAGTTTGGTATCAGTTTGACAAGTGCAGCTCAGCAGAGCGTGATGACACTAATAGAAGGCTGAGGATTGTAGGAGAGCTGAGAGAGACAGATAAGGCTGAGGTGGGTGTACATGTATGTATGACAGGTATCAGAAAAAGCTGACTAGAAAAAGTAGATCCATGTATATCTAAGTCTACTATCGTGGAGACTAAAATAACTGATGCTGTAGAGGAATAAGTGACCCTGAACTTTTCTACAAACAACTGATTTTTTCTGCATTGAATAATTAGACTTATTTACAGTTTTTATGAGTATGTGAATTAATTTTGTAGTGATATTTTCAGGACAGCATTTTGGAGTTATAACTAAGTATGCAATATTAAGCCAAATCAAACAATTAATTTTTGAGCTGGCCCACAATTTTAAACTGTTTTTTTTTCTCTAGTGTGCAGCTTGAGTCTCCATGTGGTTTTGGCTGTAGTTCAGAGTAAAGTGATTGTTCATCAGTGAGAAGGTTGCTGGTTGGTTTCCCAACTATAAGCTTAAAAATAGGCAGGATACTAAAGAGCAATTTCCTTCCTGACGTGCTCCTCTGTTGTAAGACAGATAAACCATCTTTTTTATTGATGGACGATAGAAAATATTGAAATTGAGAAATAAAAATTGTTTCCATGATTGAAATACTCCCACTCAGTGACAGCTGAACAGAAAAGCACACCATTGTGCCTATGTGGAAATTCTTTACTTTAGTTTGTATTTTTTCTGTCCACTTCATGTTTTTACCTGCTGTACTTCTATGTTCTGAAAATAAAGTTTATCCTCTTCTTCTTCTTCTTCTTCTTCTTCTTCTTCTTCTTCTTCTTCTTCTTCAATCCTCTCTCTTTGTCTTTACACACACACGCACAGACACCTACACTTATCCTTAAGGCATATAGACCCAAGACTGGACCATGCATTCTGGGGACCACCCTTTCTGAATGTTTTACAGCAATGCAAAAAATCAGGTGGAATGCTTGAGTCACACACACACGCATACACCCCCACACACGCACACACACACACACACACACACACACACACACATATATATATATATATATATATATATATATATATATATATATATATATACATACACATATATATATATATATATTTATATATATATATTTATATATATATATTTATATATATGTGTATATGTGCGCGGGGGGACACGGGGCCCGGAGGGGCAGCGGGATGTATACAGTCGTCCTCAAAATTATTCATACCCTCCAATTCAAGAAAGGAAAAAAAAAATCAGCTGTCAGTGAAATAAGATGAAATTGACAAAAGTAATAATAAATAAAAATTCTATGAAAACCATGACATTGATTTTGAATTGGGGTTCAACAGAAACATTAAACACAAACAAACATGGTCTACAGCATGATGGGGCTATGAAGCAAAGATTTTGTTGAGCAACACTTTGAGGCAATCGCTGCCATCAGGTGTTTTCTGGAATGTTCAAAAATACTTCTACACCATTTGACAGGTATTTTGGTCCACTGTTCATGGGAAAGGTGCTCCAATGTGTCTTGGATAGTTTTGTTTGTTCGTTTGTTTCATCATTTTCAACCACAATTCAAAAGCAATATTTTATTTTACTACATCAGAATTTTGTAAATTTTTCTTCCTTTATTAGTTTGGCTGCAACTCAATGGATTAAGGCATGTAGACATGGTCAAGATGATCTGCTGACATGGTTGTTGGTGCCAGATGGGCTGGTCTGAGTATTTCAGAAACTGCTGATCTACTGTGATTTTCACGCACAACCATCTCTAGAGTTTACAGAGAATGGTCCGAAAAAAGAGAAAATATCCAGTGAGCAGCAGTTCTGTGGGCACAAATACCTCGTTGATGCCAGAGGTCAGAGGAGAATGGCCAGATTGGTTTGAGCTGATAGAAAGGCAACAGTAATTCAAATAACCACTTGTTACATCCGAAGTATGCAGAAGAGCATCTCTGAATGCACAACACATCCAACCTGGAAGAAGATGGACTACAGCAGCAGAAGACCACACCGGGTGTCACTCCTGTCAGCTAAGAACAGGAAACTGAGGCTAAAATTCGCACAGACTCATCAACATTGGACAATAGAAGATGGAGAAATGTTGGCTTGTCTGATGAGTCTCTATTTCTGCAATGAAATTTGGATGGTAGGCTCAGAATTTGGTGTCAACAACATTAAAGCATGGATCCATCCTGCCTTGCATCAACAGTTCAGGTTGGTGGTGGTGGTGTAATGGTGCGGGAGAGATTTATGGGCCATTTCCGCTGCACATTTTCGTAACCGTTCCACACGACACGGCACACTTTATTTGTGTTTCCTCTGGGAAAACCCGTTACGAGCCGTAACGATTTTTCATACCCGTTTCAGAACTAGCTCTAACCGGGCTGAACCCACACAAAACGTGACGTACCTGACGGCTCTCCACTGATTGGTCAAAGGAAATTGTCGTCATTTGCGTCATAACTGTTTCGCCTCGCCTGTTCTAAAAATATCTGGCTCTGTTTACGGTGACTACAAGCCACAGAGAAAACAACAACGGCAGTGACACCACGATATCATCCAATGCCTGCATTGTTGTTTTTACTTTACTGTCCACCACATGGCACAGCAGTGACTTCACGGCAGTCTTGACCGCACCTACTGCACCCACTTCCAGGTAGTAGACTGCTGCTTCTCCTGTGTGGAAACAAAAACCGTCCTGATCGTCTTTAGCGTGTAGTGCTGTACTGTGCTGTACCGTGCCCTGTGCAGCTGCAATGGAAAAGGCCCATTAGTACCAACGTGGCATGGTTTAACCACCATAGCCTACCTGAGTATTGTTGCTGACCATGTCCATCCCTTTATGACCACAGTGTAGCATCCTCTGATGGCTACTTCCAGCAGGATAATGCGCCATGTCAGCGTGAATCATCTCAGACTGTTTTTTTGAACAGGACAATGAGTTCATTGTACTCAAATGGCCTCCACAGTCAACAGATCTCAATCAAATATATAGTAGCACCTTTAGGACGTGGTGGAATGGGAGGTTCTCATCATGAATGTGCAGTCGACAAATCTGCAGCAACTGAATGATGCTGTCATGTCAGTATGTAGCAAAATCACTGAGGAATGTTTCCAGTACCTTGTTGAATCTATGCCACGAGCATTAAGGCAATTCTGAAGGCAGAAGGGGTCCAACCCGGTACAAGCAAGGTGTACCTAATAAAGTGGCCGGTGAGTGTATATATACATATATACAGTAGATAGATAGATAGAAGAAGATAGATAGATAGATAGATAGATAGATAGATAGATAGATAGATAGATAGATAGATAGATAGATAGATAGATAGATAGATAGATAGATAGATAGATAGATAGAGTTACTATTTGTTCATGGATTTGATGGAAATCATTAAAACATTTATTCTTATTGTAATTTGAATTTATATATTTGTATAAATAGTCCCCTAGTGAATTAATCTGCAAACAAATGTGAAAAGATGCATCATTTTATTACAGCTTTGAGAAAAAGAATTATAAAATGCTGCATCAAGAAACATCTGGGGACTATCATTGACTTCCAGCAGCAAAATTGTAAGCAAATGCCATGTAATTTCTGTTCAGGACAGAACAGAAAAGTGTCCACCTTTTACTTAAATCCTTATAAAGGTACTTGGAGTTCTTCATCTAATAAAATACAAGCCAACAGCTCATATGAGCACTATTAGTTTTAGTTCTGTAGCTATAATCAGTTAATTAAAGCTTGTAAAGCTGAAAATATAAATTGATATTAATGCAATGCAATGCTCCTCATGAAATAGAAGACACAATTTCAGTCTAATTTCTAAAACTTGAGAAAAAAAAAATCCTTTACTTATGTAAGAAAAAGAAGATGCACCAGTATGCTATGATTGTTTCTCAACATGATGAATCTTGTTGAGTTTGTTGAGGCTCATCATGCATTTAGTTCCCCTTCTTCTGCTTGTCATTCTCTGCATTTTTGGTGCCACCCTTTGAGTGGGAGATTAACCAAGGGTCTAATTAATCAAGAGCTACCTTCAGAAAGTAGTGGAGTTGTTCATAGAGCCCATTTCGGGGCTGCATGCAGAACTGCAAAAAGTCTCAGTGTACCCTGATGGACTATAAAGTTCGGCCATACGCACATTTGGATGCAACCGGCCTTTACTTTCCACTGTGGATGGAAGATTTATTTGGAGGTTGTGCATATACTCTCATTTGTTTTATATGTGTTATACATACATGTATAATAATATACATGAGTATTTCATTATGGGAGATAATTATTCAAAAGCAATCTTAACAAGCAGTCCTGCTGAAAACAGGCAGGGCTACTGTTAAGAGCAGGGTATGTATTCAAAAGGGTTGCATATATCGCTGGTGCCCTGTCTATTAATTAAGTCAAAGGGAAGATACAAGCACGTTCTCTTTTCTGATTATTATCAATTAATTAATAGGTACATTCTGAGATAACAGTGGCTACAGCATGGAGAAAGAACTCTGGGACCTTTCAGCTCAAGTTTGAAATAGCCAGTAACACTTTTTGCTCCTGAGAGCTAGACCAACAGTTGACACTGTCTGGACTTCAGTGCCCTGGTGGTCTGTGTGAGCTGTGTTAGTCTGTGTGAGCAATTATAAGTGTGTAGGTTGTATTTTTTGTGTAACAATGCTGAAAGAGGTTTGAGCAAATGTTCAAGTTGCTAGAATGTAGCAGTATGATTACCTACTGTCTAATTCAGTTTGGTCTAAAGTTAAATCACATAGTTAGGAAAGAAAGTTAAAGTAATCATCCATCCATCCATCTACTGCTTACCTGGGGTTAGGTTGTGGGGGCAGGATGAGGCTTTGGCTCTCTCGCCTCTTCTTCGAGCTACCCCTGGGGGAATCATAAGGTGTTCCAGGCCAGCTGAGAGGCATAATCCCTCCAGCATGTTCTGGGTCTTCCTTGGGGCCTCTTCCCTCTGGGACATGCCTGGAAAACCTCCCCAGGGAAGCATCCCAGAGGAATCCTGACTAGATGTTTAAGCCACCTCATCTAGCACCTCTCGATGTGGAAGAGCAGCAGGTCTTTGCTGAACCCCTCCTGGATGACTGAGCTTCTCACCTCATCTTGAAAGGACAACTCAGCCACCCTGCAGAGGAAACTCCTTTAGGCCACTTCATATTGTCTCATCTGGACAAACCAGGCAGCAAAACAAGAATATTTAGCAAATTTTCAAGTGATTTTACAATTCAGCCTGCCCTTTTATGTGAGAAGCTCCATAAATTTAGGGTGGATACCCCCACAACCACCTAGATCAATGAAAACCAGATCAGACCACAGTTTGTGACACTGAAAAGTGGTGATCAGCAGCACATGAGCACCATGAGAAATGTCTTTGCGTGTCTAAAATAATAATTTCGTAAAAGAATTTAATCTAGAGATGTACTGTTAGTTACACTTCAAAATAAAACAACTAATCATAGCCTAGAACAGTTTGTCTTACCTTCCTGAAATATGTTTCGATAGACAAGCTTCATGGACATTTTGGTTTGCTTCTGCAGTCGATCAATTTCTGCTAAGCTTTTGTGGTCGAGTATGACACATTATGTCTCAGAACCCTTCTGGTTTTCACAATATCCACTTTTCAATCACTGAGTTTGGGAGCTCTTTGTATATGTGTTTTTAATTTGCTTATGTCCCCAGTGTTAGATACCATATAACCACATTAACCGGATGTCCTTAGCAGAAACTAGCAGACATGGCGGCTCCCGTGGTTCTGGCCGTCAAACTACTTCATCTTCTGTTTCCCCCATGTATGGATTTTCTCCAGTGGGACTGAACCTATAAGCTGGTTTCTGTCCACTTCTCTTTCCTTAGCACCAGCAGTGTTAACCCAGAGTTTTTTTTTCGGACTCAGAGTTGGCTGAACCTGCTCTCCAGATAGGAGCCTTGGTCTATAACGACCATCACTTGAATAAAGTAAACAAACTTGGTTGACAATGTTGTCAGTATTGATTATAAGCTAAAAATGTCACCTGTGGAACATCAACCTTGCATCTTTCCCTTTGCAATGTCATTTTGCTAGATACTGGAATGTACTGTGCATCAGACTATCAGGTGTTGGTACAGCCAGAGATCCATTTCTTTCCTCTGCATTGCAATAAAAACCAATGAGGTGTCGGATATGTCTGCATGTCCTGTATGTCCTGTGAAAATGTGTCTGTGCTGGCTTCCAGCTCCTATCTGCCGATGCCTGTGTGGTTGGATGGATATGTGATGTGTATCAGTAGTGACTGTGCAGAGAGGTCTTCCTTTTAAAAGCTTGCCGGTACAAGTCTGGGAATACCTCTCTACCTCTCTTCCAAGATCAATAAACAGCTTAACCAAGTATTTCACAGTGCGCTCCAGGGGGAGCCTTAGTCACTGCCCGCATTAAGAAAACTGCCACAGCAGGCAACGGGTCCTTTTTAAAAACCTTCGGCTTCCTCTTGAATGAGGAAATTGATATACAGCAGTGAGATCTTCATTCATTTGTGGGGTCATTTATATCTCTATTGCCTTTTTGGTGCTTGGGAAGGGTGAAGCAGTACCTGAAAAGTGAAAGGATTTCACAGACATGAGACAAATTGAAAGGATACATTCACTGAAATGCAAGCAACAGTAGGAAATATCCAGATGAATCAAGCTAAATTTCCCTCAGGCTTTCATCTTTTGGGGATTTTCTGCACCAGATAGAGAACATTATGGAAAACAATGAGTATATCTTAACTGTAAATACGTCAACCACCAGGGGATTTCACATCAGCTGATCCTGCAGCACAAGTCAGGACTGCAGAAAGATGCACAAGCTTTCCACAGGGTTTGTTTTCAGCTAGCAGGTTAATTTGGAAGAGTGAATTACACCCAAGAGCTGACAGGTGCTACTTAATGCACCACTAATGATGAAGCAGAGAGCCAGTTTGCAATTTTCTCCCACAGACTGATGACTGGATTACTCTCCTTGTCGAAGTGTCCTCAGGTATCTCAAAAGATGATTTATATCTATATGCAGTACTGTGTGAAAATGACTGAGCCCCCTCCCATTTCTTCATATTTTACTTCCAAATAGCACTTCTTTTCTTTAACATTTTAAAATGGTCTTGAACAACTATTCTCCATACTTTCTAAAGTTCCTTTAAACTTATTGATTTATTCTTTCTACTCTTTGATCTTTTAAATGTGATTTTAATAAATCATATTGTCTTACTGAATTCATGTTGTTTCACTCCATTTACTACTACATTTTTGTTGTATTTACTCATTTTAACTGTTATGCTCATTTATTTAAGACTACTGTAACTGCAAACTGTTTCTTTGTGTGAAGCACTTTGAATGAAAAATGAGCTTAATAAATAAAAAAATTACTAATGTACCAGCCGTCTTTCTTTTTTTCAGCTCTCTTTTTAAAGCTATGGTCTACGATTTCAGAATCAGTTGAGAAATTTTGAAAAAAAGCAACCTTCCCCCCTACACAGTCCTCTCTCTGCTCGTTGATCCCTCCCACCAAGTATGGACAGAACCTCCTCCCAAACTACAGCCAGCCATGTCATAACAGCTCCACAGTGTAATATTTATTCCACACAACAAGAACATCTGGTCACATATATAATATCTGCCTTTCTCAGCCACCTGGATGTTTACAGTGTGTTTTAGCTGGAGTTTCTGCATCAGTAAGAGACCGCGACGTTCCACTGGCTTCATGAGTTCATTGAACGCATTCAGGATATCACTGATGATAACGATGCTAGTTTACAACACTGAAAATAAATGGCTGACATTCCGACGTCGTTTGTCCACACAGAGAAAACTACTGGCAGCGTTTCCAGTCATCAGCAGCATCGTCATAGACTTATAAATTTATGTAGCTACAACAAAATGCCTACAGCAAAATGCCTACCTGTTCAACAAAAAATCTGTCATATCAGCATCAGTTTCACTCCCAAATCCTCCTGGAGTTTCCACCAGCCGGTGACCCGATGTTTAAATTCCGCTATCAGTCCGTCCGGGTCTCGGCTTCTTTAGATTTCCCCTCCTGGGGCCTCCCCTGCATCACCTGATAATTACCCGGCCTTCCATCCAGCATTGGTCACATTTTCCTCTTCGACTGCCTTTCTTTCAGACTGTATCCACCTGCAGCTTCCTCCAGCGGCAAATGTAACACCTGTGACCTTCCCTCTGTCCTGTTACTCTCCCGTCTGCCTTTTTTCTCTCTCCCAACTCCTGCTGGTGAGGCAGCAGAGGCCGCTTCCTGCTGCCGCTGCCTTTCTTTTCCATTCCCCTCTTGTTTTAAAGGTGCTACTCAGCTACTTACTTAATGCAGAAAGTTTCGAATGCAAAATAAAAATAAATAAATAAATAAATAAATATATGAATAAAATGTTTCAATGCAGAAGAGGGCAAGGACAAGGCGGAACGCGGAACAAGGGTAGTCAGCTGTCGGGGAAGTGGTGTCTAACCTGACTCCACCAGATGGATTTGCTCCCGCATATCCATCTGGGAATCATCCGTTGGAGTAGTTTTAAGAAGGGGCGAAAATATTGGTTAGCTGATTGAATAAGGCATCTGTCTCTCACCACCTATGTTGGTGATAGACGGGCCAAATCAACCAATCAGATCAGCGAAGCATATAACGTACTAAAAGAGCGATGACGAAAACACAACCACAAGCCAGGCTACTCTTGCTGCTTCTGGCAATGGCTCGTTAGCTTAGCAAACAAGAAAAATGTCGGCAGTAATTCCGATAAAACTTGAGCAATAGCCACGCTGACGCCAGTTTCATCTGCTGAAGCCGCCATGTTGTTTAGACTGAACTGTCGCTTTTTGTTGCATCACACCTCAACCCGCCTCAAAGCCAACGATGATTGGACGTTCGTGGTGAACTGCTCCAAATTCTCTTCAACGGAAAGTAGCCAGACTGATCTGCGAGTGAAAACCTGAAGCTCTCAAGATCAGGATGGCCTAACGAGGCTAGTGGTGTCAGATTGAGCAGGGGATTGGATTGAAATCAGAGAGAAGCAAGACAAACAGCTATGTTGACCAGCGTAAGCCATCCGGCTGGATTGCTCGTATTGGTTAACTTCTTTGCAGCCCAGCAGCCATTAAAGTGGATGGATGTTTTTTTTAATTTTTTTTTGCTCTTTACATTGTGTAGATTTCACAATCTTGCTTGCTGTCCTGTTTCTGAGCTTAGGTGGGGCTGAGGAGATTTCCAGGAGATCCAGGGCAGAGTCTGGTCTGCTGATTACCATCACCTGTGTTCAATCAAGACCTCATCAGCTGCCTACTTAAGGACCTGCAGGAGTAGCCAGACTTTGTCAGATTGTCTCACTACCTTTGCTTCAATGCCCCAACGGACTCCAACAAACAACAAGAACCTGCTTCAAGCTCTTCACAACTCCTTCTCCATTTCCGGAACCATTGCCTGCCTGCTCGCCCCTCTGCCTACTCACAGCCAGCAACCTTCACTCCCCCCTCAGCCTTGGATCTCCACCAGGAATCTAGTAAGACCCTCCATTCTGTCACAATTAACTGGACATTAAACTGGATCACCACATTAACCATCTCCCTCTCCCCCCAGAGCTCCTGTGTTCCCCAGATTATTTCCTCCACACAATTTAAATAAAACTGTCATTTTGGAAAACCTGTTACCTGGCTGACGTCTGCATTTGGGCCCCCTTGTTTGACTGCTGAGCTCAGCCGTGACAGTAGACTGTACTATAGGACCATAACCACCATCTTAATTGGGTTTATTAGCAAACTTTCAAATCTTACACCATAGCTTTAACTCTTTTTACTCCAGTTCTTGTACCTGACCATTTTAACATGATTTTGTTTTTAATCACTTTATTGAAAGATTTAAGTGTAAAAACAGCATTTAACTCAAGTGACACAGTAGGGCTGGGTGATGTGGCCTAAAAATTATTAGGGAAAGAAATGAGTACAAACGGCAGATAACTTAAAACAAATTTAGCTTTTAATTAATCAAAAACAAATGCAACTTCTCTGGAATGAAAAAGAAAAGAACACCCTCTTGGAATCAATAGCTGCGTTTACATGGACCCAAATAGACCGATTGCTTTCGGTTTAAAAGCTCTTTCGGAATGAAAATGATCCATATAAACGCCTCTTTCCGAATGAAAAGCGCCGAACCGAATGAATTTTCTTTCGGTTTCACAGGGGTAGAATATTCCTTTCCCCAAACCGAACGGGGCATCATGTAAACGCTGAATCGGAAAGTTGTGAGGTTGCGCTCTTACAGCGCATGCTTCAACAAGACGTAAACGTGAAACAAGTGACGTTTGCTCACTTTGACAGATGGCTGTGAACAACGTAATTCCCAGGACAGCAAAAGAGAGTTTGTTTTTAACTCAAACTCCGTCTCTACAGCTTTTCCTCTTGGTTGTTTCCAGTAGGAGCTCATGAGGATCAGCTGCTGCTTCATTAACGTCCTGCAGAAACCACAACGACTGTGACGATCTGTTTGTAGACCTCCGTCTTTAATAAATAACGTGATTTACATCATTCTGCGCATGTCAGGCAGGATTATTCTGAATGAATATTGGCGCATGTACACGCCAGATCTGAATGTATTAGTTCCCATGTAAACAGCTGCCCTGAAATCCTCAATCAGAATGATTTCAATCCGAAAGGGAAAAAAGTCTCCATGTAAACGTGCCCAATGTCCCAGTTGTCTTTTAAACAAGGGGCAAACTCCACTGGAGAACAGTGGGGCTAACTGTCTGGTTGCCAAAAATTGTAATTCTTTCTTAATCTAGGGGCTGGCTCCAAAACAGAGCGAATCTCCATTGTCTCCCATGTTAAAACCGCCAACTTCAGCAGCCAGATGATCCCTCCGCTTACTATGATGCTTGACAAAAAAAGGGTCAACTTCACAGAAATAAACATGTCTACAGCCTTGTTCAAAACATTATTTTAGGTTTAAAAGGTCAAGTTTACTTTCATGTCTATTGTGAGGGGGCTGATATCTTTTTATAACTCATCTGTTTATGTTATTAAATCTTGAAATCACACATAATTAGTGGCATGTCCTTTTGATTGACAGGCGGTAAACCGGGTGGAGGCTGGCTAGCTCCCTGCTTGCTCACAGGAAGGCCTCAGCCTGGAGCAGAGTTGGACAGCAGTGGTTTTTGGCCGGTTAACAGCATGTCTGAGCATGCCGTACCCTTAAACCGCCTATCGTTGTTCACTTCAGATTAGCTTGGGTAGCATTAGCTTTACTGTCAATCATTTGCCCCACAGCTCGGAGCAGCCCTGTCTTTGCCCATTGTAGTATTTTCTGGGAGTGAGGACACATGCGATACGGCAAGATGGCGACGGTGGGAAACGCCCACCTGGCTTCACTTTCAGCGCTTCAGATGTGACCGGATACTACATCCATTTTTTTTTTTTTTTATTCCTTGGTTTTAAGTAGCACTTTGTACTCTTACCGGTAGCCATGTTGTCACTTGCTGTTGCTGTTTCATGTGTGCTATGATGTTGTCGCTTGCCATACTGCAATGTGAAACTAACGCTACAGAAGCTTCAGGGAGCAAAAAATGCGCCGTTGCACAAAAACTTGATTTACTTATTTTTAAATTGCCTGCAACAAAAATTGCGAATTAACTCATTCAATCGATTTTTTTTGCCCAGGCCTATGACAAATCAGGTGTAAAATAGTGTTTTTGAATCAAGGTGATTTCCAAAGTATTGTTTGCTGAAAACTTGGTATAGGCTACATGTAAACAGAGTAAAAAATGAAGATAAAAGAATGAGTTGGCTTTTATTTAATCAATTGAATTTTATGAATTTTATGCCATCAGCTCTATTCATATTTATGTCCCACAGGTTTTCTGTTTTCCTAGAAATACATAAAGATATGAGGAGTGGTTTGGGACTTTTGCACCATACTGTATATTCTTTCTTGAGGCTAAACTTCATTGCTAGAATCTTCTGTGAGTAAATGCACTTTTAATGAGATCTGGCTCTCTTTCTCACTTGCAATAATCATGCTATTTCAACTGATCCCCGAACCCCAGCACAGCAAATTAAAGGCCCTTTCTTTTCACTATGGAGCCTGCAATGTTCAGCAAACTGTCATATTCATCTCAGGTGTTTAGTGGGAACCGAACAAATAGATTACATCTTTAATTGATGTTTATGCTTTAGCAGACCTCAACTGCTTCGTGGACTGAGTAGTTTTTAATAATACCCCAGTATGGCGTATTTTTCAAACGAATTTCCTGAGAGATTTAATAAGTATGTAATAATCAAGATGAATGGGAAGTTAAATGTGTTTGACTTGATTTGGCAACCCCTAGGAGGAGGCAAACCTGATACAGTGGAGACAGACGGAACGCCAGCAATGACAAAGGACTAAAGAAAGAAAAAATTGATGACGGTGGTACTTAGATGAGTTTTTAAGTACAAAGTGATTTCTTTTCCCTAATCTATAAATGACCAGTTTGGCCAATTAGATGATGATTTAAAGAGCAGATCTCTGGACACGACAGTTCATAATCACTGCAAACTCACTAAAGGGTGTGTACTGCAAAGCGAACAGCTAACTAGCTCTGATTCCTCTCCCACTGCAGCAGGCCAAATTCCCAGCAGTGCCCACACTACACAGGCTTGCCTCACAGGCTTCAGAGGCCATGGGTGACTTTGAGAGAGTGCTCGACAAAGCCTCCGCCTTTAAATGCAGGGGAGCGCGCTTTCAGTCGTGCACCAAAAGCACGATTTATAATCTATCTGACAACTTTTCCCCCAGTCGCTGCAAAAAAGCATCACTCATCGCAGCCGCGCTTTGCATATTGCAAGTCAAAAGCGTTTAATGGCGAGATGTAACTTCCCTCTCTTCCCATTGATCATGTGGCAGGCTGCGACTCCCATGAGCTGTGTGCATTAAGGCCAGTGACAAGCGGAAAACATTACAAATGAGCTTTAGCAAATTTGCAAGGCAGTGTCACCACTTTGATGTATAGATAAGTGAACGCTGGCTTTTTTCTTTCTTTCTTTCCGTTAGTCTGCTCTGCTCTCTGCAGTTACTTCTCCCAGTTCCCATCTATCTCCACCTCCCAGTCTGCCACCCTCCTTCTTCTTGCTTCTGGATTAAACAAAACTGATGCCTGTGAAAAGTCCCTGTGATGAACGCATCGCCGTTCTGATGAGGCTGAGGGTGAGCGTGTCATAAATCATGCCCTTGAGGGCGAGACAGTGTGGGGAAATTGTACTATGATAAATATTGAGAAGTGGAATGAGCAATAGTTTTGTCACAATACGGAGGCGCCCACATCCCCCTCGCCATGAAATGTGGCTTTGTGATTGAGCCTGGGCAGGGGATGAGCGCAGAGCTGTAATTCAGGCAGCCGTGCCGGGGCTGCTCTTTGAAGCCACAAGCATCGGTGATACAAAAGCGAGTGACAAATCATTATCCAAGCTGCGTATCTTCTCCCTTTTTCACGACTGCCAGACTTGGGAGACATGTAATTGAGAGAGAACATGCAAACAAAGCTAATGATTTTCCTCACACTTTACATTTCTTTCCCTGAAGGCGCTTGTCTGTTGAGTTGTACTCATACATCTTTCACTAAGTACAGCTCAGTGTCTCCTGACCCCCCTCACATATTTTGAAGCAGGGAGACTTAGAATGTCTACTTTTCTCCAACAAAAATAGATGTCAGTGTCTCCATCCACTGATGATTTCATACTGTCTGGAACCTTTTTACTGTGGATGAGTCTGGTGTTGTGGAGCCCTGGGGGTGTTTTTCCTCAGGAAGCAGTATGTTTACAGTCAATGAAAGGAAAAAACATTTATGTGACTATAACTGTTGTGTATATGAGATATGGGGCATGAGGGCTCTTTGCACATTTCCACTGTTACCATAAACATCCATTACTGTGCAAAAGTTTTGAGCCAGTCCTATCTTTTTTTTTTTTTTTTTTTTTGCATGTTGGCAAAAAAAAAAAAATGGAAAAAAGGGCAGCAGAGCAATTTGAAATTTATTCACAAACATTAAAGGGACTTGAGGCAAGATTAAGAAACGAAACTGGCGACTGCCGCGACTGGTGCTTCAGGTAACTGCAGCCACGAGCCAAGCCGTCAGGAGCATGCACAAACTGAAGCTATAATGTTGTTTACTACGCTTTTTCTTCGTAGTTACACTTTTTAGTGTCTTTCAGTTGATCTGGATTGTTTGCTGACGGCAGAATAATCCGTAATTATCGCTTACAGTGTTTGAATTTACCGCGAACATCTGCTTCCTGTATCAAAACTGCTGATGTAGTGTCATTTGACATCACGTCCGCAGGGCAGCGCGGGAAATTCGGACACCGAACTGCAGCGCATTTTGCAGCACACAGCCTGTTCAAGGCAACGGAGAGAAAAGTGGGTGGAAACGTTATTTTTGGTATTTAGCGCTTCATCACCCATTAGTATTAAAAGAAATGGAAATGCGTTTTTTTTTTTTTAATTCCTGCCTCTAGTCCCTTTAACACAATATTAGGCAAAAACAGATTGTGTTATTCTGAATAAAGAGAATATTTGCCTTGTGCTTCTTTATTCTTCAACATAGTCTGAACCCTCTGAGACAAGCTTTCTTACCGTCCGTACTGTCTTCTTTCCGCTTATCCGGGGTCGGGTTGCAGAGGCACCTGCCTAAGCAGGGACGCCCAGACTCACATCCACCAGCTGATCTGGGGAGATCCCAAGGCTTTCCCAGGCCAGCTGGGAGATGCAGCCCCTCCACCATGTCCTGGGTCTTTCCTGGGGCCTTGTCTCAGTGAAACATGCCTGGAACACAACACCAGGGAGGTGTCCAGGGGGCATCCTAACCAGGTGCCCGAGTCACCTCATTTGGCTCCTCTTGATGTGAAGGAGCAGTGGCTCTACTTTGGGCCCTTCTGGATGACCAAGCTTCTCATTCTATCCCTAGGGGAGAGCCCAGCCACCCTGGAGCGGGAGATCGACAGGTGGATTGGTGTGGCATCCGCACCCTGCATTGGCCTGTTGTGGTGAAGAAGGAGCTGAGCCAGAAGGCAAAGCTCTTGATTTACTGGTCAATCTACATTTCTACCCTCACATATGGTCACGAGATGTGTGACCAAAAGATTGTGAGTACAAGCTTTACATAATTTCTTCAACTAGTCTTCAGTAAATGTTCTCCAGGCTTCTGGAAAGATATTTTAAAGCGCTACTGTGGATTTTGGCTTTTGTTCTGATTTCTGTAAAGCTATCCCACACTGCTTCACCAATGTTGAGGTCTGGACTCTGGGGAGCATTCATCACTCCATAAGACCTGTAGTCAGTGATTTTTATTTCCGTTCTTGTGACCTTTGGAATACCTGTTTCCTTTCCTGAAGAATGACCCTGTGATGTGAAATCTGTTTCTGACAAGGCTTCACTGAGCAGTAGATGGATAGCTGGAAGGACCAGGTGTATTTTTTCCCCTCTCTATTTTTTAAAGGACATCACATTCAAATTTAACATTTAATCTTGAATTGTATGTGCAAGACTCAACCAACCCCCACTGGATGTTTTAGCAATTAATACCTCTCACTGAAATGTTAAGTCCCATGACTTGCAGTCATGTTCAGCGAGACCAAGTAAACAAAAGAGAGCACAGAAGCAATACTGTCCTAAAAAATAACAATGCTTTACAGCTAAATTAATTTCCCAACTATTCCTCCATCTGAAACTGTTATATCAGCCATTTTTTCTTACCCTTACATGACTCATAATTACCTATCAAAGTGCTGTTGCTACAAGCAGCATGAAAGAAATATGCCTCATATAAGTGTTTCCACACAGAGGCTGATGTCATTTATAAGGTTATCATTTAACAAGCCATTGAATTTGCATCACAGACATGCACTGCCTGGCCAAAGAAAAGATCACCACCAAAAAAAGGTCACACACTAATATTTTATTGGACCGCCTTTAGCTTTGATTACAGCAGTATTCACCATGGCATCATTTCTTTAAGCTTCTGCACATGATTCTGTCACAATTTATTTCCATCCAGTGTTGCATTCATTTTCCACAAAAATCTTGTATTGATGACTGGAGAGTCTGACTCCAAAGTTTGAACAAATCCCAAAGATTCTCATTGGGGTTCAGGTCTTGACTCTGTGGTGGCCAATCCATGTGTGAAAATGATGTCTCCTGCTCCCTGAACCGCTCTTTAATAATTTGAGCCCGATGAATCCAGTCATCTTGGAATATGCCCGTGCCACCATGGGGAAGAAAAAAAATCCACTGATGGAATAACCTGGTCATTCATCCAAGCATTTGATCTCATTCTTTGGAGACATGACCTAGACACGACCAACTGAAGGCACCTCAGATCATAGACTTCCCCCACACTTGTACAGCAGACACTAGCCATGATGGGTGCATCACATCCTCTTCTCTTCTATATAATATGTTACCCTGATGCGGTCATATTCCTGGAACAGGGAAAATCTGGAATCATAAGACCACATGACCTTGTTCCATAGCTCCAGAGTCCAATCTTTCTGCCCCCTATAAATTAAGGTCTTTTTCTCCTGTTACCCTCACTGATTCTTATGGCTACACAGCTGTTCAGTCCCAATTTCTTCACATTGTTCATTAGGAAATGCTCTTAGTTTCACTATTAAACAAAGCTCTGAGTTGTACTGTTTTGTTTTTTAACCATCTGATTTCATCAATGGTTTAAGTGATCACCATCATACAAGATTTTTTTCTGATCATATTTCTTCCTGGAAGATTGTAGTCCCCCACCATCCTTCCATCTTTTAATAATGCCTTGGACACTTCCTAACCCAATTTTAGTAGTTTTTTTCAATCTCCTAAGATGTTTTCTCTGCTTGATGCTAGTGATTTGACCCTTCTTAAACAGACTAACACCCTTTCCCTGACCACAGGATGTCTTCCCACATGGTTGTTTAAGAAATAAGAAGCTACTTATTGCATCAGTTGGGGTTAAATTTCCTGTTGCCAGCTGAAAGATAATCACCTGTGCAGTAATTATCCAATAGGGAACTCCTACCTATTTGCTTAGTTAGATCCAGGTGGCAACTTTGTTTTTGGCCAGGCTGTGTACTTTTAAGTAGGAAAAAAAATGCATGACATATATAAGGACTATGTCAATAATATCACCAATTTGATAAGTATACATATGAATATGAGTGTGTGTGTGCATGTCTGTGTGTGCATGTATGATTAAGCTGAAAACTGGTGACATTAGATGATGTTTGCACATAGTCTGTTGTTTTTTGTTATAACATATGAAATATGTTGTCATCATGTTACACATTGCATTTACACCTGCTTGACATCTGATAACAATGTCATTTAGAGTTGCAATCCATGAACAGCTGCAGTTGGGGAAAAACACACATTTTCATACCAAGATAGAAAACCCAAACAGAAACTGCAGGATGACAATGGGGAAAAAACATAATAGACCTCTTTCCTTTTCCTAAAAATAAAAGACAGGTGGAGTTGAGCAGAAACGCAGCATCGGTACGACATGTATTAGTAAATTACCAGCTACTTTAAACAATTTGACGCGCATCTACAAATAGACCCATTTTCACAAAATCCCATTTGGTGCAGAAGAGTGCAAACTTCCCTCCTAAGTGCCCACTTGTTCCCTGCATACAGAGACTATGCACACCTGTTTTCACAATTACAAAAAGAGCAGATGGTCTACACAAAAAGACCTGCTCCATTTCTGTTCTGTTTGAAAATGTGAAATGGCTCAGAGCACGAAAACAGAAACAACATAGCTTCTGCTGTACTGTTAGTTCTTCAAAGCTTGGAGTCTATTAGCATATACTGCTGTTAATGCACTATGTTATGTGTTTTAGCTGTTTGGGATATCTTATTCTGTGCTCTAAAATCAGCTGCAAATTAGTTGCAACTAGGACAGTGAAGCCATGTATTCAGGCCATAGCCAATTATCTGATTCAAATCATATTTAATCAGCAACTCTGCGCAAACCACCTTCTCTACTGATTTTCTTTCTCATTAAAGCATTTCTCTATATTTGTTAAAATTCTGATGGGTTATACTTAGTGACACCTGGGCTGACAGTTAGATTCGCAGGCTAAAAAGTTACTTTTAGTTGTAAACAGCCTCAGCATGAATGAACAACCATGTTTGCTGTATGTTGTAAATGATGTCCTCACTCAATTGCAGTGTGAAAATTAAATTTTGCATTGAATATAAGCTATAAAAGAGTTGGACTTGGACTTTACCATAGTAGAAAATACTATACTCTTTCATACATACAGTATATCATGTTTTATAATGATCTCCTTTTAATGATCTTACCCAACATCATCCATGTTAAGAGTATATTTGACAAGAACTTATTGTATTGGCTTTGAAATTATGCTGACTGAAGAATCAATCATATCCAATGTTGTCTAAAGCTGACAAACTAGAAATAGGCTCAGCTGTTAAGATTTTCAGAGTAGTTTCTCAACGCAGCAAAACAGCATTATCATCATGCTCGCTATGTGCCTATTAGGTAAAGCTACAGGCCATATAAGCTTTTTTTCCAACATGCAGTCTTGTCAGCAGGTTTTAGACATCTACTTGCAGGAGTCAGATGTGTGAGTTTCAGCTGACACAACATTAACCGGGTGGCAAAATGTAAGGGAATTACAAGCCTTTTGAAGGTGGATAAAGGCTGGACTGAGCTACCAAATCTTTTATATATATATATATATATATATATATATATATATATATATATATAATCCTTTTGTTATTGCTTTGTCACATGTGCAGAAATGAAAACTTCCTTTTCTGCCATGCTGTGATTGTCCTCTAGGTTCTCTGATGTTATAGGTCATTAATCAGCATAGTTAAAATGACCCATGTGAGTATGCAGTTTAAATGAGGTCTAACTTTTAAGATTACTTAGGGTAAGGTAGGGTAAGGGCTAGGTAACACAAATTCCTGGTTAGATTTAGGAATTGCACTGATTAAGGAATCAAACAGCTAAATTTAGCAAAAAAATCTAATAGGGATGTTTGTCTACGTCTCCAAAATGTAGTTGTTTCACATTTCATCCATGGTTTTTAATAGTGTGATGATAATGTAACCCAATGCTTGTTGTTTTGTGTTAGACAATGTTTAAGTAATGTTTGGTATTATGACACATGAAGACATAGATTTTTTGTAACTGTACATGATTAAGAACTACTTATTAATATCTTACCTCTAACCACTACAAGATGAGAGCTCAGTACAAAAGTAAGGAAAAACAAGTGGATGAAGGAGCAGAGAAATGCAAAGACTGCAGAAAACCTTATGCAGACAGAAGCAATTGGGTCTCTTGGGTCTCCAGGAAAAAGTCCACAAAGGGGCCCTTCTAACCAGCATTCATTGCCATTTTATCACAATATTGTAGGCGATACTTTTGTCATTAATACATTAATAACATCTCTAAAAGTTTTGTTGTTATAGCATTAAATTCCTCAAATGCAAATTTGAAATGTTCTTTTGCCTAGTATGCCTGTTGATAAGTAGTACCTCTGCATGTTGAGCAACTTTTGGTCTAGGATCTCTTTCATGATGGTTTGTGAGTTAGTAGCACCATTCCCTTCCTCTTATCTATAATTTTTCTTAGGCCAAACACGCACCAGTAATTACACAAAAATAAACTGAGATGCCAAACATCCTATCTGTGCTTACATATTCAGATTTAACCTGCATTTGTGTAGTAAATAAAGTTGGGAAAACAGTGATTACACATTTTTGTGCTTTTTTTTAAAAAAACTGCCAAATTTTCTATGAGTGCGACTCATGTAGCTGTTTCAAATTTTGTTATGTGGTCTGGTTTTCTCAAAGAATATCTTGTTTCATGATGAATTAATGGATTTTATTTGCATATCACACTTTAAAATCAGACAACAACTTGAGGTGCTTCACAGGAGGGAGTTAAGATACCACATGAGTTAAAAGACAACTGTAAAAACATCAAAAGACTTAACATCAAACTATCAAAGATACTCCAACAGCGCCCTATTTAAAAGAATAATTAAATAAGTGACACTTTAAGTTGCTTTTGAAAAGCAGAAAGGGAGTCTGAGGCCCTGCTGGAACCTGAGAGCTGGCTTGACAGGCGTGGCCCCAGGCATGGTCCCCACGCTTGTAAGCTTAGTGTGAGGAATAGCAAAGGAGTACAGGCTACTAGATCTGAGTGACCTGGATGATGACTGGTGGGAAAAGAGGTCTGAGGTAGGTCCAGCCAGAGTGGCCTTGTACACATGTAGGAGAGCCTTGAAAGTGATCCGCTGTGGTTTTGGCAACCAGGGAAGGGAGGGAAGGACTGGGGAGAGGAGTTGTCTTTTTCTGGTTTGGGTGTGGATATGGGTGGCACTGTTTTGAACATACTTTAACATTTGGATGGTTTTACACGGAAGGCCTACCAAGAGTTACACTCAGTGTGGGAGCTTATGAAGACATGGACCTATCTTTCGGGTTGGGAGAGTGATGGTCAGAGCTTGGAGGTGTTCCTCAGATGATAGAAGGAGGCCTGATGAACCGTTTTTATGTGGGCATGAAATGAGAGTGAGGAATCAAGTTTTTCTCTCAGGCTGATGACAAACAGGGGCAATGGGATGGAATAGTTATTAATAGTTATATGAATGATGCTTGCCCGATTTGTTTGGTGGAGGGTGCCGTTAAGGATGGCTTCATTCTTGTTGCCATTTAACTGCAGGTGGTTCCTGCTCATCCAAAGGCAGATATCAATGAGAGATCTGGTAACACGGGTGAGAACCAGGTGTGTGTCTGAAAATGTTTGGAGGTAAATATGGATATCATCTGCAAAACAATGAAAATGAATACTATGGCTTTGCAATATGTTGCCAAGGATGCAAATTAAAAAGAGCAAGGGCCCCAAGATTGACCTCTGCGGGACTCCAAAGGAAACTTGTCTGGTGCCAGAGGTGACTTCTTCCATCTTCACGAACTTATGTCTTCCTGAAAACTAAGAGTGGAAGAAGTCAAGAGCAGTCTCGACTTCCTGGAGGTGCTGACCAGTTTTGTGCTAGAAATTATTTACACACCTTATCTACTTATCCAGGAAAATATGCTGACAGTTAGTAAAAACATTCATGTCCCAAGTTTGCTTTTATTTTTGCAATATTAGAGGGAGTAATGATCCATATGTTTTGTTTGCTCCCAGGTTATGTGAGTGTGCTTGAAACTGATGAATTGTCACACTGTCATGTTCCACTGCACATCTCAGAGATCTTGGGGAAAAAAAATACGAGAAATTCAATTCAAGCCATACACAACATGACTTTGCTCAATTTAAAGAGTGGCCTTGAAAGTCCATAGGGGAAACAAAATGGCCACAAGTGACATTTTAATGCTTGTGAAAATATATTAATGCCATGTCTATCATGTGAAGAACAACTGAGGGCCTTGGGAATGATGCAAGCAGGGTTGACCTACGGTACAGCAAAGTGGCCAGGCATATGATTTGCTCTTAACCCAAAATCCTTAACCTGGTGCAACGGTATAGCCTCACGTTCTGTGTGGAGGCCCCACCTGGTACTGACTGCCACAAAACTTTTCTCTGCAGTCACCATCTTTTTTGTTCTCTTTGTGGAGAAAAGTTCTTTTGGACACCCTATTTGAGACTGATTTTGTTGCTGATATATCAGTGTTGTGTCTGTTGAACCAAAAGTAGCTTGGAGTTAACAAATAAAAAATATAGCAAAAACTGGTCCTTGAAAGTTTGTATTGACTGTCAGTGTACACCTACATGAGGATGGTGGTGAATATTTTGACAATATCTTGGTTACTGGAGTATGAATTTTGGGGACTTTACTGATCTCTTGACTCTCTATTTTTCCCCTTAAATAGTTGTGATGAGCTGCCTTTGTTGACAACTGGCAAATTTAAAAAGGGACCTCACAGTCAAACACCTCACACAGTAAACACAATCTTTCCTTTGTTATCTTTTTATCCAACAGAACATTTGATATTGTTGTTTACACAGAAGCAACAAATAAACTGGGAGGCATGTGTTCTTTTTATAGAGGTAAAAAAAGTATGTACTGTAATCTTGAGGCTTGGCTTTCCACATACATCAAATTCATCAAAGGTACAAGGCACATCGAGGTACATCAGATGAATTAACCCAGACTGACTGCACCATGTTACTCTAGGATTATTAGTAGGGGTAGTTAGTTTTTTACTTGTTAATCTAATGCTAAACTGATATATTTCTGTAAATTGCTGTGGTTGAGATTATGGTTTGAAGATAATTCCCATTCACATCTCTTTGCCAGTTACTATATATGTGCACATCTCAATTGTTCTCTTGAGAAACACTAATTTCAATGCAGTAAACATTTAATAGGTTCCACAACTGGAAGGCTGCCTTCACTATTTTCCTAGAAATTAAAAGTGGCATGTTCATGAGACATTGTGGTCGTATCCTTTAATTCCTGTGTTTTGTTTCAACAGATGTGGTTCATTCACCTCCAAACTGTGGCTTGTTATGCCTGGTCTAATTCATTCTTACACAGACTCATAAATGTCTGCTTGTGCAACATGCCCACTCTCCTTGCATCAGTACACAGTGTGATGCACACCAGCTGAGCAGAGAATCTATGCATGGGTATCCACACACATACGAAAGCTCGCCTGCACGTCTTTCATCAATAATTAAATACATGTCGCCATGTGATGTGGTATTTACGTCTGCATTCAGCTGATGCCATAAAACTACTCAAGTGTGTGCAAAACACTGTCCTACTGTAAATATAAGCCATATTTAACAGGATGGAAAGCAATTACACAAAGGCTGAATTAACTCTAATGAGAAGTGAGACAAATGAGGACATCACAAGGATACTTCTCCTGAAGACCTAACAACCTGTTTTAACTGTAACAAGAACATTTAGTCAACAAGAATGACTGTGTGTGTGTGTGTGCTCTGGGGGACAGATAGCTGGACAATTCCTCCCAATGAATTCATGCCTCCTGAGCAAAACACTCATGCTGTTTTCACTCTTTTTTTTTAACACCAGAGTAATCATAGAGCTAGACATGCAGGGTTTGACCTGACAAAGGAGTCTTATTACCCCTCTGTAATTGGAAAGCGTCGCAAGGCGGGGGCGCCACATCATGATTCCATTTACAATATTTACAACTCAATAAACATTTCGTTTCATCCTCTGTCCTTCATGGCTGTGAATTTCAGATAACACAGAGGTTAAAGAGAACACTACATATAAATTGGCTGAAAGTGAAGCATATGGAAGTGAGGACTGAAGGATTCCTTTGAGAATGTCACTGCGCTACCTCCGTGTTACTGCCAAATGATATTGCGTGTGAGGCTTGAATTAGCACTGAAATCAGGCGTGGGATACAATCAGGCTTTTGACGGCCTATAGTGGGAACTCCTGCAGACTTGTTGGAATATCTGCGGGCTGCTGACTTGAACATAAGGCGTGGGCTTAATGCAATTTTTCCTGCAATGACTGCTACTACAGGCTCCTCTTTGATATTGTTAAAATGTTCTAGGGCTGTGACAATGTAGTTGGGAGAGAACACTTAGTGTTTCAAGAGTTATTGTAGCTGCACTTGGGATTCTGATATTGCTATCTGTTAGACAGTTTAAATGTCATACAAAACTGGTTAAGCATACAAAATGGAATAAAAGCTAAAATGGCTGATACTGAGAATACAGTATCAGCCATTTTAGCTGATAGCACTAATATATATATATATATATATATATATATATATATATATATATATATATATATATACATACATACATTAGGGCTGTCAGTTTAAGTAATTAATTAGATTAATTAATTACACTGCAAATAAATGCATTAAAAAAATAATTGCGATTAATTCAGAGTGTCATTTTAATGCACAAGCATTTAAAATTTGGCCCACTAAATGACCCGGGCAGTGGGTGGCAGTAATTCCCCTAAAGCTGTTTGCCAACCACCAATAAACACCAGATAAAGAAAAAGAAGAAGAGGAAGAAGAAGACATGTCAATGAGTCACTGTACAGAACTTAATAGGCTGTGTTGGAGCAGGGTTGTATGGAAAACAAAAGACTGCGGCCCTTGAGGACCATTGTTCCCCACAACTGCTTTAGCACAGGCTTTTTGAATTCTGGTCCTCAGGGACCCCTGCCTTGCAAGTATTCCAGGTTTCCAATTCCACCACACCTGATTCAGATCAACTGAATTGCTTAACGAGCCATTCATCTGAGTCAGGTGTGTTAAAGTAGGAACATCTTGAAAACCAGCAGGGCAGGGGTCAATGAGGATCAGGATTTGGAAACCCTGCTGTGGCGGATACAAGATTAAAATGTGATTAATTAGATCAATTAATCACAAATCCTGTAATTATTTAGATTTTTTTTTTTGTAATCAACTGACAGCCCTTGTGTTTTTTTTATATATATATATATATATATATACTGTATAATACCATACAGTATATATAGATGGGTTTCCGAGCAACGTCAGATAGGATGTGCGCACAACCAGGGGGCAAGAAGACGCATTAAAAAAGCATTATTGAACTATGACAAGACTTGTGTTTTACATGCAACACTCTACTTTTAATGCAGATGAGGTCATGATATGACAAGACAGTATCTTCGAAATATAATTAAGTCCTGGTATTTGTGCGGTTGCAAAAATCCAAACGTTAATGCATGTAAACAATTAAACATGGTGATAAAAGGACAGTAGGAGTGACTGTCCTCAGAAAACCCTTCTGGGTAACTTCTGCATGTTCAGGCTACATGATTTATTTAGTCTTTCACCATGGTCACCATGTCAGGTTAAACCACCGTGGTGGCAGAAATTATTCCCACGTTGTAGTCGGGAGACTGGTACTGTAACAACACCAGTATCACCACCGCCATCAGTTCACGGCTCACGGCTGCATCACAACACTGTAGCTGTAAACACTATAGCTGTGTGTGACAGCCGTCCTCTGCTCAGACACAGAACATAAAAAGAAAAAAAAATCCGATTTTTGGAGCCGTTTACAAACATTTACGCTGCATAACAACGCATCCCAGAGATTTAATATGAAGTACGGGGGTCGTAAATCAGATGGCATTTGAATTTATTCCCTTAGCCTTGTTAGCAGTTAGCTAGTCTGTCTACTGTATAACAGGATTTCACACACAGTAAAGCAGAACGTTACACAAGCAGCAAGACTTACTGACAGCAATGCAGGTGAGTTCCTAACAGTTGGAATCACCTCCTTTCCAAACGTAGTGATGATGTCGTCTTTGCCTGGCTTTATCCCAAACTAGTGAAAGTTTCTCCTGTGTGGAGGTGGTGAAGACGACCCCCGAGCAGAACCTGCTGTAGACGGCAGACTGTCGTGGACTATTTTGGTTTTAACAAAGAGCCAAAACAAAAGTTTAATCCGCTTTCTAACTTAAGTTTTTTCAGGCAAATTTCAAATGAGGTCCAACACTAATGATATCCATGTTTTAACAAGGAAAGATGCCATTTCCGGATGATTACTCCCTTGCCAAATTAGTGTAATGGTAATAGAAACATGAAACAGCAACGCTGCGTCGATATTCTTTTATTATTAATCAAAATACAGATTTATACAATATAATTTAAAACACGATTTCTGTTTATTTTGTCAATGTTTGTAAACGGGAAACCCATATATATATATATATATATATATATATATATATATATATATATATATATATATATATATATATATATATATATATATATATATATATATATATATATATATATATATATATATATATATATATATATATATATATATATATATATATATATATATATATATATATATATATATATATATATATGTATATATATATAAAATCCTGGTTCAACAACCATGGGATCACCATGCTTGATTGGCCTGCAAACTCACCTGACCTGAACCCCATCGAAAATCTGCGGGGCTTGGTCAAGAGAAAGCTGAACTGTAAGAGACCAAACAATGAAGAAGAGCTCAAGGCTGTGATGGAAGCATGTTCGTCTTCCTAAAATCCTTAAATCCTTTAATACTTGATATCATGCAATATTCTAAATTTTTGAGTCCTAATCTGCAACATCCACACAAATAAAAGCTTGACATATATTGATTTGCATATTATTTGTCTATACAATATGTAAATTGCACCTTTTAAGTTGAATTACAGAAATACATGAACTTTTTCAGGATATTCTAATTTTTGGGTAGTACCTGTACATTTTCCGTATCGCTTATCCAGTTCAGGGTTGCAGGGTTCCTGGAGCCTATCCCAGCCATTATCAGGCGAGAGGCAGGGTACACCTTGTACAGGTCACCAGTCTGTCGCAGGCCCAACACAGAAAGACAGAAAACCACACACACTGACACCTAGGGACAATTAAGAGTGATCAGTTAACCTAATATAATTGAAAATATTTATGGTTTTGTTCAGTTCAATACTTCAGTGTCACGGTTTGATAATTTTTTTGATACAACAACAACAACAAAAACATTTTCATGGCTTTTTAAAAAATCCAATGTCCTTTTGTCCACAACATCTTACAATCATGGGTCATACTTCACATGAAAACCAAAGGAGTTCCAAATGCCAGATCTGAATGTTGTCGAATACAGATCCACTGAGTTTTCAGAGCTCATTGTCAGAATACATTGAGTTAAAAACTCGGTATTGTTTGATAGTCAATACATAATGCTTAAGGTATGGTACAAACCCATTATACAAAAACATGTATTCCTATTGTTGCGCCCATTCTATCTATCTATCTATACTGTATATATATATATATATATATATACAAACAGCTCAAAAAATAAACACATAATCATCACCATATGACTCAAAGTCAGTCACACCTCTGGGATATTGGTCTCTCCAGTTAGGAAGTGACAATGACTGTGAATCAATTTCACCTGCTGTTGTACAAATAAAAAAATACTTTATTTATCCTAGGGAGAAATTGCAATTTCAAGACAGACAACAGGTGGAAATGAGAAGCAATTAGCAAGACAATCCTGGAAAAGGAATGGTGCTGCAGGTGGTGGCCACAGATCATTTTGTTTGCTTTGTGTTTAGTTGTTTTTATTGTTAGTTGATTTGTTTCTTGATATCCGCTTTTTTGTGTGTGTGTGTGTGTGTGGGGTGTGTGTGTGTGTGTGTGAGTATATGCGTGGGTGGGTGTAGGTGTGTGTGTCGGTGTGTAGGGGGGTTCTGCCATGTTCAGCACTTTGTGTCAGCTGTGGCTCTTTTAAAGTGCTACATAAATAAAGTTGTACATTGTATTTTCCTGACATCATCCTTTCTGGTTGATTTTTGGTCAGATTTATTTTTTCAGTGTCCCCAACACTTTGTGGTAACATGAGGTGGTGTCTGCAACCCACAGAAGTTGCTCAGGTAGAGCAGCTCATCCAGGATGGTACATCAGTGCACGCTGTGGAAGGAAGGTTTGCTGGGTCTCCCAGCAGTGTTGACAGCAAGGAAGAGATATCAGGAGACAGGCCAGTATACCAGGAAAAATAGAGGAGGAGGACAACAACCCAGCAGCAGGACCGCTATCTGTTCCTTTGTGCAAGGAGGAACATGAGGAACACTACCAGAGCCCTACAACATGACCAGCAGGCTACTAATGTGCATGTTTCTGTGCAAACTGTCAGAAAAAGACTCCATGACGGTCCCACCCAGCAAAATTTGGTTGGAAAGTGAAAGGTGAAAAGCCTTTCACTTAGATGTTGAAGACATTATTTGACGACTTTTCAACGTCTGATTTTGGGCTAAATTTGTACCAAATCAGATAGTCCAAACTCAGCCCCATTTTCAACATCTATTTTTAGGCTTAAATATAGCTACAGACCAACCAGATTTAGCCCAAAAAACAACGTTGAAATCACGTCTTGTGTTTGGTGGAGTGGTATGAGGGCCCGACATCCACAAGTGGGACTTTTATTCACAGCTCAATACTGGGCAGCCCGATTGGCATTTGCCAGAGAACACCAGTATAGACAGATTTGCCATTGGTGCCCTGTGTTTTTCACGGATGAGAACAGGTTCCCATCGAGTACACATGACAGATGTTAGAGAGTTTGGAGATGCTGTAGAGAACATTGTGCTGCCTACATCTTCCAGCATGACCAGTTTGGCAGTGGGTCAGTGATGGTCTGGGGAAGAATATCCTTGGAGTGCCACACAGACCTCCATATGCTAGCCAGAGGTATCCTGACTGCCTTTAGGTACTGAGGGGGAGGGGGGGGGGGGGGGGGGGGGGGGGGTTAGATTCTCAGACCCACTGCGAGATCACAGGCTGCTTCGTTGGTATCTGTTTCAACACATTCCATTATGTGATAATAAATAAAGACTTTCAATCAGAATATTTTATAAATCAAAATCTAAGATGTGTTTTTAAGTATTCCCTTTACTTTTTTGCAGAATACATGCTTTTGAATTGATGTTAAGCACCATGAACTGTGCGCACAATTGGGTGATATGGAAAATCAAACCAACGCTGGCAATCTTTTGAGAGGAAGCACTGGCAGACAGATGCTGGAAATAGTGTGTAGAGGTGACAGTTTTTCTGATATTATATCCAATTTTTCAGTCTTCTACAGTTTCAAGTTTACTGTAGATGAATTCTGAAAAAAGCAGACAACAACAAAAAGAAAAATAATTGCAAATAAGATGTTACTCTAATTCTTATAAAAAAAAATAACCATCTGCTGCCAAAGCCTTTCCAAATAAGCCCCCCCCCCCCCCCCCCCCCCCCACACACACACACACACACACACACATGCACACCCACACAGAAATTCCTCCCTAGTTGTAATCCAGGCTCCATAGTGAACTCCCATTGAAAGCTTGGAGGGGTGCAAACAGACCTGCTGCTCAGATCTACAGTGTATAAGCCTTGATGAGGATGCAGCGGCGTGTAGAAATGAGAGGCTTCTGCTGTGGAGGTTGTACACTACATTAGCATCTGCTGGGCCATACGATAGGAGATAAATCTGGAACAGGCGTGATGCATCTTCATTAAAGTCACCACTTAAAACCTCACAGAAAACTGCCAAACTGTCTCTGTGGCCAGATGCTATGTTGAAGCTTTGTTTGTTGACCGTGACATTTTTTTTAGAAAAAAAAAAAAAAAAAAAAAGGGGGGGGGGGGGCTGACATGGACGAGTGGGGAAAACTCCATTTAGGACAGTGGTTTGTGCCACTTCCAGATAAATTTAAACATCAGTCTTGGTTAAACAATTACATGCTAAGATTAGAATTTACATCGAGCTTAACTGCAGCAGTCAACAACCTGAGAATAGACTTTAGATCTTGCAGCTGTGATGCATTAGAAACCACTTCAGACAATTCTCTCTCTATATTTTCTGTTAAACTAAATAAGTGTACTTTGCTGGAGAAAGTCATGAATTGTCCTACAGACAGATAAGACTTTTCTATGCCAACTGAATTTTTAAAAAATGGTTATGTTTTGATTCTTATTCTGGAAATAGTGGAGGAGTAATGAGCAGAGAAATTCTAAAAGTATTTTACTGTCATCCTTTTACTATACAACGACGATTCCCATGTGATAACACAAAAGTTGAAAAATACCGGCTTTAACGTAAACGGCTTTGACTTTAACTTATTTTACATTAACTCTCCACAGTCATGCTGCATCTTCACCCATCTTCACCCAAACGACATGTCTATAACCTATTAAGTCAGATTTTTTTGTTCATGTTTTTTAGATTGCGCCGGCTAAAACAAGGCAGCTGGCTGACTGAATGAATGAATGGGGAAAAGAAATAGTGAGTGTGGCTTCAAGTGGTCAGGGACAGCAAGAAACTCAACATTAACCTGGTCCCAACAAGGTAGGGGTGGAGCTGAACCTGAAACATTATATCATTATATTATATTATCATCAAAGCACAAGAAAAACATTAAATCAAAAAGCTGCATTTGCTCATGAGACAGTACATGTCCGAATAAGTGAAATTTAGGAGTAAAGAGTGTGAAGGCTCGACACACGGGAGGTGACATCGCTCCTTTTCCATTATTTTCTTATGGAATGTGCGCGATGAGGCGAAAATCGCTTGCTCTTTCCAGCAAAATGACACATTTGTGCATGTGAAATTGCATGCTCGTTCACGTAGACGTGTATGAGGCTTGCAACGCTGCAAAATAAAGTTGAAGAATGTTTAACATTTGTCACTGTCTCCTTTCTGCTGATCGAGTGCTCAGACATAAACGGGATCATTTGTAGGTTTTAAAACTGTCACCAGTTATATCTAAGATCTGAACTTCAGTGCAACTCAGGACTTTTTTCTTTCACCAGTGGGTATTTTAATCACCTCGTTTCAGTCACTTATGTAAAATTAGTCTTTGATGAATTTCAGAAATGTGACTTCACAATGTTCAGCTGTCACATGATTATTAAATGATTTCGTTTTTAAATCATGTGTCAGTAATGTGGAGGTTACCTGTCACAGAGTGAACACATGCTCTTGAAGGCTCTTTTTAAATAAAATGTATTAATTAATATTAGATTATTCTGGGCTATTGGTCGCTACATAAGATTCCATGTTACCAGGTTTCTATTTCAGCATAGGTGGGGGTGGAGAGTCCCTGGCCTTCATAACACCTCCAAATGACAATGGGTTAAAACTTTAACCCATTGAGATCTCACGATCTACAGGGCATTTCAATGTATTACTTTCATTTTTTATTATTTTGACTTCACAACATAAACACCAGCACCAGCACATCATCACAGACATGTTTTGCCTCTGCAAGTTAGTTTCAACTAATTGAAACTTCATTTAATGCAAAACTTACATTAACGTAAATTAGGAGTGTACAAAAAAACAAACAAACAAACAAAAAAAACGCCTATGTTGAATTTTACATAAATGCAAATACAAATATATTTACCCCATCAACAAATACAAATACAGATACAAATATCGGCTGCTTTGCACACCCCTACAGCCAGCTTAGTTTTAAAACTGTTACTCTGGTAACTGACCAAGGGTTTAAGTTACCCCCTCTTCATGAAATAGGCTAGAGTTACTACGCTTTCTCTGGTATGAGTTACCTACTTTTGTTAAAATTAAAACTCAGAGTTTCCCTAATTTTAGGGTTATATAACTCTGGGTGTACATTAAACTTGCTAAGTGAAAAAGGCCTCTGGTGTTAAGATTGAGATATTTGTCACTACACCATGTCGCCACAGAACCTCCTCTCTGTATGGTGTCTCATTATTATTGCTGATCTCCCCAAAACACCCATTCTAATTTACATCATCATTATCATTTTTACAACTGTATTTTGAATTACTTTCCACAACGCACTGTATATGAAAGAAGCTTGTGTGAGTTTTTTTTTTTCCCCGATCAAATTTGCATTGATTTAAGTTGATAGCTTTGGCTTTCAAATGAAAGTAATGAGTGAAGATGGCATAATCATTTACTCTCATTCAGTTCGCAATCTTTGGTCCTTTTAGAACGACATTGCTTCCATTGTAACCTAAAGGTAGTGTGTTAGAATTATTTATATGTGTTGGTAAAGATGGGCGGAGAAATTACTTCAAATGCCAAGCACAGTTGTGAGTGGATCCAATGGCCTCAGGTGCAGTGACACCTACACTGTAGGTACCTACTTCAAAATTGTGTATATGTGCTGTCTTCTTTGTGAAAATATTTATAGTACAGAGTTATTTGTCCATTCAAAGACACAATAAAAATGCTGGCACAAATATGGAAGCTGTCATGTATGCATACATGTTTGTATTTCAAGCAAGACAATGTCTCAAATTCAGCCTTACTTGTTTGAGTCTATTTATCAAATGTTTGGTAAACAGGCTCATACCTGCAAATGCACAGGTACAACACCATGATATATATGTCATCTCTCAGTTCCCCACTGATTTCTACTGTATACTCCCATGGTAATAGATGCAGATATGGGAAATGTGGTAAAATGTCAACTAATGCAGAAAGTGCAAGCTGGAAAGATCTAAAACAGTAATGTTGCTTACACACTCATTGTTGCCTGAGGCTGCTGTATGTTGCTAATGGCGTCTATATACATGTATGTGTGAGGTGCATTAGTAGTTTTGTGTGTGTGTGTGTGTGTGTGTAGGGGTGGTGGTCAGACTATTTATTATGGGTTGTGGTGTCGCAAAGCATTATGTGATATATCAGCGGTAGCACATAAGCGTATGCACTTAGTCTTGAGACCAAAGACTAAGGCAACAAATTAGCAAAGATAATGTTAGCTCTAAACAAATTAGTATTTGTAAATCAAGTACAAAATAGCACACGGCTGAAATTACTTTTGTTTTGCATGAGGCATTAAATAACTACGGCAATCCTAACTAGCAGGTGTTAAACATGCATCACTGTGACAGCAAGCAGACTGTAAGACTGACATTACTTGATGATGTTTTAATTAGTGGGATAGAAGTGACAGAAAACCTGTGTAACATATTTACAGTCTTGGTGGAAAAAAGTATAAAGTGTATGTATCTTATGTTTGTGGAGATGGTAATCAACACTGAATAAGATCTTTAAAAATAAAAATAAACAGACAAATTATGAATAATAATTGAGCAGTTATCAACAATCAGCTGTATAACTAGCTATTCTTATTCATACGTTTCAAAAAGACATTTGCTATCTGTCATAACATTTCTAACTGCAGCCACTAAGGATGCTAAAGCTCCCATTTAAATACAAATCTGTACGTCTGAAAAAATTGTATTTTTCTGTGTTGTTGTGATGACTGGCATGTTTTACAGAGCAAGAATCGGCTAGAAAACAGTACGAAGTCAGGCCAGATACCGACGGCTAAACTGTCATCCATCTTGCATCTTACCTGTACTGTGAGCTCACTCCAGTCAGTAAAAGACAGTCTTATCTTGACTCTTGTCTTATCTCTTGTTCTGTCCCTTCCTCTCTTCTCTCTTCCTCTGATAATGTTTTCTTGCATTTCTTTGCTGAATCCCCCATGCTGCATGTTCAAAACACACAGTGGCCGTGTCTCAAACTGCACACTTGAGCACTTCAAACACTCTTTTTGAGTGTGTAGTGCATTCATGGTGTCATTAGAGCGAAGATTCAGTGCACTGAAAGTACCAGGATGTTGCCCTAATAATGGCCAAAAATGAAGTACAAAACAGAGCACACTACTCGCACTAAACGGACGCCATCTTGCTGACATAGAGGAAGAAGCTGGACTTTTGAACTGCTTTCAGAGCTGAATAATGGCGATGAATGAAGCGGTGGCGACCCCTGCTGCATCGGAGGCGGTATTGTACTGATTTAAGTAACGTTTATAAAATGATTTAGACATAATTACTAATGTATATTGTAGCATGCTACCAAGCTGTTCACTCCCTGATGGCAGTTATGATCTGGTCATGTGTTTGAGGCCGGCTCAGTAGAGTTAGCTCACGTTAGCCGGCAATGCTAGTCCGTCACTTCCTGTGACAGTTCAGTGCTCTGTTTGGGTCAGCATTTAGTGACAATAGCGTGCACTACAGACAAAGTACACAGTGTGCACTACGCACTGAATGCCAGTGCACTTGGGCAAGTGTGCGGTTTTAGACACAGGTAGCGTGTTTATATCTGTTTGCTATCATGTGACACAGTGCTCAACCAATACTTGGCTGCAACGTGACGCTGCTTCCTGGATTGAAAAAGCCTCATAGTGACACTGCCGCTCGAGAAATGTGCATAATGAATATTGGTGTGCCATCAAAACAGGTCAGAAATGCACATTTTTAAGATTCGAAAAGTTAAGTTGTGGGCCTTTAAGATGAGGAAATGACCATGTTTGAAAGATTTCTCAATGTACCAGTCACACACAACCTTTTTCTTCACAGTGTTTATGGAAATACAATGTGTGGCCTCTCACTGACCTGACAGTTGGAAATCATTCATCCACCCTTTCAGCTGCTGGCTATGTCACTATGATGTTTATTTTCGGGAGCAAGTGCAGGTGTGCGGGGGATTAGACACAGGAAGAAAGCCTCACACACACAGTCTGATGCACAGATTTAAGAAGCTGAGATCACCTGGTGAGACTAGCAGGGAGTTAGACAGACAGAGAAAAAAATGACCTGACATCAGATGATTTTCTTCAGAAGACAGCTCCCTCTGATCACTCTGCATCTCATAATTGATATTTCATCTATGCTTTGGAATGACGAATGTACCTTGGTATTCATATCATGTCAGCGAGGAAGGTCATATTTGTTGCCGAATGCAAAGATCAATTTTGAATGCACAAAGATCAAAGACCAGATTAAGGGGTAGGGGTAGAGCACATGAAGGACAAACTTATGGATGTCATGGACTCCTGATAACAATTTTCCAAATGACCGTGGGCCTCGTTCATCAACAAAAAGCAATTTTCACGAGCAGCATTCATGGAAATCTTAGTTTATTGTTGAGTTCTAAATATATTAAAATCAAGTTTACTTATAGTTTTATTGAATATTTAATTTGATTTCACAATAAATCTTTTTTTAAATTGCCTTGTCTACCAATTACCGTTGTCAATTTTGAAGCTAACATGACATGGTTGTTAAAGATGATTTCTTTCTTTTTATATTTATTTATTTTGGGGAGGGGGTTAAAAGGCAGTGCCAACTAACTCTTGCTGACTCAAGTGCAGCAGAACTCTTGATTATATTTGTTTGCCCATGTGGGTATGTTCCATCAATGTCAATCAGAGCAAGAGCCGATAAAGGCACAAAATACAATGCTAAATTTACTGGACGACAGCTTCTTATGTTGTTCTGAATGCTAGTTGAACAATTTATGCAGCAAAAAAACCCAAATATTTATGGGAGTTGTTGGTGGAAAATTGACATTTTGTATAAATAATTCTTGATGGGCTTTTAAAACATATTTATTGATTGCCTTATAAAAATGAATTTGAAAAGGTTAAATATTATGTTGAATCATTTACTGAGTTGAACTAAGTTCACCTTCAGTATGTATTAGGGATGGGACTTTTTGTCGACAAAAGAACTGACATTTGACACATGGTCCCCTCAAAATAAAAAAAAGTGTTGACATGTCGAGGGGGTGGGACTTGTGGGATTTCCAAATGGCACGTTTGACTTTTAAGTCATTACATTTCCTATTTAAATACACATCATAAAGTGAATCTTTGCACATAATAAAATAAAATATTTAAAATAAAAAAAATTGGGGATGTTCCGATCCAGATGCCAGCATTGTTACTCACTCCCATACTGGCCTATTATGCTGTACCCGTACTCGCTCATGACAGCATCCGTTACCTATCAGGGTAGGGTCACATGGACGCTTTTGTCACGATTAAAACGTTCTCAAGTCCAGAAAAGGCATTAAATTTGTATGTTTTGCACCATGCGACCGCACCAAAAGTCTGGAACATTTAGAACGGAACGGTTGGAAAGGCCGTCTGCACGATTGGAAAGAACAGAACGTTTGATGCAAAGGGATCGGAGGGGAGAGAGGGAAAAAGGGGTGGTGTTGGATCTCTGGCAGCAGTTGTTTGTTTGTTTGCCTCTGTTTTGGACACTAACAATCTTTGCACCATGGGAGACACCCCCAAATTTAATTTATATGAAAATATAAATGACAACAAAGGCTATTCTATTCTATTCTATTCTATTCTATTCTATTCTATTCTATTCTATTCTATCCTATTCTATTCTATTCTAACTGGGACTAGAACCAAACCACACACACTGCCACAAATTGATTTTATATTGCAAAAATATTGATGAATGAAATATCAAAAGCATCACACAGGTGCGTCCACCTCCAGGTTTGCAACCCCCCTCCCCCTTCACTAATAAAAATCTTCATTCAAAAACAGCATTTTCTGTTTACTTGTGTTATCTTTGACTCTTATTAAGGAGCCGTCGACACGGCATCGAATTACAGCAAAACCATCAAAAAATTTACAAGTCTGCCCTATCATCCCTTCAAAACCTTAACGGGTTTGTGTTTCATGGGGACGATGTAACCACGCAAAGAAAGGAAGGGAAGGGAGGGGGTGTATGTGTTGACAATGTGCGTTGGTCTCGTTCACAAAAACAATAAAGTTCATTGAAAAAAAATTCACAACAGCAATGGCGTTGGTGAGCGACTTTTTTCAACTGTGTAGAAAACCTTTTCGTTTGCCTCGTAAATCCTCAGCCATCTCTACCGTTTTGCTCTTCCTTTGTTGATATCCAGCGACATGCGGTGAGTCTTTATTTGCGCATGCGCTGTGTCTTGTTCTAGGTTTGGAGTGTTACACTTTTCATCATAATGCCACCCACTACCCAAAGCCTTGTATGATGTGCTACAGCGGGTTCATGGGGATCGTGAAACTGGTTTCACACCTAAACCGGCTTCAGCTCCGTGTGGACTAACTCTAAAATTTGTTTTGATTATCTGAAACATTTAAGTGTGTCAAACATGCAAAAAAGTAAGAAATCAGGAAGGGGGCAAAAACTTTTTCACACACCAATCCGACGAGCGTCTTGTGTGTTGCGCCATCTTGCGGAGTGGGGAACAGTCCAAATTACCTCCTAGGTGCCAACATGGAAAAGCAGCATGAAAATCTGGATTTACAATGTTGGACAGTCGTCTAAGGTAATGATAACCTATAGGTATGTTATCCGGAGATCTCTAAAGTATTCTGACTTTTTTTTTTTTTTTTACATTGAAGAATTAATTTAATTTAAACTATTATTCATCTCTGGAAACTGGCTTTAAAGGAGTAGTTCACCCACAGAATGATCTAACTTTATTTTCCACTTACCTTCATGGTGAGCAAGACTCTGGAACACTTTTTTGATATTTCAAATGCAGCCGGAGATCAGGACAACTTCTCGTTTCCAACCAACTTTCATATAATGGAGTTCGCTGGGAACCGAGCCAAAATGGTCCATAAAAGTGCACAAAAACTTGTCAGTATTCCTCCATACTGCTTGTCAAATGTAATCCAAGTGTCCTGAGTGGGTAGTGTCCATAATTTACTCGAAACCACGGCATTTAGTATATTTATGAGCCTAAATAGAAGTACATCGCATCTCCTGCGAGCACGCCGATGCGCGTTCATGAAACTACGGAAGGTGCGGCGGATGAGATCGCGCGTTCTCTTTCTTTCTTTCTTTGTTTTAAATCAATATCCAACCCCTCTTGTGTTTGTCCCGGTTTGTCTGCAGCTCTGGCACTCTTAGCACAATGTAAACAGAGAATTTCTTCCTCTACGCTTGTATTATCGGCAGAGTAGGATCTAAACGCCGAAGCTTCCGTAGTTTGGTGAATGGGCATGTGCGTGCTTTGCGGAAGTAATATGTACTACTTTTTAGGCTCTTAAAATATAGTAAATGATGTCGTTTCGAGTAAATTCTGGATGCTACCCACTCATGACACTTGGACTACAATGGAGGAGCAGTATGGAGGAATATTGACTAGTTTTTGTGGACTTTTATGGACCTTTTTGGCTCGGTTCCCAGCGAACTCCATTATATGAAAGTTGGTTGGAAACGAGAAGTCGTCCTGATCTCCGGCTGCATTTGAAATATTAAAAAAGTGCTCCAGTCTTGCTCACCATGAGGATAAGTGGAAATAAAGTTAAATCATTCTGTGGGTGAACTATTCCTTTAATGACAAGCCACACTGGAATAACACGCGCATCTCAAGATTACTTATCAAAGTTTAAAAGAACTAAACTCTTTCAAAGGTCGTTACTTTTCTATTTTATCACATATTTGGCTTTTGGTTTTGTGGCCTGTACAGATCATGTTGCCTTCGCATGTCCTGCAGATGAAACTAAAGGCTGCAGGACACCACATTCATGATCAGTTTCTGTTTGCGACTGAACTGTTTTTATTTTCTGGTCCCAAAGTTGTCCTGATCAGACCAAATAACGTTATATTTCACAATATCTCCCAGATTAGTCATTAACTTGCAGCAACACACAGCTGTCTCTGTTAGCATAAGCTAACATAATAACTTACTCAACGTGCATCATTTTCAGGTGCATACGTGAAATAAAGTGTCAGATTAATGAGTGTTAACCATAATTTACCGTGTTTTTGTTGTTGGGGATTAAATCCAGTGTTTTCTCTGCTGTGGCAGCAAGCTATTCCTGCTCTGCTCTGTGTGTCCAATATTCCTCCCCGATGCGAACACACTAACATCAGTGGACTGAGCAGCACTGTCCAGTTTTGTCATAGACAGCAGAAATCTTCATGATATAAATGTCCGTGATCCTCTCATTCACTTATTACCACAATTTAAGTTGTCCATTGTTGTTCCAACAACCAGGAATGTGACAGTCCTTCCAGATTTTCTCCATATTGTTAGGGAAAAGTCCGATTCTCATCCCCCCCCCCCGGATTAGTCTATAAGTTGATTTTTAAAACGTCAATAATTATGGAAAAGTGTAACTCTGACTATGTTTCTTTAAAAGTTGTGTTATTTGCATATTTGTCTTTTTTGCATTAGTTCATTAGTATTATTACATTAATATAATATGAGGGAGGGCTGCCATCAGTGTAATGGTTCACTTGGTCACTTCACAATACGTTTTTAGCTCCAGTCTTGGCAGGAGCATCTCTGTGTGCAGTTTGTGTGCTCACCCAATGCAGGTGTTTCAACCCTCTCCCACCATCCAAAATTGAGTCTAGGATTGGGCGAAACTGTGAATGGTTAATTGTCCAGTTTGTTTCTTGTTGTCCCTGTGATGGACTGGCAACACATCCTGGATCCTGCCTCTCATCGATGGCAGCTGGGTTTGGTTCCAGCTCTCCCATGACCCCAAGTAAGTCAAAGCTTGAATGGAAATTGGATGGGTTGTCTATTTAAAAGGTTTTTTATGGCTCCCTGTAGACTGGTACAGTGATCACACTGTCTCAGTTGCATTACTTAATGGAAAAATTAAATGAGCCAAGCTAAAATATATGTCAGTTATACCTGGTGGGGCAAAATAAAATAAGAAGTCTTTCTTTTTTTTTTTTTTGCCCCGAAGTCAGTGACACAAATATTTTCTTCTCCTAGAACAGCAACCTGCAGCTCAAGAGCCACAAGTGGCTCTCTATTTAACTAAAAATAATGAAGAACCAACTAATATTTTTAAATATATATCTACATAACATTTGTAGGTTTTAGCATTTTTTTCATAGAATAAGTGGGTTGAATTACCACAACATGATGATATCAAAAGTACTATAACACATTTTCAATCCATTCCTCTTGTCATTAGCTTATACTGTAGGCCTTTTTCCCCACACAGTTTCCCACATCTATATTTTTATTTATTTATTTAACCTTTTTTTTTTAGACTGCTAAGTTGAATTGAAGAAAATCTGATTAAAGAAAATGTATTTATCCTCTTTTTGCACGTTTTTGTAACCCTGAAAGAATAAATAAAAACTGTGATTCCTTTAAAATGACAGCAAATTTTCTACAGTAGGCCAAAGTATTCATCAATGATAAGTTTCATTTTTTTTTTCCTTAAGGCCATGGAACAGTTGCAGCTCTGCAACATTAATTTGGGTTTAGGTGGAAAATGGCTCTTTGGATTGTAAAGGTTGCAGACCACTGTCCGAGAATATAACCCATATAGACCCTTGGACTCTAGTATCATCTTTTTTATTCTTTGCAGATATCTCAGCTTGTGCACAGTGAAGCAGAGCTTGGTGTCATATCAATGTAATTGGCATGCAGTTCCACATCACATTTCACAAATCAATAAACTTTACCACACAAACCAAGCAATTTGAAAGATTGAGCTGATGTATGACCGGTGTGAACAAGGTCACAAACCCCCTCAGAATTGCTCAAACTCACTTCAACTATCATTTTATATTCAATAAAAACCTTCGCAATTTAACAGCATTCTCAAATTAGGATCTGAGGGACCAGGAAAAAGGGCAAGCACAGTTCAAGTTCAAAACCAAACGCTCATCTTTCATCCCATGGCACCGAGGGACACGTTTGTTCACTGCTGCCACAATGAACTGTCAGTGTTAATGAGTGATGAGTGGCAATTCATTTTTTGCTGCAATGCCGTGTTGTACAAATCACTTTAGAGCAAAGTCCTTCTCTGTTCTCTGTTACAACAAAATTACTTTTATCAGCATTCCAGAGTGGAAGAAACACATTCGTAACTAAATAGCAATCTGGTAGTTTGAGGTACAAATTGTAAGAATTAACAGCTTTTTGCATTCAAGCAAAAACCTTAATGATTAAATACATTTGAATATGTGACTCTCTGGATGAGCTGCCCCTTTAGTGTTACAGGCCACCTAAATACTTTGCAACCTTTTTTGATGACTTTGCCAAAATGCTGTTAATAATCTTTGCTGACCTTTAACAATGGTGCTGATGATCCTCAGGATAGAGGGAACAAAGAATTGTGTTGTGTTTCTTGATAACTTGGGGCCAACTCATCAACAAACTCATAACAAAGGACACTGTCTGGATCTAGTGATCTTGAAAGGTCTGAATATTTCCAAGGTTGTGGTGATGGATGTTGCATTGTCTGATCATTAAGTTTTAAGTTTTTTTTTTCTTAATTCCAACTGGGAAATTCCCTCTCTGCTTTTAACCCATCCAACACTGCCAGGCCAGATTCTAGTGCCTAGGGAGCAGTTGCGGATTAAAGGGCCTTGTTCAGGGCTCATATTTATTGCCAATCTGGGAACTTGAGTCAAAGTCTCCCAGCCGCCAGTCCACTGCTCCAGATGCTGTACATGAAATGTGCTATACAAAAAAACTTGCCTACCCTGTTTTATTCTTAGATTAAGATATTTATTAAAAGAGTCATCACCTGGAAATCCCACTTTTTCATGTTAAAACGTGTATTGGGATAGGACCTCAGTTAAAACCTGGCAGAAACTCTGGAGAGGGAAAGTGGCTTCATCTTTGAGTGCGGGCTCTTAAACTGACTCCGCCAGATTGATTTGCTCCGCATAACCATCTGGGAATAATCCGTTAGAGTAGTTTTGGGAAGGGTCGAAAATACTGGTTAGCTGATTGGATAAGGCATCTGTGTATCACCACCTAATTTGGTGATAGACGGGCCAAAACAGTCTATCACCAACATAGACTGTGAGGGAAAAAAAATCTGCCGTGCTGAGCTGCTTTGGCAGAAATTCAGCAGTTGTCAGTGCTGTTACAGTGAACTATTTGACCAAGGATTAGTGGATTATATTTATTCAGTGAAGATGTGTAGTCGGTAAGTGTTGCTGCTTGTGTAACTTATTATCTTTTGTGTAAGAGACCAGTAAACAATGGTAGACGAAGGTGACAAGCTGCTAATGTAGCTACAAAAGCTAACAGTTTTTGCTGTTTGAGTAACTTCATGTCAGACGTCCACTTCTTATATTCATCAGAGTCCAGCCCTTTTACTCTGCGGATTCTCTCTATCAACCGTACCGTTACATTTTTATCACGTTTTTCTCTGTTGGGACATCATTTTCCTTCACTTGGTCTGTCCTGATAAAACTTTGTTTTGGCTTTGACGCTTGCCTCGTGAATGCGCTAACAGACAGGTCTAATTCTCGTGCGTATTCTCACGGCAAACAAAAGTTGGGGATAAAGAGGTCAAAAATGAGTGCATTAAATTTCCTCCCACCCAACTATAATTAAAAAAATTCATTTGAAGATATTTTAAGAAGGATTGTAGATTGTTCATAAAGCTCCGTTTGGTAAAGCAAAACTGTTCAACAAAATAAAGCAATTAGATTTCCATTCTGCTTGCTTTGATGCTGGACAGGACAAGTACAGAAAAAAAAAGAAAAAGAAGGATTGTGTATGTAAAACACTACCGGGGCGGGGGGGGTTTTACCACAAGTCTTCCAAGTCCTGAAGCAGCAAAACAGCCCCATGCCATCACACTACCACCACCATATTGTACTGTTGGTATGATCTTCCTTTTCTAAAATGCCGTGTTACTTTTATGCCAGATGTAATGGGACCTACACCTTCCAAAAAGTTCAATTTCTATCTCGTCAGTCCACAGAGTATTTTTCCAAAAGTCTTGGGGATCGTCAAGATGCTTTTTGGAAAAACTGAGACGAGCCTTTAAGTTCTTTTTGCTCAGCAGTGGTTTTGGATTTGGATCTCTTTTTGCCCAGTCTCTTTCTTATGGTGGAGTCATGAAAACTGACCTTAATTGAGGCAAGTGAGGTCTGCAGTTCTTTGGATATTATTCTGGGGTCTTTTGTGACCTCTTGGATGAGTTGTCACTGTGCTCTTGGGGTAATTTTGGTTGGCCGGCCACTCCTGGGAAGATTCACCAATGTTCCATGTTTTCGCCACCCCTGAAGTCCCAAAGCTTTAGAAATGGCTTTGGAACCTTTTCCAGATTGATAGATCTCAATTACTTTCTCATTTTTGCCTGAATTTCTTTGGATCACAGCATGATGTCTAGCTTTTGATGATCTTTTTGGTCTATTTAACTTTGTCAGGCCGGTCCTATTTAGGTGATTTCTTGATTGAGAACAGGTGTGGCAGTAATCCGGCGTAGGTGTGGCTAGAGAAATTGAACTCAGCTTTCTAAAGATGTGATAAACCACAGTTTATTTATGTTTTAACAGGGGAGGGCAATCACTTTTTCGCACAGGGCCTTGGAAATTTGGATCCCCCCACCCCCACCACGTACTAATAAGAATCTTTATCTGATAACTGCATTTTTTGTTTACTTGTGTTATCTTTGTCTCACATTCAAATTAGTTTGATGATCTGAAACATAAGTGTGACAAGCATGCAAAAAAATAAGAAATCAGGAAAGGGGCAAATACTTTTTCACACAACTGTACTGTTTTTATGTACATAAAGGGAGCATAAAATGAGGCTTAAAGCTGAAGAAAAATCTACTTTATTTAGCGATATATAACATGACATATCTCTTTTAGTCCAATTTATCATGCGATAATTAGACAGAGTGATATAATTGAAATTGATGGCTTAGCAAGCTTTAAGTCAGACTTTCCAGTCATTAACCTGCTTAAACCTGCTAATTACCATGGTAACTGATTCATAAGCTGCTCTTCTCAGAGGCAGTTTGTGTGATTTTATCTGATAAAATTGCCTCGAAAACTCACAGGTGGAAACCATAAAATGAAATAGCATAATAGAAAAAACATATGAACACAACATAAAGACTTTACACTGACCTGAGTGAACTTGTAGGATTCAGTGTCTTGCTCAAGGACTCTTCCATGTGTACAAAGGAATTCAGTGATTGAACCAGCAATCTTATAATCAAGGGGAAACCTGAAGGATCTCAGGACTAATCCAGCATACTGTATGTGTGTATGTCACTCCCAAGGCTGGATTTAATCAATGACCTCGAGTTTACTTTTAATTGACTGAACCACAACATTACACTGAGATGATACGGTCTTGTTCAACAGAGAGGCTACACCTGTTATCATTTACAAACATGTTAGTTCAGTCTTTCTAAGATTTTACAACAGTAGTGACCGTAAAACAGCTCTCAAGGAAAAATAAAAATTATTATAGAATTTTCATCACAAAAAACTGACAAATGGCAATCACAGACAGGGTGGTTAAAGAAAAGAGGTAAAACTGACAATTTCACAGTTAATTTTTGTGAACTTAATTATTTCTCTATTAGTAGGAATTATGTATTATGTAAATAAGAGTTTAAAGGCTGTAGCTACAACTTTTCATCAGAACAAATATTTTGCAAAAATAATACATCCTTAAAGGGAAGTTCAGGATTTTTGACATAGGGCCTTATTTACAGGTGAGCCAGGATACTAATTGTCACTGAAGACAGTTTCAACATATTCATCCCATTATTCTAGTTCCAGGAGTTTGCTGATGCTAATGCTAGTGCGAGTCAATATCTGCTAGCCTGTCATTAAAACCAATCTTATCCACTTCACAGAACATCCAAGACAAATCACAAAGCCTATCTGTGTAAATGCCGTGCTTAACTAGTAAACATGTGTGTTAAACTAGTAAAACTAGCCTTGTATGACAAATTTTGCATTACATATTGAGGAACTAGCTTCTTATCAGCTGCTGAATGATATATTTTTCTTCCAAGTGTTAGTGTTACTACTTTTGTCAGTGTATTCCGGTTCATAGAGATATGGTGACAGTTATTTTGATTAAAAAAAATTCAAAATCGTCTTCAAAATTCAACATATCCTCATACATTTTAGATGTGGCTGTAGTTCTGGCTGTATACTGTATTTGTGTAATCAAATTCTGTCATGCATGTAGCAGCAGATGACATCACTCCACTGCCAAATACAGGAAGTAAAACTTTGTAAAGTGTCTCAGCAGCAACAATCAAAATGCAACGGAATGCAAGTTACTTTTATTAGTAACATTACTCTATTAACACGGTATTTACACCGATAGTCTTAAGTTATAAATGATTCGCCTCTGATGTTCTGTGGAGTGGTTAAGAAGGCTAGCAGATTCCTTTTGACTTACACTAGCATTAGCATCGACGACCTCCTGGAACTAGAATAACGGAATGAAATATGTTGAAACTGTCTCCAGGGATAAGTAGTATCCTGGCTCACACAAAAATGAGGCCCTAGGTCAAAATCCTGAACTTCTCCTTTAAGGCCTTTACATATTTCAGAAGAAAGATTCACACAGTAGAAGCTTTAATCGAATTATCGTCAAGTCAATAGGGGAGTTAACGTCAGTGACAAAATTCTGTCAAGTGATTTTGCTATTTTTATTTTTTCAAACTAAGGTCGATTTTCTTAATATTTGCATCTGATAGATACACAATAGACCAGTGGTGTCCAAAGTCAGTCCTTAAGGGCTGCTGTCCTGACAGTTTTCCATGCCTCCTTGCACCAGCACAGCTGACTCAAATTAAATAAATCTAACATCCTATGAAGCTCTGCACAATTTTGAGTCAGGTGTGTGTTGGAGCAGGGAGATATAGAAAACTTGCAGTATTGTGGCCCTCGAGGACCGGAGCTGGACACCCCTTCAATAGATCAATCACAGAAGGCGCTCTGGCAGAAACAGAGCTGGTCGCAAGCAAAAAGAGAAAGAAAAAAGAGAGAAGTGTGGTTTGGTCGCTGCTACTGTATCATTATAGCACAGGTGTGATCATCTTTGTGTCGCAGCACTCTTGTTTGGCAAACGAGGGGGAAAAAAATCCCTGCTGAAGTAGCAGTGTTTCCCCTACATTTTGAAGCCATTCAAGATTATCAGCTACAGGTGTAATATTTAAAATCTGCTTTTGGCATCTCCATGGGGAGATCAGCTGTTTTTCAGCATCTAGAAATTTACCTTGCAGCCCACTTCTCCCTCCATCACTGCACTCTGCGTGTGGTCACGTTTCTTCTGGAAATAACAAATACGAGTTTGTTCTTGCATCTTTGTATTTTCGCGTTGGAGTGTGTATAGACAAATGCGTCAATATTTCTCCTACGAATTATGCGCAATATTGTGCCATTTATTCGCAATGGTCCCAGTGTGAAAAGGCCTTTAGGATGTCTAGAGGTTGCAGAAATAAAAATATTAATTTTACAAAAAATATTACAGCATAAAAAATAATTGTTTTATCAATTATGACAGGTCCAAGTATATAAATATTTACATCTGATTAGCATGCCAACATGTACACTAGCATTAGATCAGGAGTTGCTTGCTCTTTGTAGAAATAGCATCTTCATTGCATTACAATTCTCAAAGTCAAACTGACCAATATATGACGTAGGATGAGGGTGAAGGTAGCAAAGGGGCTAAAAAGCCCAGCGGTGGGTGCCACTTTCCTCCTGGACATGCAAGTTAAACATTTGTTTGCTAATGCTAATTAACAGTTAGCCAGTAAAACTAATCTTGCAATACATTTTGAGAAAATAGTTTCTTTTCAGCTGCAAAATTGTATTTTGCTTCCGGGTAGTAGTGTTAATACCATTGTCAGTGCATTCTGGTTCATAGAAAGATGGTGACAGTTCATTTAATGAAAACAAAAATCAAAATCATCCTCAAAATCCAGCATATCCTCATGCCTTTCAGATGTTGCCATACTGTATTTTTGACTCTACTGTACATTTGTGTAATCAAATTTTTAGCAGCAGAGAATATCACACCGCTGCTGAAGAAAGGAAGTAAAACCATGTTGCTGCCGAAACACTTTACCATCAAAATGCAATGCAATGAAGGCAAAATTTTAAGCAAAACAACTTCATTTAGTATATTTTTAGAGCCCAAACAGTAGTACACCTTACTTCCGCAAAGCGCGCATATGCACATTCACGAAACTATGGAAGCCTCTACGTTCAGAGCCTACTCTGCAGATAGTACAAGCATAGAAGAAGACATTTGCTGTTTACATTGTGCTAAGAGCGCCATAGCTGCAGATAAACCGGAAAAAAACACAAGAGGGGTTGGATATTGATTTAAAACGCGAAATCTCGTCTGCCGCACCTTCCATAGTTTCATCAATGCGCATCGGCGTGCTCGCAGGAGATGCAATGTAGTACTGTTTAGGCTCTAAAAATATACTAAATGACGTCGTTTCGAGTAAATTCTGGACGCTACCCACTCAGGACACTTGGATTACATTGGATGAGCAGTATGGAGCAATATTGACAAGTTTTTGTGGACTTTTATGGACCATTTTGGCTCGGGCACAATCGAACTCCATTATATGAAAGTTGGGGGAAAACGAGAAGTCGTCCTGATCGCCGGTTGCATTTGAGATGTTAAAAAAGTGCTCCAGAGTCTTGCTCACCATGAGGGTAAGTGGAAAATAAAGTTACATCACTCTGTGGGTGCACTATTCCTTTAAGGCTGCTTTTAAAACAAGTCAAATCCTTCTTTACTCCCTATATGGTCTTCAAATTTGCTTATTGGTCTGCTTCCTTTGGGAACTTTGGAAATTGAAACATGGGCCTCCATCCATTCTGAATGAAATTTATTCATTCAGAGTGAAAAAGTTCTAATGTGGTTTCTAGTGAGGAGTTTTATGCCGTGCAGGAATGATGTCCTCCTGACATAAAAGCAATGGCTGGAGCACAAGTTAACTGACTAGTTGGACCAAGTTGCTGTGTTTAGGTCTGCTGGTTGAACCACTCACATTTAAATCCGTGTCAGGTATTGAAGAACAACACGCCGAGTTTGTTTATTTTCAAATTAGTTTTTTATTTTCCCTACAGTTAGAATAATTGATCTCAATATCCTCCTGCACTTAGCCAAATTTTCTCTTTTACTGAAGACAGGCATAAAGGAATTAGATGTGGAGGATTTTTGCCCTCATTAACCTCAGATCGAAACTTCATTTGAAAGACAGTTTCCTGGCTGGGGTTGTTAAATGAGAAAGCTGTTCACTCTGACTAAGAGGGTCTCAACTGAATTATATTGTTTTTTGTTTTTAAGTCCAGGTTGGGTTGCTATAACTTTAAAACTAAGGAATATTAATTATAAATTCTAAAAAGTTTTGGGATATAAAAACAAGCAGAAATAATCCAATGTGAGGAGAAAGAAAGGAGAAGCTAATTTTTGAGCATAACATTTTAAATAACCATGCTTTGTTTGTATTTACTCTTACTTTAATAAACTACTAAAAAAAAAAAAGGAAATCACACACATTTGTAATGAGTCCCAAAAGGAAAGCTCAGTCTTGTTTTCAAAGTGTGTAGTAGGCACAGCCAAGAAAATGTCCAGTTTAATGGAGCCCCAAGGTCAGTGTTTGCACCGAAACAACCAGGAAACTCATAGTTTACATATTGTATGTTAATTTAAACATTAGTGCAGTTGGAGGACCCATGTTGCTTGTTCATTTGACCTTTGGTTGGTTTATTCTGTCAATCTAGATATGATTGGAAGCTGTTAACATTTGCTGAGCAATTAATGCAGTATTCTGCTGCATTTTATGTTGGTTTTAGTGTGCATTTAGGCTACTCCAACTCCAAGTTAAAGTAACTCTGTGTAACTTTTTGAGCATGAAAATATGTTTCTCCTGTGCATTTTGATCGCACAGTGTAATATTTACATTCCTGTGGTTACCATTGCACTGCAGCATTTACATCTCTCAACTTTCACTTAAAGGGACTTGAGGCAAGATTAAGAAACAAAACTTACAGTGTTTGAATTTAACGCGACCATGTTCTTCCTGTATCAAAACTGCAGAAATAAAGAAATAAAAAAATTTTTATTATCCCAAAGGGAAAATAAAAATTTAAAAAATTAAATTTTTTTTTTTTTTTTTTTTTTTTTTTTTTTTTTAAAAAAAAAAAAATATCTTTTAGGGGGGAAATTCCAACAAAAGGGGAGGGAGGTGTTAGGAAAAAATATTTCGGGGAAGAAACAAAAAAAAAAAAAAAAAAAATAAGGGAAGTCCCCCGGGAAGATTCGAAAAAAACGGAGAGAAAAAATCTATCAAAACCAAAGAGAAAAATAAAAGGAAAAAGAAGGAGGGAAAAAGAGGGAGAGACGGGGGAAAAAACACTAAGGGGGGGAAGGGGGGGGGGAGAGAAGGGAAAAAAAGGAAAAAAAAAAAAAAAAAAAAACAAGGGAGAGGGGGAGAAAAAAGAGGGGAACCACAGAAAGAAAGGGAAAGGGGGGGAAAGGTGGAAAAGGAGGGGGGTGGGAAAAGCCAAGGAAGGGGGAAAAGGGGGAGAGGATGAGGAAGAAGGGAGAGAGGGGGGAGAGGGAAGAGGGGGGGGGGGGGGGGGGGGGGGAGGGGGGGAAGGGGGGGGGGAGGGGGGGGGGGGGGGGGGGGGGGGGGGGGGAGGCCCATACTATCCCCGCCTGACTCCTGTCCCGGGGGGTGGACCCGGGGGGGGGGGAGGACGGGGGGGAGGAGGGGAGGGAAAGGGGGGGGGGGGGGAAACCCCCGGCCACCCCGGAAAAAAAAAATGATGTAGTGTCATCTGACATCACGTCTGCAGGGCAGCATGGGAAATTCGGACACCAAATTGCAGCAGATTTTGCAGCACACAGCCTGTTCAAGGCAACGGAGAGAAACGTGGGTGAAAACGTTATTTTTGGTATTTTCCGCTTCATCACCCATTAGTATTAAAAAAATGAACATGCATGTTTGTTTTTTTTTTAATTCCTGCCACTAGTCCCTTTAAGGGATGCTATGTCACTTTACTGCCGGTTTCTAAGAACACACTGGCAGTTTTGGACATGCTCTGTGGCTCCACTTCCGAAAAACACCAGGAGAGATTAGTGATTGTAATATGAAACTTAAAGGTTGAATATGGAATACGGACAGAACAGCGACATCACGTGTGTCTAGGTTGTAGTTGCAACTGCAGAAAAAAAAACTCCAGACGCTGGGATACCAGGCTCACTGCCGATACACAAGTGACCAACAGTCTGCAGCATGTTCAACAAGTAACGCAGAGGAGTTTATAACTGACAGCTAACGTTAGCCATGTTAGCAAACAAGCTAGCTTTCCGATCCAGCAGGAAAGTCGCCATTTCCGTGTTTTACTCCGTGGAAAACGTTTGTGTGGGTCCATTTAGTGAAGTCTTTACCTAAATTTACTCCAGATTTTGCTCTTCTCAGGTCACTCCTCCTCAGAAACAGATAACAATATCTCCAGGGCTCTGAAGCAGCTGCTTCACTCGTCGTCTCTACGGTTTTCCCCTGTAACAGCCTGACTATGGCCGAAATATTGTTTCCACATAGAGATCGTATTTGGCAACCTGCATTGGCAGCGTGTATTGGCTAATAGACGTAAATAAAATGCCATTTTCGAACCCGTAAAAATGTATTTCATAATCATTTTTAGGCTAAATATAATTTTTCTGGGAAATGTTGTACTTTCATTCTGTACACCCCCAAAAGACCTGTGGAGGTATTAATTTTGAAAAAATATAGCTTTTTAAAAAAAAAAAGTTCCATATTCAACCTTTAAGGGCGCAAAGGGGGCGTGGCGGACTTCTGCCCTGGAGCAGCCCTGGAGAATTGGGACACGCTACACACTTGAACCCCTCAACAGGAGCGCACATTCTAGGGGTGCAAGGGTGGAAGTGTGAGTATTGGGACAGGGCCTTGGTCTGTGTACTTACCTCTCTGGTGTCCTCTCCATGGTGCTCAGGAAAATGCTTCCCCAAAGGCCTGAATGCTATTTAAAGGTTCCAGGAGAGACCATTATAAAGATGTGTGTGGAGGGTGGAAAAGGCTGTCTTTAGGTGTTGGAGAATGGTTTTAAGATTCATTTTGAATGTTTGTTCACTCAATTTTTTATCAGAAGTAGATTATGTGTATATGTACTGTATATGGGTCGTATTGGTTTGTATTTTTGAAGTAGGAAACACGTCTGTTGGGGAAAGTGATTCAGGCCAATCAAGAGCAGAGGACATACAGTAAATCAGGAGTGCCCAAGTCCAGTCCTCCAGAGCTATACTAGTCCACACATTTTGGTTGCATCTCTTTTCTAACACATCTGAATCATTTGAATGACCTGTTACCAGGCCTCTGTAGGGCTGAATGACATGTGCATGAGGGGATTAGCCATTTGATTCAGATGTGTTGGAGAGGGTATGTTCTAAAAATTGCAACATAGTAGCTCTCGAGGACTGGACTTGGGCAGCCCTGACATTAATGATACCAGTTGATTTCTTTTAGGAGGCTGCTGCTGGTGGAGGCTGAGCTGCTCCACAACAGAATGGTATTGAGTTCTGGAACTATTTATGCTTAAAGAATAAAAACAATTTTGTACTGGATTCCACTTTGGTCGCTTCACTGTTTCCAGCTGCTCACACAGGCTGCCTCGTCACAAAGCATATTTTCTAATCTAAATAAACTTCCATGTTCATCTACAGATTTTCCAAATATAAACTGGCCTGTGGAGAGGGACCGAACATGTGCTAGTTTAAACTGTTGCAGCTTGACTCTATAAAAAAATGGGGAGAAAATTCAAAATTTTTTATCTTAAGTTTTTAATTGACCATAATAAGAAAAAAATAGCAATTTTTGTATATTCACCATGTATTACTGTGTGTTTAGTTAAAACAGTGTAGTCCTCTTACTCCTGGCATCATCAGATTGTATACAATGAGGTTTTAAGCAAAGATTTTACAATAAACTAATGCAAAAGGTATCAGAAACTGACTCACATACTGATAAATGGGGTTAAATAATGATCAGTGCTGTGACAAAATGCTGGTAGATAATGGGTAAGTATGCACAATGCATTATAAATTCCTTGCATGGAAGATTACTTATGAATAAAAGTGATTAGCAACTGTTAGTAAGTCCTGGTCACATCTCATCATTTTAATAACTATAGTGAAAATAAGTTATTTGAGTAAATAATACATGTGATAATAATTTGATAAGCCTTGGAACACTGGATCATGTGCTATAACATCTGTCCTCTGCTGAGTAGGTTATGGTCTAATCCTATTTTATTGGCTCTGCCTTTTTGTGCTTTGAATAAACAGCAGTACACTTAAACTCCAGTCAGGACTTTGTCTCTTATCTTGACTCCCATACTTTCCTCGCTCAATGAAGTCGATGGTTTACAACTTCATAAAGCCAGGGGACCTTATAAAGATAACCATCCGTGCAAATATTAGTTTTTTAGACCCCACTTGTCCTATAGCTGCAGGGCACCAGCTGATATCACAGTGCACTGACAGTGGCACCTTGCATTTTAAGACACTTGTGTTTTGTTACTGTTGTGTGTGCATGCTTATATTCTGATACAGAACATCTCTAAGGCATGTATGCTAATGCCAGTGTTTGTAATTTGCCCATGCAGATATCAGCACGCAAAGATATGTTCCTGCATGCAAGCATTGGGCTGTATGGTGCCATTTATGCCTGAGGATAGGACAGGGACAGGATGAAGGACTGCCAGATCAGTGTAAATGCTGCAACTGATCATTTCTATCACATCACCCTCTGAGCGCAGGTCTGGAAATGTGTGACATGCCTCTGCTTCAGTGGATTTGCGCCAGTCCCAGCTAAATGAAAGATGGAATGAAGCCAGATGGGTAGAGAAAAAAAGCTTCCCGAGATAAAAAAAAAAAAAGGAAAAGATTGTGGTAAAGCTATGAATGTCAGGCAAAGTCACAGGAGAGTGCACCGTTTCATACAACTGCGATCTCAATCCAACAAAGAAAAAAAAAAATAGAACGGAGAGGAAAGTTACACTCCAATGGCCATGAAACCATTGATTTCATAGAAAAAGACTGCAGGAAAAGCAATCACAACTTCTCTGGGTCCTGACAAGGGCGGCGCTGAATTCATCTGTTGTCTTCATATTTGTGTGACACTTTCCAGACCAGTGAGTAAAAGCACATCTCTACCATATGTTCAGCAATTTCCCAACATGTGACAGCTTACATTCCAAAGCAATCATATAAATAAGTTCATTTATTTAGCTAAATCCCATTTTGTTTGGCAGCAATGTTGAGTGCGATCAATAGCATCGGTTATCAGGGGTCACTTTGGCCTTGTGCACACTTACATGTAGATCAACCAAGCTCTACATGACATCATTCCTGTCCCATCAGATTGTGATTGATGAAACTGGTTGATCAAGGTCAGGATCATGATAGTTGACCTGCACTGTGAAAGTGCCACAGAGAGAGAGATTAATACACCTTAATAAACCAGTCACAGCAACACTTTTATGGAGTCTGACATACAAATAGTAGGGGTTAACATGCCTCTTTTCAAAGCTTTGCCCCCACCGTCCATCAAACTGTGGGGTTAGTTGAGTGGAGCACGCTAATAAAAACATCATGTGACAGAATTTCATGAGCATGCAAGGACAAGTTCCTTCTAAATCCTGCCTTTAGTCCTTCAAACAGCACAAAAAAGCCAGTGATTCCCTTGTGATTCAGGCTGTCACTAGTGTCTCCTTAGCATGGAGAATATTGCCCTTTCTTAACAGAGTGCGGCTCATAGCACAGGTCCAAGAGCTCAGAAATCAGGGAGGGATACACAAAGGTCACCTGCTGACAGGGCTAAGACATATTGTGCCCTGAGGAGATCCTCTGAGGAGTGAGCAACTTACTGATTTCACCAGTTCAGGTTTGCACATTCTGGAAAATCACTATTAGTATTCAAGGACTACAGTACAGACGAGCTTCAGAAGTCATTTGTGTACGATTAAATTTCTTTGTCTTTCAGGTGTCATTAATGAAAATTGCCACAGGCAATGGTATATTATGAGCTTATTGCTATCTAGCATAAAACTGCAGAGTGGCATTGTTGTTGGTACATTGATTGTTCTACAGGACAGAAAAATCAATGTGTGTGTGTGTGTGTATAGGAAAGAAATGCCTTGATTTCCAATGAGGAGCAACAGGGAAGTCATCCTGTAGTGAAATAGGAGTTCAGATATTTTACTTAAGGCAGCAGCAATGCCATGATGTGTAAAAATTCACCTAAGGGAAGAGGAACACGTTGTTGATAAAAACAAAGAACCCTGTTGATCTTCTTTTTTTTTTTTTTTTTTTTTGTACCTGACAGTCAAACAAATGCACCCCTGACCAAATCAGAGACGCTCCAGCTGTTTTTGGTGCAGATATGAATGCATCTTTGTGATAACTGAAGTAAAACAGCCATTATAACAAAAGGGTATGTTTTCCACACATCAATTCTTTCTGGCAGAAAAAAACAAAAAAGTTCACGCCAAGCTTGACTAGATGAATACATAATCCAACAGCTGTGTTAAAGAAATTTCTTATTTAGTGATGTAAAACAAGTAAACTTAAACAGAAATTCAGTGATGCCTGGTCCGTTCAGTTCCCAGCTGTGTCTGTTAGATCCTTGGCTGTAAAGTTACTCCAGCTGGATGGACATCGGCCGACCCTTGGCTGAGGATGAAAGTTTTCAGTGGCTGTGTCAGAATGAAATTCACATTGTAGCTGTACCAAAAATCAGTATTGCTCTTAGCCTTCTGCAAGTATGGTTACACTTACATGTTACTTGGGGCAAAGTGGCAAATTACAGTACTCACTTGAAGAGACAGTGGCCTAGAGTGATGGGGGAACTAGGTTTAACTAATGGGCAGTGTAGACAGATTGGTTGGCTGATTGCATATCCAACTAGGGTGTTGCAGGGGAGGTGGGGATGTGAGAATGGAGCCAATCCTGGAGGCACAACTCCACTGTGTATATAAAGTGTAGCCCCAAATGTGTGAAATGTACTGTGGAATTCAGTCCACTTTGAGTGTGGTGGTGAAGATACATTTTGACAAAGTGTCTTTCTGTTGTGTTTGTCCCTTTTTAAGGCTATAATGTAAGTATGAACACACAAACAAAAAAAGAAGAAAGAAATGTATAGGTATGCAAAGGAGGGCCTGGGCAGGATTTGATCCTACAGAGTCCTGAGTGAGTCACATGGGCTTACCAGTCAGCCAGAGGGACATCCCTGTGGCCAAGTAGCCAGGGCACATGATCACTCGGAGGCATAGTGACAGGACTGTCAACTGCTACATCTCTCCCCCCTCTTTCCACAAGCATGTCCTTATGCTTTGCCCAGGCTACCACCAATTTTTGAATGCATGAACTGTTTACCAGCTTCACATGGATCTTGCCGACAATGCCAGAATGTGGCAAGGTACGCAATGGAGGACTTGGGCAGGATTCGATCCCACAGACTGCCGGGTGAGAGTCAGTTGGAGGGATAACCCTTTGGCTGCCTCATGCACGCTTACCAGTCAACCAAAGGGTTATCCCTCTGGCTGACAGAAAGCTTGAGTGACTCTCACCCTGGAGTCTGTGAGATCAAATCCCGCCCGAGCCTCTGTTGCATACCTTGCCACAGAAAGAAATTTATGTCTTCATGCAGAACTGATGTGAGCTTTCAGCACCCTGCTTTGCATGTCATGCACTGAACTCCAGATGCATCATCACCAAGATGAAAATGGATTTTTTTTTAAACCTCAGTAGATGCAGGACTGTCAGATTTAAAACTTCCGAACAGCATGTTCCCCAAGCTGTCCAAGCCATCAGTCCAGAACATGAAAGTTGTCTTAAGTTTGTCTCATTAAGGTGTTTGTGCAAAACTGCAGAGAAACTGAGGGAGTTGAACCCTCTTTGATAAAAGTTTGATTGGCTCTCTATCCCCTATGGGGGCAAAGCCCAACCTACAGTATATAAGAAGTGAGAGTCACACACAGCTCCTTTTGCACAAACACAAAGTTATTCCGACCTCTCTGTACTGCTGCTTCCCCCTCTCCTTCTCCTTCCGTTGCTCGTTGTCTGAGAGTAGATAACAATAATAAGTGAGTGATGGGAGTGAAACAAAAGACTTGAGGCTGAGACAGGGCAAAATCCCAGATGATTTTAAAAATTCTGGGGGACACACACATTTTTTTTTTTTTTAGCTCAGAGAGAGGATGGGTCACCCCAAATAAATGTATCCTTATTAATAAAAAGATAAGTAAAAAGCAGAATAATAAATACAAACTAGACCTCAGACTCAAACAGATGCACCAGAAAAAGGGCATGTCTGTATGTAAGCTTGCACATGACGAGTGTGCACCCGCCTTTTATTTCTTAGCGGTCAACGCTAACTTGCCTTGTTACGGAATTGCCTGTAAAGGTCAGCTGACAACATCTGTCTTGCTGCAAGCACTCAAACTTGTTAGCAAACACTGGTTAGAGGTATGTACGCTGCTGACAAGGAATGTCAGACAGGCTTCCTTTATCACTGCATCACAGCTCGGTGTGTTTGCCTTTAGCAGACTACAGTGGTCAGTGCAAGAGATTTGTCCAGAGGCTGAGGAGAAAGAGCTGAGGTGACCCTTGCCCCAGAGGGTTTAAGAGAGAAAGAGATCTGATCCCTATGCTGGAGGAAAAATAAAATGGAGGTTTGAAGGGCTTTAGTTGATGGGATTTTTGTAAAACTCCAGTCATATCCTGTTTTGGTAAGAGGAAGTGGCTGAAAAGAAAGGAAGATCACCTTGTACATCTCTCAATGTCTCCAAAGAGTACTGTCAAAAAAACAGCAGTTGATGCTTCTGGCTAAAAACATTGAGCTTCCCTTCTGTGTTATATAATAATGAAATGTTTCGGGTTCAGCCCCAGGTGGATAAGTAAAGAAGGCACGAAGAAATTACACTGAATACCAATGCTCGTGTTCAGTCTGAAATCTGGGTCGTAAAACGGACCTTTGTCTTTCTCTTCCCACATTTACAGTTGGTCACCACACATTTTGGTAATATATGTGCAAGTCCTTGAACCCACACTGGTTTCCTATACTTCCTCAAAACTGGCGCCCACTTCTTGGCCAGCATTCTTCAACATTTAGCTAATGCCAGAACACAGCCTTTAATTTGGTTTGATTCAGCCTGTTTCCTGAGGCCCCATCTTTGCATGTCCCTACTGTATATATAATGTCCCTGTTGGTGACCAGTCGGAGCTGGATCAGGTCCACTAAAATAGCAAATCTTATGCTGATCCAACTGCAGGTGATCACTATGTTCAGGAAAAGCTATACGAGCAGCTACTCTACAAATTTAGTGTCATTTAAAAAAAAAAAAAAAGACAAGTTTGCAGATGTGATGTTTCTCTGGAATCTATTCTATTCACTGCCAAATGTGTTGCTAGTGATGCTAGTAACTGCTTACATAGTAATGCAATACAGTAATTTGATTTTTTTAAAGTAACAAATAATCTAACGCATTACTATTTTTTAAAGTGTTATCAAATTACTTTTTTTAATTATTTCCAGATTACTTCCATGTGTTACTCCCAGTGTGGCAGGAAAACCCTTCCCCTTCCCACCGAAGTAAGAATAAAGTCAAGACTCTACATCATTGGATGGAACCTCATAAGGATATTTCTGCAGGCCATGGTACTATGAGACTGAACACTTCTCACTCACAGTACTAAAGAGACTTTCTAAAGGCACAAGCATGCAGTGACTTTGGCCACTGAAGCCCGACTTTGTTGAATAAGTTTTTATAAACATGAATCATCACTGCACATGACTTTAGAGAAAAATAGTACTGAAAATAAAACCTCATTCACTGACCTGGTGCATGCTGGGAGCTCTGCCTTAACACCATAGCCCCTTTCAGACTTGCACTGGAAAGTGGTAATATTGCAGACTCTGTCCTTTATAACGCTGCATTCAGACATGCGATCCGCTCTTTTACCCCAGAGATGTAGCAGACATGTACCGGCTGGACCCCATGTCATGGGAGCGAAAGTGTTGCGGCACGTCGTTTTGGCTGAATGCACAAGGAAATGTTCCGGACAGAGTTGAAGGGAGAGTGGGGCTGTGCTGACTTTTCCGCAACATTTCCTGATGTCTGAAAGCACCCGGGACACGATAAGTCCGCAACGAAGCGGCATGTTTGAAAAGACGAGTCCGTTTAAAGAGCGGATGGACTTTACCGCTCATGTTCCGCAATGCAAGTCTGAAAACGGCTCATTACAGTTCTCCACTAGTTTTTCCAAACAAGTAATCAGATTTAAGGTTTGTCCAAGTGGCTGTGTTGCTATTTCATTACTTTCACATATGCAGACATAATGCAGTATTTATTTATTTACTTTAGGCCATATTTTATTGTAAATATAAACACTGTTTTATGTTTTGTAAAAACCACTGGCTGCTTCAACGTTAGGAGAACTTTTAGTAAAGCATAGGCCAAACAACCGACTGTCATTTTTGTCATTTTTATTTTGTAAAGTAACTAATAAAGTAGCTAATTACTTTTTAAAGAATTAATTAGTAATCAAGCAGCATACTTTTTCAAGTAATCTGTGGTAACTCTGTCAGTCTGTAAATAAGGCCCATTGGTGCGTCAACACAGCCATGCCTGTGCAGGTTTGTGGAGTATTAACCAGACCAAAACAAACTTTCTTTTGTCCCTGCATCCTCAAGAACAAGAATAAAGTTCTTGCTTCTCGTGGAGTATTTAACGAGCTCCACATCCAAGCTGTGTTTACCACTCATGGTGCCTGTCATATTGTCTGATTTTCCTGTGTTGGCTGCCTGCATGCAAATTCTTGGTTCAAAAGAGCGCGCTTGCTGCAAAGGATCATGGCCTATGTAGTTTAGTATGTTACGCTCTGCTTAGAGTGGACTGAAAACTATTATATTTGCCCCAAGACACACTATTTAACACCATCACAAGACCACACAGATATTGTGGCAATTTACCCATCTAATATTGTGGTATTGCCAATATTGTGATACCCCTATTTATGGTAACTGTTAGGTGTCTGGGCCCCTGTTCATAAGCTAGATATATCTTTTACGAAGTCCCATTTTTACAAAATGTGATTTATTTAAATATTTTTTTGTAATTTAACTGATTTGTAAAATAAAGGAATTGAAACTTGAAAAAAGATACCAAAACAATACTGTTTGTTCCAAAGTAAGATGCTAACATCAACTAGCACACAACTGTTAGCTACAAGACAGAAGTAGGATATTAATTAAACATAAGTGATGTTTTAACATTGAGTGAGATAGTTGTGTACTGCTTGAGGCTAAACAAACCAGATAAATACTAGTAAGTAACTTTGGGTTGCCAAACAGACACGTCTAACACAGTCCTCTCTCTTAGCATAATGTTTCCCAATCAAGACGCTGCTATCCTTATCATATTCCATGTACTGATTAAGTCCACATCGTGGGAACAATACTCTGGTGTGCTATAAACAAATGGAAAACATATATCAACAGGCTTAAACATATCAGACACTGAAAACAGTATGTGCAGTCATACATGAAAGTTAGCTTAAAGTAGAACAATATATTAACTTACCCTGCGATACAAGAACTTTGTCATTCTTCCATACGTTTATTCTGTACATGAGTCGTCAAAAGTCGATTTTAATGTTCTTTTTGTCTACAAAAACTTTTCTGACCAATTATATTGTGTATACTATTTCTGAAATGCACATTGTAGAGTTTTCTGTCTAGGTCCCTGTCATATATTTCCAAACTCTTAATACAGAAATTTAACACACTTTCCTATGTAATATCTGTCACCGAAATCGCTGTAGCCATTGGGACTTAGCAAAGGGTCATTTGGTTGAAGTTTCAAAAAGGCCCTCTGTTGAGCTGGTATTGGATGAATCTCCACTAAGCTACTGTAGAAACATTATGCTGCCACCTGATCTGCATAATCACAAATCAATATGACTTATTATCAGAAAGGTAAATCAAAGATATTTAGTTTTTACTTCATAGAATAACCTGTTCACCAAAGCCAAATCTGAGATACTCTCCATGAAGGGTGGCTATCCTAACAGCATACCACAAGAATGACTTGTCAGATAAATGTGATCATTCGCCATTTGAGCTTTTTTCTAATAATAGGCTTGTAGTCATGAAAAATAGATGACAAAATTTGAAATTGGAACATCATGTATAGTGTAGCTTAGTGTTATGCATGCTGTGGCTTTTATGGCTTACCAGGCTTTCATAGCTTGCACTGCAGAAAATGATTTAATGAAAATGCAGGCAATAAATATATTTAAAAATGTCTTAAACTACGCCAACCAAATGGAGGATGCAAGGATAGGTTACAAACATACAACTAAATGCTCAAACAAATTAACATACAGTACATTTTCACACACTAATAATACAGTGATTCATGAAAGACAGTGATAGCTGACAACCAAGAAAGGAGAGGTGTGTTCACATCGACTTTCATCAGCTACCCCCCTCCTCAGAGTCTCTCTGCTGTGTGCCACGGAGCCTGAGGGGGGAGCAGATGAGATGAGACTCAGCCGCTGATGGCTGACTTCATGTGCAAAGGGGGAGAAAGGTGAGACAGAGAAAATGAGAGGCGAGAAAAATGAGAGAAGACAGAAAGAGGAGGGAGAAGGAGAGCTGATGAAAGAAAGATGAGAGAAATTCAGCAGGATATAGTGAAAGGAAGGAGAGAGGAGAGGGGGTAAGACGGGGTGTTCGCAGACTGATTGCTGCTAAGTGAGAGAGCAATGTGTGCGCTATCCTGCACCTGACATGACATTTAGAGTTTTAAATGAAGAGCAGCGGTGTGCTCAGCCAAACAGCTTTTACAGAACGGCTAATTCCATGTTTGTGATCACTGGGCTTCAGTGCTGCACAGCTTCTGCTTATGGACACTGATTTTTCAGGCTTTTTGAATTTGTAGACTGATCAGCCATAATGTAGAAGTACATTATTGCATTAGAGAAAATCATTGGTGGTACTTTCATTACTATTTCACTTCCTAAAGCCCTGTGTTGGTCTTTTTTCTGAACATCTACACTCAGAATTTCTATCTGCATGCTATAGTTTACTGCAGTGTTTGCTACATATGAACAAGGAACAAGAAATTATATAAGTTACTATCAAATATGATTAATAGTGGAGCATTCATTTTACATAACAAAAAAATCTTAAGTTTTAAATTTTGTGACAGAAATAATGATGATTTTCTTTGATAATATTTTTCAGAACAATGCTTAATCTCTGCTGGCATGTTCATATAGGGATTCAATTTTAATGAGGTTTTTTAACACAGCTGCCATTCTAAAAACAGCTCTGTTGTGATGTTACCATTAGCTGGTGATGTGAGTAATGTGGGTGAAATCAGTGAAGAATCTAAAGAGCCAGATGTAAAAGTCGGCAACCATCATTAGATCTTTTTAAGCTGGTAATTTAAAATGAATTATATATTTATCCATGAATTTTAGATCATTTTACTCTTTGGTATAAAAAAAATATATCATTTTTTAAAAATTTTTGTTACTCATCTCCATAAACTGACTTTCATCTCAGTGCTTCAGTTATTGACAAAACTGTTGTTATTTTTTTTTATCAGATACCCTTGAGAACTTCAGAAATGAACTGCAATTATTTTCTCTGGCTCGTTCCCTTATATAAATCCAGGATATGTCAGAGATCCAAATAGTTTTTTTTTTTTTTTTTTCCAGCCCCTTCTGTGCAAATTATCCTACAAAGCCTGGAAGGGGGAGAGAGAGCGAGGGGGTCTTGTTTTAACGCATGCTCTCATTGAGACAACCCTTATTTTGCATTCCGTAAAGCACTTTGTGCTAACCATTTGATTTGTCTATACAATAAAATCTGACTTCTAGATTGTTTATTTTCTTTTGCATGTGTTTTATAAAAGTATTTATGCAACATTTGTTACTGGCAAACATATTGATACAGTTTAACAACCATATATAACTCCTAACTTAACATATATGCTCAGAGAGGAGCCCTTTGTTTCCTTTTTCAGATAACCTACACATTATACAACCAAGTAAAATCCAATCGCAGGCGATGGTTATACAGTCAGTGAAGCAACTATGGTCCAAAAAAATAAAGTAAAAACAAACTGGAATCATTTTTTTTTTTTTAAGAACAGCACTCCTGTTAGTTACAATACACCGTGGTGCATTTTTGTGTTTAATAAAACTGCATTCTTACCCCACTTTTATATAAATGCTAGGGTTTGGTTTAACCTTCTGTTAACTTGTTGAAATATCCTGGATGTTTTGCTATTCAAATTAACAGGGGGTTAGCAGGAGAATTAGCAACATTCCCTCTGTGATGTGGTGCTGAACAGGCACAAATTCAACATATAAATGTGTATGCATGCGTAAAGGGCAATTCAGGTCTGAACAGGTTAAATTTCATTTTACTTCTGCTGTGTGGGCACACGTTCTATAATGCACCTGATGCACACTGATGATGCATGCATGGACATTTATAAAAGGCAGCATGACAGCAGTGTATCACATCATCTGTGCAGAAATAATCCCTCCAGTCAATTTAGTCACGTTCAAATGCAGGGCTTCACTTTTCCATCCCTCGTCTGTGCCCAGAGACACAATGCAAGTTCATAGTTTTGGAGAGTAAATGTTAATATAGTGACAAAGGCAGTAGATTCAGTGAGTCTGTTTCATATAAGATGTACTGTACATAGTTTCTTATTAAACCTGACAAACTCAAGTGATTTAACATGTTCAGGAAGCTTTTTTTTTTAAAGTTATCAAAAGCCAGGCATACACTGTGCGATTTTTGGCCGTTTTTGAGACGATTTTCTAGTCATGCGACAAGTTTGGCGATCGGGCCGACTCTTGGCCAACTCATGTGTCGTGCGTCATGTACTATACAAGAGGGTCACGAGAGGTGATGGGCACCTCACGACGAGCTCCCGGTCAGAAATCGTGAGTCGCAAGAAAATCAAACCTGTTGATATTTTGGTTGTGGCTCGTGAGTGAATCGCATGTTGAAGTGGCACCACGACCCAACTGAGAACTCTTTCCTCGGAGATTTTCACATTTTGCATGCATAAACAAAAACTGAAGTAAACCAGAGGCAGCATGGCGACCCAGCTTGTCATTTGGATGGAGATCTCGTAAAACCGACAGATCGTACAGCCCACGTCTGCTCAGCCAATTCCTTGTGCACACGGGACGTAGTCGCCTTTTATTTTTGGCGAATTCTTCACAAAGAAGAACGCAAATTACCAAGGCAGCTCGGTTTTTTGATGATAGCATACTGTTGCTGCTGCTGTTGTTGTTATTGTCGTTTTCTTCTCCATTTTCTTCTTCTGCTACTACTAGCTGTATTAATTGTGTTGCATGCAAGGATTGTTCAAGACCCCAACGTGTCTTTGAGGAAGTGTAGCACCCAATAATATAATAATTTACTGAAAATGTAATAACGCCTGAAAATGTAATAAAATTTGCACTCAACTCAATCAAAAATGTAATAAAACCCAATAATGTAATAACTTGACCAATATTGTTATAAAATATTCTGACTGATATTGTAATAACATTTTTACCAATAATGTAATACCTAATTACATTATTGGAGATTTATTACATTTTCAGGTGGGTCGTGTTTTTCTTTTTTTTTTTTTTTTTTTTATTAATTAAAATGTAATACTTGACAGATAATGTAATATAGAGGTCTATATTTTGTGTTTTGAGAATCCAAGACTGTTATATAGCCTACACTGGATTTGAAACAACAGAATGACTGAATTGCAGACCTATGCCATACGCACATGCACATGGTCCTGCCGAGTTTGTGATGGACTTACCTCCTTCGGTGGTATAATTTTGGAGCGGCACTGGAGACCCCAGGTAACTTCCCTAAATGTACCTCTTCACAGTTTTCCAACATATCATTACCTCATGAAAACAAGTCCGTGACACTTCATTTGTAAAGATATAACATAAGCATTCATAACACCCCACATACAACATTACGTGACACCTGACACAAATATAGGCTTCACTTATTAATGGTCTCAGTAAGATGTAAAGTGACAAAGTGGTCAGTCAGAGTATATTAGAGTATATTATGAGATTTACCTGTAGGCTTAAAATAAAGATTAAATTATCTTGAAAACTGACCAGGCACTGCGATATTAAGGGTCAAGACAACCGGTGATTGCACAGGACAAACAGTTCCAGAAATAGTCTAGTAACATAGGTGAATGGATTTCTTAAGTGCCCTGCTCACAGCCCCATAGTTCAAAATTTAAAAAAAAATCGAACCAAGACATCTTTATTCAGGCAATCTCCATTTATTATCAAACATGATGTAAACAACAGTGAACATAATAGCCTATATGTTGGACAGACCAGACAAATATAAAATAAAACCACACATGTTTAGTTGTGTCTAATGTTTCAATGTGTTTCTATACAGACAACAGCAGATGCTGAGGAGCGGTGCGTAAAAGTGCAGGGGTGCATAACATCAGTCCAACTTCCCATTTCTCTGAACATGCATTTCTATAATTTTTCCGTCAATTAGTTCGACCTCTCATTTCTCCTACTTCCTAACCCTCTGGTCAGAGAAATGGGCAGTTAGACTGACGTAGGAAGTAGGCAGTAGTAGATGTAGGAAGATTGACTTAAAAATCAATATCTGAGTTTCGGGGTGGCGGTGCATCGGAGCAGCGAGGTGTCCGAATGGGGAGAGGTGGGGTTCGGAATAGAAGGGCGTTCCCGTGATGGTTCAACTTTAGCACTGGAGCTCGGTGGGAAAAGGGCGCTCCACTGTCATCTCTCGTCTTAGCGGAGCCAAATTATTGATTTATTAAACAAAGATCCCCTCCACCCAACCCCCCGGTTGGACAATACCCACCGCCATAGATGTCTAAAAGACCTGTGGGAAACAATAGGCACCCTTACCTAAACCATTAGGCCTATAAAGTTCAAAATTAATAATGACTGAAAAAATAAATTTAAACTTGTCATCCGTCCGTGCACCTGTGAACCACCTGTGACAAAAAGGTTGGGAACTGCTGTCTTAAGCTAAGTATAGAAGTTAGCCAAGCTTTGGCTAAAGTGTCAAAACGTCAGCATCAAGAACAAATATGTGCTCACATGGTCAATAGAATTTATAATTTTTCAGTTTTATTTCAATTGAAATAAAGCCTACCATTACCCAACTATTATCAAGCAATATCACAGACATCTAAGGTGTTGATGCTGAGACATACTCACTTACAAAGTGGTCACATAAAGGGAGAAATGTCTCTCTTGGCTAGCCACGACCTGAAAGAGACCCTGATCGTGTTCTCCCTTGCAGGCCCTCTAGTGGCCAGGAAGAATTAATACACCAAAAGCATCATTTATACAAGATAGTGACTGTATCAGACGCTTCAGAGGCTTTATTTGTCATTGAACCAGCATCCCAGTACAACAAAATTACTTATGGCTTATTTTAAATTACTTATATTTTTAAATCAACCAAGTCAGTTGTCAGGAAGATGGTAAATGGTCCGTATTTGTACAGTGCTTTACTACAATTGAAGCTATAAACAAAGTGCTTTACATTACAGGGAGTGCAGAATTATTAGACAAATGAGTATTTTGACCACATCATCCTCTTTATGCATGTTGTCTTACTCCAAGCTGTATAGGCCGAAAGCCTACTACCAATTAAGCATATCAGGTCATGTGCATCTCTTTGATGAGAAGGAGTGTGGTCTAATGACATCAACACCCTATATCAGGTGTATAAGGTAAACAGAATTATTAGGCAACTTCCTTTCCTTTGGCAAAATTGGTCAGAAGAGGGACTTGACAGGCTCTGAAAAGTAAAAAATAGTGAGATATCTATGGAATTATATCTGTGCCTTATTTTTGAGCAAACAAAGCTGTATTTTGAGCGCAGAAAGA
>JALJCO010012424.1:0-17731 GCA_023101725.1 Atherinomorus stipes
TACAGAGATTTTTCTCTGATCTACTGCATGCACGGTTTCTTCATTCAAAGATTTAGTAGTTCATAGCCTGCTCCACATTTCAAAGCCTTAAGTGTCAGTTTTCACAATAAAACCCATGACATTATGTGATATGATAGCCTTTTTATGATAGGCTGTACTAAACAAACAAGTGTGTTTTATTTATGACTGAAGTAAAAAATCAAACACTGTGGATTTTCAATTATTTTGTTTTTATGTTTTGTCATTTAGGGTTTAAAAACAGAAAAAGCAAAAAACTACATAGTTATTTTGTTTTTGCGATTTTATTTTGAAACGGAAAAACCAAAGAACGAACCATACAAGGATTAAAAATAGCATGATTATTTCATGTTGTAAATAAAAGAAATGATCCCAAATCCTGTGCTATATTTTTTGCGTCATTACCTTTGCCAAGGAGGCTGTTTTTGGTAGTGCTGGTTTATTTGTCTGTTTGTCTGTCTGTCAACAAATTTACGGATAAAGTTCTGGATGGTTTGACCTGAAATTTTCACCAGCCGTGTGCCTCAGCCCAAGGACGAACCCATTAAATTTAGGTGGTGATCCAGATCACCTTCTGGAGGCATGCTTTAAAGGAGTGCCCGAGTGTTTGGCAAAAAATTACAAGAAAGGATCTCAATTAGTTCTATAATGCTTGGAAAGTTGACTGGATCTAAAGAAAATTCCAGATACTTCACCACACACAAAAATAAGGGAGTCGTTGGAATTTTCAACGCTGAAAGGTAACAAATGAAGATACAGGCATGCAACTAACACGAAATTGTAGCCAAGACTTTGCTGAATCTGGAGTTTGTCAACGGAATTGATGCATCTTCAATAGCAACGGAGCTAGATCCAGAAGAAAACCGCCATTATGAAATATCGAATTTTGGAAGTAATAGTTCAAGCCTGATTCCAGATGCTGTTGGTATGTTTTCATGGTCAAGGAATCCAATGGTGTAGATTAAATGAATGCAGGAGTTTAAGTTTTTGTTGTGAATCACAATATGAGGGGGACATGAGCTGCTTGGCAGTGGTCTGTACTCTCCGAGTGCTTTTCTAGTATTTTAGATGCAATCGTAAAATCAATAGATCTTAAAAAGACACGATTTTCAAGCAGTGTAATCGAGTACCGATGATGCAAAAGAAATCTTATCAAAGCGCATTTCTATCATTTAATCAACAATGATTAAAGAAGTCTAGTCTATTGAGCTTAATGCGTTTCAACATGGGAATTGATTAGATGAGCTGAATTTACACATGAAGCATTGTTTTAGGAAATAAAGAACAAACTCAACTCCAGAAGTCAAAAATTTGGAAAAGAAAGACATCTAAAGAACGCCAGACCAGCCTGCCTGGAGTCATGGAATTTTTTAATGAAGGGGATGTTTGGGAGAACACAAGTTAATTTTGTCTTGCATTCAGCAACTGACTGTCATAAATATATGTTGTCGAACTTCGAAAGGTGTGTTGACTTATTGCCACGATGCTTTGATGAAAAAGAAGATGAGCATCTATGTGATCAGACAGTAAACCACACCCCATCAGTGAGGTCAGCAGTGTAGGATATAAAGTGTAGTGCTCCTCAGCAAGTGTAGCATCATAACCCGGAAAACCTCACCTGTTCATCACCATGAAGCTGATCCTTTCTCTGGCTCTCCTCTGGATGTTTTTATGTACAGGTGAGAATCTATTTGCTTATTTACCCTGTGCATCAATCACAAAAAAAGGGATACTTAGTTTTCAGGTCAAACTTGTAGAGAATGTAAAAAGATCATGATTCATTGATTTTACATCAAGAAAGTGTGGCATATAATTTGCATCATAAGAATAATGAATGAGAGTGTGAAAGAGGAAATGTGGGAGGGAGGAACTTGGGCTGGAAGAGGGAGGAGATGTGGGTAAGTGGTTGGAGGAAAGGGGGGATGGAGGAAGGAGTGGCATGCTCGTGAGTGTCTAGTAGGGATGGTCATGAGGGGCTGAAGGAAGGAAGGGCGGGAGTGTGATAGGTCAGAGGGATGGGCGGGGCTGGACATGTAAGGGGGACTGTATGGGGTATTGGGGGTATAGGGAGGTGGGGGCGTATGTGTGGGGGGGTGGGGAGGGGTTGGTGCAGTTATGTGGGGGGGAGTGCATGTGTGTGTTAGAGGGTATGAGGAGGTGGGGGTAGGTGTGGACGGTAGAGGGAGGAGAGTGTTGGGGGTGGAGAGAGGAGTGAGTGTGGGTATGTAAGGTCGGAGAGCGGAGTGGGTGGGTGTATGTGTGTGTGGGGGGGTACACGGAGGAGTTGGGTAGGGCTGGGCGGTGTGGGCGGAGGTTCGTATCTCGGTATTCGTGCCGGGCATCTTGGTGTCGGTGTGGTGCAGTGTGGCTGCGGGTCGGTTGGGGGCCGGGCGCTTTGGTGGGGGGTGCGGTTTTGTTTGTGGCTTCCGGGGCTTTTTGTGCGGGGCGGGCGCAGGGGGGATCTGTATCTTGTATGTGGTTGCTCTTGCGGTATTGATGTCTTGGGTGCCCATGTCTCGATGTGGGGGCGGTGACGGTATATCTTTCAGCCCTAGTGTTGGGGTAGGTGTGTGGGGAGTGTGTGTGTGAGCGTGGTGGCAGGGTAGGGGGTGGTAGAGGTGGTGGCGCCCTGGTGTCAGGTGTATGGGGCAGGGACGTTGGGGTGGGGGCTGGCCTGCCCTGGGGGGGCGTCGTCTGGGGGGTCCGGTCCTCCTGGGTTTCGGTTGGGCCGCCCGGGTCCGGGGGGGGGGTGGCTGCTCCTGGGCGCTTGGGCCCTGGGCCCGGCGCTGTCTCCGCTCCGGGGACGCCCGGCGCCCGGTGGGGTCGGCAGCTGCTGGTCTTGGTCCGCTGGGGCCTGGGCCTCCAGACTGCAGGGGGCCCGGCTGGGGCCGCCTTTTGCCGCCCTTCGGGGGATGCATGTCCGCTCTTTGGGGGGGGGGGGTAGCTGGGATCTGGGCCTCTGAGTGGCTGCTGGGGGCCTGGGTCGTGAGCCTTGCGGGCTTCCTCCTCCTTGCAGAGACGAGGCTGCATCTGCATGACTGTATCACCACGGAGCACCCTTTATTATGCATGTTGACACTGTGACACTGCTTCCCATTGCGATGACTAGGTTGTACCTCTTCTCTACTTCCCATTGCGCTGACTAGGTTGTACCTCTTCTCTGCGTAGTTCTGCGTGTGTTTGTGTGTGTTTGTATGATCTGAGGATATTTAAGCCACCTGCAGGTCCTCCTGTAGGGGATTGCTTGTTTTGTTTTCCAACAGAGACCTTGGTTGTTTAGGGATCGCGGTACAGATGTACCAGTGAACTGTGTAAGTGGATTCATGTTTTCTCTCCTCTCTCTCTCTTCCTCTTCCTTACTCCCTCTCTCTCTGTTTCACTTTCTATCATTATCTCTGTTAACTTTCATTTTTCCTTTGTCAGGCCCAGCAGTATGAAATGGAATGGTGTAATAGACAAATGTTTAAATAAAGAAATAAAATGAATAAACATGATATCAAGTGGAGCCTTATATTCATAAAGCTCCGCTTGATAAAGCAAAACTGTTCAACAGAATAAAGCAATCAGATTTCCATTCTGCTTGCTTCGATGCTGGACAGGACAAGTTAAAAAAAAAAAAAAAAAAAAAAAAAAAAAATTTGCATCATAAAGGTAATTCCTTTATCTTAAACAAAATCTAGTCTGAAAGTGGTGAGTATACCACTATATAAAATGTCAATGTCTTAATTTCTCATGTGTTAGGCATTGTCTTGGTCTGATAAAGTCAGAGTATGAACAGAAAGAAATATTAAAAGCTGTCACAGAGCATTTAGTTAATTCATGATTTATCTCAGGAATCACTTAAGTTGGACCCATTGAGCCAAAGTCTTGCAGGTCTTCAGTGTGTCCCTGCTGCAACACACCTGACTCAGTTAATGGGTTGTTAAAATGCTCACGCAGAACTTGAGAACATGTTCACCTTGATAAAGAAAAGCATGTTATGTAATAAGTTGGGAACATTTAGATGTGCTTTCAAATGTATAAAGAAAGATAAGTTCACCTGTAACTCCTTATTTTAGATTTTAAGTTAGATTTCAGATTATAGTATTTTTGAAGTTGATGGTAACGTCTTACAAAAAGCCAAACTTCTCTGTTTTTTAAGTAGTGTAAATACAAGACAACTCTGTGACTTGATTAGAATTGATGTCAATGAGTATCAGCAGACAAACTGTTATAACACAAGATTATTCCATGGTTCTGAATAAATCACAGCTGCACCAACTGCAACTACATCTGCACCAACAGCAACCACATCAGCACCAACTGCAACTACATCTGCACCAACCGCAAATACATCTGCACCAACAGCAACTACATCTGCACCAACTGCAACTACATTTCCACCAACAGCAACTACATCAGCACCAACAGCAACTACATCTGCACCAACTACAACTGCCTCAACTGCAACTATATGATAGATAGATAGATAGATAGATAGATAGATAGATAGATAGATAGATAGATAGATAGATAGATAGATAGATAGATAGATAGATAGATAGATAGATAGATAGATAGATAGATAGATAGATAGATAGATAGATAACTTTATTTTGGTAAATCAAAACAACACCAGAAACAAAAACAAATAGAATATTACAAACCCATAATTTACCAAAAAAGGTATAGGCTGAAGCCAGGGCTTATAATTGCCTACCCTATTCCTTAACTCAGCAGTCTACAAAACAAAATATCTTGTCCATTTGCATAGATACATATATACACATATACACATTCATAATCAAATATTAATTAATACTACATTCTCATGGTTACACAATATAGCTACACAACAGAATAATCTTTTATAATTTTACATTTTAAGGCTCTTTTAAAGTTCACCAAAAAAGCACATAATTTGAGTTCATCATTCAGTTCATTCCACAGTTTCACACCAATAACAGAAACACATCTAGATTTTACTTTACTTCTTTCTTTAGCATACTCAAATACCAACAAACCTCGTAAATTATATTTACTCTCTCTTAACTTAAATAATTTCTGAATGCCAGAAGGAAGACTTTTGTTCATGGCTTTATACATTACTTCCAATATTCTAACATACACAATGTCTTTATATTTCAAAGTATTGCTTTCAATAAAAAGTTTATTAGTATGTTCACGATATCCCACTTTATTAATAAGTCTAATAGCTTTTTTTGTAACTTTACTAAAGTGTCAATACTTGTTTTATTTGCATTTCCCCAAATTTCTGAACAATATGACAAGTAAGACACAATTAAGGCAGAATATATAATATACAAACCTTTTACATTTATTAAATCTTTTACTTTAAACAATATTCCGATAATTTTTGCTATTTAATTTCTAATATATTCAATGTGGGGCTTCCAACTAAGTTTACTGTCTATAATGATACCTAGAAATTTGGTCTCATACACTCTATCAATTTCAACCCCATTTATACACAGCCTTATATCATTGTAGATATGATTACCAGAAAATACCATGAATTTATCAACACCATATATCTACACAATATATCTACACCAACCACAACTACATCTGCACAAACAGCAACTACATCTGCACAAACCGCAACTACATCTGCACCAACTGCAATTACATCTGCACCAACTGCAATTACATCTGCACCATCCGCAACTATATCTACACCAACTGCAACTACATCTGCACAAACCGCAACAACAACGGCACCAACTGCAAGTACATCTGCACCAACTGCTACTACATCTGCACCAACTGCAACTACATCTGCACCAACCACAACTACATCTGCACCATCTACACCAACAGCAACTACATCTGCGCCAACAGCAACTACATCTGCACCAACTGCAACTACTTCTGCACCAACCATGACGACATCTGCACCAACTGCAACTACATCTGCCTCAACTGCAACTACTACTGCACCAACCGTGATGACATCTGCACCAACCGCAACTACATCTGGTCCAACAGCAAATACAGCTGCCTCAACTTCCACTACATCTGCACCAACGACAACTAAATCTGCACAAACCGCAACTACATCAGCACCAATCACAACTACATATGCACCAACTGCAACTACATCTGCACCACCTGCAACTACAGCTGCACTAAATGCAACTACAACGGCACCAACTGCAAGTAAATCTGCACCAACTGCTACTACATCTGCACCAACCACACCTACAACGACACCAGCCGCAGCTACATCTTTATCAACCACAACTACTGCTGCACCAACTGCTACTACATCTGCACCAACTGCAACTACAACTGCGCCAACCACAACAACATCTGCACCAACCGCAACTACATCTGCACCAACCACAACTACAACGGCACCAACTGCACGTACATCTGCACCAACTGGAACTACATCTGCACCAACTACAACTACAACCACCATAAACACTGCAACAACATCTACATCCACAGTTTCGACCACAAGTGATGCAGCATCTGTCAGACTGAGCGTGCTCCATCTGCTGGCTTGACTATTTTTTTTTGTTTCACTTGAGTAAAATGTAGATTTTTTTTTTTCTATTTCATGTGAAGATCACAAAACAAAATAAGACGAACCAAAATGAAAATAAAAAAAATGGAGAGATTTCAAAGCACTTTAATCAGTTAATTCAAGACACTATTCTTTGTTCTTGTAGTATTACTACTATATTTCATTATTATTGTAATCATAATCTCCTCAGGAAAAATGTGTATATTATAGCTCTGTTTTGAATTCATCGTATTTATTTTTGTTCATCACATTCTTGATGCCTGAATTTATTGCTCCCATCATAAAAAACTGATCACAGTTTTAAAAATTCTTTTTCCAGCAAATGCTGTTGTGATTATTTTTACAGAATGATCCCATTCTTATGACCCAGCGGGTACATAACACAGTTAGAAAAAAAAGCCCATATCAAACTTTCCTAATTTTCAGCATAGTGAAGTATACACAAAGGCCCTGATTTACTAAAGGTTTGCGCGTGCTAAAATGAGTCTTATCTTCATTACACATGCAATAATCCGCCAAAGCTGATTTACAAAGCAGGGCAAAAGGAGGTTTGCGCCTGTTAACGGGCAAAATAGCCCCCCAATCCATTTTGCGTGTCTGCTGGAGATGAATATGCAATCTGGGCGTTTCTGCCAGAATGCGCAAAAATATTGGGTGGAGACTATGCAAACAACTCAGCTTAAAAAAAGAAATGTGATTTATCAACCATGCAATGGAAAGTGGACGCAAAAAACTTCTGTGTAATTTAGCGCATCTGAGAAGCAGGTGTTAACTGGCAGCTTTATGCACTGATGGCTGAAAGAGTGCTGCTGCAGGACTGCAGACATGCAGCATTAGGTCAAAATCATTTCTCATGAGATGTCACTATTTAACATGGGTTATTCGAGAGAGATGAATCAGAACATCTGCAGCTGCAGCATCATGGTAGTTAAAGCTGACATTATGTCTTTTTATTTTCTTTTATTTTTTGCCAATGACATATTTTTACATTTAGATCATCAGCCGCTGTGCCCTGTCCAGACAGCTTCCTCCTCTCCACACTGCTGCTCCTGCTGCTGCTCTGAGGTTGCTGACCTGCATGAAGTTGCCCCCACCCCACAGAATACTCAATGAAAATAACCAGTAACGTAGCACAAACTATTAATACTATTTTTTACTAAGTTTTGCATGGGGTGGTGGTGGGGGCGGTTACGCAGGTCCGGCACCTGGCATTGTGCCAAAGAGTGCATGTTGTGCGTAATATCAGACCATCTTCAACAGCGCCTCCTTATCCACGTCCTGGCCTCTTCTGATGACCCACAGGGAAACCTGCTGCCTTGTTTTTATTTTATAGTTATAATATTTATCTTATATTCTGTTATTTATTTGCCTTATATTATATCTCTGGAACTAATATCTCTCTGTCAGGTCGAATTTCATTTTGCGTTTACCACGTGCTCCTCTGAAATTTCCATGGCAACGCAATAGCACAGCTAAATCCTCATTTAAATACAGCTGTTTGCGCCTGTTACAGATTGCGTGTGTAATCTTTGTAGATCAACGCTGAAGAGACAGCGCACGCTATTTATCTGTGCGGCAAAAAAAAAAATAGCGCTCTTTATTTGGATTCTATGTAAATCAGGGCCTAAATCTTTGGAAATACATTTCTTTCAACTCGCTTGACTTTGTTGGTTCTGTGACGGACCGTCTGTCGCTCCTGAACTTCTGTGTATTGATGCTGTTTTTACTGATTATCTTTCAAAGTAGCGACTCTTTACTGGTGTTTGCTTTTATTGTTTTTAATGTTACTCTCTCTCTTATCTTTTCTCTTATTTTTATCTGATTTTATCTTAATTATATTCCTAATGTTTCGGTTTCTTTGTTGTTCAGCACTTTGTTCAGTGAAGGCTGTTGTAAAGTGCTACACAAATAAAGTTTGCTTGGCCTGGCTTGGCTTTTACAGTAAAAGATTATTTTCTATTTGTTTTCTCCTAAAAATAGTTCAGTAACAAACCTTTCTGTGAGCATCAAAATCGCTTTTAACATGAAGTGCACTTCTTGTGAAAACAAACCAATCTCCAAAGATCTTCAAGGATTTGAACATCTATGTCATCAAGAAGCTTCAGCATCAACGTTGGAGCCTGTAAAGTTTTATAGCTGACATGGCTGATATAACTTTATCATTATTGATTCAAGCAAAACAACTCTGGAGTAAATTCTTGTTTCTTCCAGCTGAACAGGAGCCAAAATGAAGTCGTTCCTTTCTGTAACTCTCGTTATTGTTCCAGTTTCTTGTCTCGTCTGCTGCTGGTGCAAAATGCTGCAGTTAGGCTCATAAGTCATAACCAAGGCTGCACACATCCAGACCTCAAGAGCAGTTATCCTAGGAGGTGGTGGCGCCCTGGTGTCAGGTGTGTGGGGCAGGGACGTTGGGGTGGGGGCTGGCCTGCCTTGGGGGGTGTCGTCTGGGGGGGTCCGGTCCTCCTGGGTTTCAGTTGGGCCTCCCGGGTCGGGGGGGGTGGCTGCTCCTGGGCGCTTGGGCCCTGGGCCCGGCGCTGTCTCCGCTCCGGGGGGCACCCGGCGCCCGTTGGGGTCGGCAGCTGCTGGTCTTGGTCCGCTGGGGCCTGGGCCCCCAGACTGCGGGGGGCTCCGGCTGGGGCCGCCTTTTGCCGCCCTTCGGGGGATGCATGTCCGCTCTTTGGGGGGGGTAGCTGGGATCTGGGCCTCTGGGTGGCTGCTGGGGGCCTGGGTCGTGAGCCTTGCGGGCTTCCTCCTCCTTGCAGAGACGAGGCTGCATCTCCATGACTGTATCACCACGGAGACCCTTTATTATGCATGTTGACACTGTGACACTGTTTTCTATTGCGAGGACTAGGTTGTACCTCTTCTCTACTTCCCATTGCGCTGACTAGGTTGTACCTCTTCTCTGCGTAGTTCTGCGTGTGTTTGTGTGTGTTTGTATGATCTGAGGATATTTAAGCCACCTGCAGGTCCTCCTGTAGGGGATTGCTTGTTTTGTTTTCCAACAGAGACCTTGGTTGTTCAGGGATCGCTGTACAGATGTACCAGTGAACTGTGTAAGTGGATTCATGTTTACTCTCCTCTCTCTCTTCCTCTTCCTTACTCCTTTCTCTCTGTTTTACTTTCTATCATTACCTCTGTTAACTTTCATTTCTCCCTTGTCAGGCCCAGCAATGTGAAATGGAATGGTGTAATAGACAAATGTTTAATTAAAGAAATAAAATGAATAAACATGATATCAAGTGGAGCCTTATGTTCATAAAGCTCCGCTTGGTAAAGCAAAACTGTTCAACAGAATAAAGCAATCAGATTTCCATTCTGCTTGCTTCAATGCTGGACAGGACAAGTAGAAAAAAAAAAAAAAAAAAAAAAAAAAAAAAAAGAGCAGTTATCCTGCAACTTTCAGAGCACCTCCTCCCCAACACACCTGATTCAGGTGGCTGAATTGTCATGTTATTCAGCTCTACAGAGGCCTGATAGTGAGCTAGTCATCTGATTCAGGTGTGTTGGAGAAGGGATGCTGTAAAAGGTTGCAGGCTATTTAAATATTCCATGAAATAAATGAATACACCAATGAAATACAGACACCTTAAACTGATAAAATACAGTATAGATTCTTCAATGGTTAATGTATTTATTTAAAGACACTTATTTAATAACAGGATTTTTATTTATTAACACTATTAACACAACTAACACTATTTATAAACACATTTGTTTAATTAATTATTTTTTATTTACTCATACATTTTAAAAAATGTTTTATACGTTTTATATGTTTTCTGATATGGACTTCCCTCTTGTTTCCATAATAAAGTATTATTATTATTATTATTATTATGACCTATTTTTCTGCACTTTGTGTCTTATATTTTTGATATGTGAAGCTTTTATTTTTGCATATTCTGTCAAACTTTTTCTTTTTTTTTTTTTTGCTTTTATTTCATGGTCTTTAAAAAAAGTTGTCAGGCTCTTTTACTCAAACAAGAAGGCGTGGCCACCTGTCTGTGTTTGGGCCGTGCAGCATTTCAGGAAGTGAACTGCCGACTGCACCGAGTCACCCAGGTCAGTGCAGGTTTGAGGAGGGTTGTCTCAAGGCTATGTGTAAGCTTCACAGAATGTTCCCAGTATGTTTGGAAACTTTCCATTTCAACATTCCAGCAACGTTGCTGGAACCATCAGTAACTTGTTTACGTGTCTACCAGTGTGTCAGTGTCCTTCCTATGAGCTGCTAAACATGATGAAGTCTAAACCTTGTGAACCCGTTGAATCCTGATATAGATTGGACTGGATTGGACCAAATGGAGCATAGTCAGGGAAACACCCTGCTGTGATTGGTCAGGACTGTGAGGACTCTGGGTGCAGTTTGCAGTTCAAGTTTGAATATAAGAACCTAAAATTAAAAAAGCCCATAAAATTAAGGTATTGAAAAATAATCTTGAGGAGTTAAAGAACCTTTCAAGCAACTTAATTGTTCTTATTTTTTATTCCTACTTTTCAGTTTTAGAATTCAATCAACTGTAACTCATTTTTATCAAGGAAATCATCACTGGTAGCAATTTATAAGATAAGATATGGATCAGATTGGTTCAAACTTACACCCCATCAATATATAGTCAGCTGGAGGGAAACATTCAGAGTTTTTGGTCATAATTTCATTTGGCATGTTGTCATTGTGTTCTATAAAGTGGCTCCATATCCTCATGCTTTGACAGTGAGATCAATGTATTGAATTTTTTTTCTCACCAAAAATCTTTGTAGCACAACAAAAACTAAGCTGGTAACAGTAACCTAGCATGCAAAACAACTTTACTCCAAAAGTTTTCCACACAGGAACATTTTAGTAATGCAGAAAACTCACAATACTTTAAAGATAACTTTCTTTTTTTGCAATCTGGACCTTAATTTTAGGAGTTTGTACGTGCATTTACTCACCGGTAAAGTTTCTGTATCACTTTGACTCCTTCGGAAGATATTACGTTGAGTCACCCTTCGGTGTGCGTCCATATAATGGGAGAGACGGGGCAGCCTCTTCATCTGGCATTTTCTACAACAAAACTCTTTAATTTCATCAATACTTTAGGCAGAATGAAAAAAAGAACGAGTACTATTGTCCCGTGAGTCCAGATTTAGCTTTCCGTTAGTTATCAGGGTGTTCTACACACTTTTCGGGGCCACGCGTTCACGATGCGTGCTTCCTTAGTACAGCTGAGAAGAGCAGCTCGCTTCCCAGACAAAACACCACAATTCATAAAACTCTGAATTCCCAGGACAATAGTACTCACTCGTTCGTTCATTCTAGTTCAAGTATTGATGAAATGGAGTTTTTGCTGCAGATATCTTAAAGAGAGAGGCTGCCCCGTCTCTGCATCTTCTGCATTCCCATGGTTCATAAACCATTTTGTCCGGAAGGCGGCAGTGCTGTCTGTCCCTGTGCCCTGATGTGATGTCGTAGATGAGTGTATTTTAGGACACACTCTCACAACCTCTCCTTAAAAGCTCCATTCATGTCTACAGATGCTCTCTGTTTGGCATTTCCTTTGTCAGGTGATTTTATTGGGCATTTTGGCCCTGGTGTGTCATCAACGCATGTAATTTGGTGTGTTTCCATTGGTGTGTTTCCATTTATGCTCAACGTCTTCTGCGTTGAGTATAAATGGGCCTTTAGGCAGTTGCCCCTGCAACCCGATCCCTGGATGGATGGATGGATGGATGGATGGATGGAGGGATGGATGGATGGATGGATGGATGGATGGATGGGTGGGTAGGTGGGTGAGTGGGTATTTGATTATGAAGTAGAAAAGCCCTCGGAGAGCACAGACCTCCGCCAAGCAGCTCATGTCCCCTCATGTTGTGATTCACGCCTAAACCTTTGTTGCTACGTGTCTTTTATTAAATTTTGTTTCTGTTTAAAGTTTAAATTGGAAAGTTCACAGTTCATAATGTACCAGGTACATTTTAGAACTCATTGAGATCTTTTCTTGTAATTTTCTACCAAACACTCGGGCCATTTGTATGGAGTGATATGCAAAAGTTCCAAAATTTGGCCGATCTCACAATGATAAAGCATCCTTTTAAAAAATTCCTGGATCCAGAAGGTAATCCGGATCACCACCAAAATTTAATAGGTTCGTCCTTGGGGTGAGACACACGACTGGTGAAAATTTCAGGTCAGTCTGTTGAGAACTTTTTCTGTAAAAATGCTGACAGATAGACAAACCAACGCCACCATAAATATAAGCTCCTTGGCGGAGGTAATAAAATGGCTCTCATACATAAGTGGAACAAAATTAAGACACAGAATCAGTCCTGTCATGTCAGAAATCTGAAAAATGCCAAATTCCTCTCCACTCTAGCTGCACTTGAACTTTTCAGTGTCTTTCAGACCTCAGAAAAATGCTCATAAGTCCTCCAGCTTTCATCATACAGACACAAATTATATATCAAAACAGAAAAAATCTTGTCAGCTTTATTTGGGACATGGGCTCCAAAACGTCTCAGACTCAGTGAGATTACGATTATAGGTGGCAAATAATTGTATGTCTCATAGTTGTGCTGTACAGGACATGCTTTTGGGATATATGGTTTGTTTTCACTATTTCACTATTGTCATAAGCAAGCATGAACGCCATGTAGAATTATACCATGTTTGTTAAAGACACAATAAAACTTTTAGCAGTTTTCTCACTGACGCGCCCCCTATCGGCGGGTAAACTAGCATCCATCTTCATCGTACCTGTACTGTGATTCACTCCAGCCAGTAAAAGACAGTCTTATCTTGACTCTTGTTCTGTCCCTTCCTCTCTTTCTTTTCCTCTCTTCCTCCGGTAATGTTTCTTTGCGTTTCTTTACCAAATCCGACATGATGCGTTCAAAACATCCACGGTGTTGATACCTGGTTTACATCCGTTTGTTAGTGAGTGATGCAGTGCTGCAACCAACAGTCGGCTGCAATGTCACAGTCGCGTCCCGGATGGGAAACTTACATCCGGCTGTTTCTGAGCCTCTGGACACCTCTGGACAGTGACGGCTCGAAAATGCGCAAAATGAATGTTGGTGTGCCATCAGAACGAGTCAGATACGCATATTTTTAAGGTCTAAAAGTTACGTTGTGTGTCTTTAAGGCTCCAAAATAGCTGGCGAAGTTAATGCCTAATATGACTGGAAAGTGCATAAAACAAAGGACAAATATATAAAATGCTCTGCTGAGTTTCTGTTATTTATTTATCCATTGTTTCCATATTGGTGAAGCCATTTGCTTTTCTGCTTATTTATTTTTTGCTCTATCATATAGATATATATTTTTTATCATCAATGTCACGACTGTCATGCAGAAAAACCTGTTGTGAAAAGGATGTAGGAAGGGAAACAAGCTATTTTAGAAAAAAAGGAGAAAACACCCAGTCAGTGTTATAAATAACTGTTGACGAACTTGAAGAAGGTGTGTTAAGGTGTGTGGAAAGTTGCACTGAGACTTTGACAAAAATGAGGCAAATACTTGATGGATTGACCTGTCAGCTGAGGATACGCCCAGCCAGTGCGGCCAGCAGTGGACCGTATAAATGCAGAGCTGCTCAGCAGGTGGAGTAGACTCCATAGAGATGAAGACGATCATTTCTCTGACGCTCATCTGGATGTTCTCCAGTACAGGTAACTCAAATTAAAGTGCCTCTACAACTATTTCACATGACAAAAGTTCAGTTTAAGAGTATTTTAACTGAATTTGTAGACATTCTTATTACTGTAGTTACAATAACAAGAGTTTGCTATAATAGTTAACAGCATATTTATTGTAAAAAATGTATTTAAGTTTATCAAAATGAAATTGATCCCCACTCACATAAAATATTTTATGGAAACTTTGAGATGATTTAAACTGATTTTTTTTTTTTTTATCTTGTTACTTTTCCACAGTTGGAGCCTTACAGTGTAAATTCTGCACAGATCAGCTGTGTTCAAGTTCAATAACAAAGACATGCAGCTCAGAGGAGATGTGTATAACAGCATCCATTCAAGGTATTCTTCTCATGTTATTCTTCCGACAAGGTTGATCTTTATTCAAACCTTGTTTACTTCTTTGTGTACAGTATATTTTACATTTTTTATATTTTATATTTAAGTTCTGTATTTGTCGTCTGTATTTATACTTATGCATCAATCATTCCAATCATATTAATATATGCAGTATGTGTATGTTTATCTATATTTGTTGTATTTGTTATATATTTACACAAATTTGTCTCCCTCCAAATAAATAAGAACAGAAAACCAGTGTCAAGAAATAATTGAAATTGACAAAAGTTAATATAAATTTAATGGATGTCACAAATTCAAAAGAAAAGAAATAACAAACAAAAAAATTAAAAAGCAAACAATTATGAAATAATTTGTTTAACAACCTTTTGAAAGTTGCAATATGGTGTTTTCTGAAATTTTCCAATCAGACTTCTGCACCTGTTGACAGGTATTTTGTCCTTTTGCTCATCAACAACTTGCTGTAATGTGTCACAGACAGATTGATTTCTTTAAAAAAAATATCTTCAATGACAATAATAAAACAATTTCTTGTTAAAACAAATGATGATTAATCAATTTTCAATTTATTATTACCTTTTTTTCCATTCCTCGTTATTTCAGTGACTATACTAGCCTTTTGCTTAATAGGAGGATACATACATGTAAGAAAGTGTTTAAATGCAAGAAAACCAGTATGCACAGGCTGCAGGAGGCCTATAACTTTGTTTTACGAGCGCTTTTAAAGAAAACAAGTTCAGCAGAAATGTTGAACACTCTACCTGCGGTGCTTTGAATTCTCATGTAAAGTTTCATATGTCGACTTAACAAGTCTGAAAATGAGACAATGGTATCATTCTCTAATGTCAAGTGCAGTGCAACACTGGCCGCGTTTACATGGACCCAAATATACCGATCGCTTTCGGTTTAAAAGCTCTTTCCGAATGAAAAGTGCCGAACCGAATGAATTTTCATTCGGTTTCACGGGGGTAGAATATTCCTTTCTCCAAACCGAACGGGGCATCATGTAAATGCTGAATCGGAAAGTTGTGAGGTTGTGCCATTACACCGCATGCTCCAACCTGCCGTAAACGTGCAACGGGTGACGACTTTGACAGATGGCGGCGAACAAACAAACACACTGGACGGCAGCAGAAAGTTTGTTCCTAATTCGAACTTTGAAAGAGCTAAATATAGTTGCAAGGCTAGATGGTCGAAAAATTAGAAATACAGAGCTGTTCCAGCAGGTCAACGAAAAACTTAAAGAAGCCGGTATCGATCGAAACGTAGAGCAAATCAAGAATAGGTGGAAAACATTAAAGACGGGCTACTACAAAGCCAAGATTCAAAACGGAAAGAGTGGTCATGACCCTTCTAAATTCCCCTTTTTTGAACCAATGGACGAAATCATGGGATGACGTCCACTGACAAACGTCGCGAGCAGTGGGGTTGATGTTGGTTTAGAAGAAGAGTGTGATGGAGAAAGTTCGCTCCCATCCGCTGATCCGGAGGACGCTGAAAGCAGCATTTCTGGTAGGTCACAACACAAGTTTCTATGCAGCTTTGCCCAAAACGATATTAATCGAATAGAGCTCTATTCATGTTGTTGTTGTTAATATGTTGTTATTATTGTGTGTCATAATGAGCTACGGTTTCTTGTTATGTTGTGGTCTGAGCTGTAATGACAAACGTCGGCAATATTTCCCAATGTGGTTTTCCAGAGGATGACCACAGCCCAGAGGGGGTTGATCCAACAGAGGTCCGGGAGGGCAGCGATTTCCAGACACCAGATTTTACAAGGCAAAAGACTGTTAAAAAAAGTAAGTCAGACACAAGCAAAATACTGGCTTCTTTGGTTATTTGTTCACTGAAAAACCATTGGGATTTTTTTTTTGGTTGTGTGTTTGTCTACATTGGAAGAAAATCATGCTTATACACTGTAAATTCTAATAAGTTGGCTTTACTTAAAAAAATATGCAAACTCTGCCTCAAATAAATTAAGTAATCTGTAATAGGAGAGATAAAGTAGAATAAACTACAATGGTTTAAGTTTGTAGAACTTTTCTGAACTTAATAAATTTGATTAAGCTGTAAGTGAATGATGCTGGGGAAGAAACTTGATGTGATTAATTTCACAGAAATTACATAAGATGTTTCACACTATTTTCAGTTTTATTTTTTTTCCCAACAAGATGCTTTTAAGTTCATCTTACTTAAAGTAAATGATTAACTCAATACTGTTCTTACTATGTAGGAAGAACTTACTCTAAGTGGGTTTTAGCTACAACTATTGTCAGACCACATACATCTCTGTCGCATGCAGCAGCTGCTGTAGATGTTAAATACAGGAATAAACAAGTTGAGAGCAGTCACTTGACACTACCAACATCATTTATAAATCCCTCATTTGGGAATTAACTTCAATTTATTGTTAAAAGAAGTGAACTGCATTGTGGGAAACCTGCTCCCTCACGATCCCTAATTTCCCTTTACTCATTTTAGTTAAGCTGTTTCAACTTGAGTAAATTAAGTTATCCAACATGTTGCCCTCCAGAGTTCTTACAACTTATTTAGAAAAAGTATTACTAACAACTAAGTTAAAACTAAGTTCTGCTCACTAGATAGATTCTAGTAAAACCAATATTACAATTTAGTGTACACTCTTTTTCACTCTGTCTCTTTTCCTCACAGAAAAGCCAACATCCAGCTATGAGAAGACTTTGAAGGCTTGGTCTTCTGAGCAACGAACATTTATGGAAGAAATGCAAGTCTCACAAAACCAGTGGCAAGAGCAACTGATGGCAAGGAGTCAAGAACAAGAGGAGAGAATGTTGTCAAGATTTCTTGAGGAAAGTTCCCGTTCAAATGAGCGTTTAATAGGGCAGCTGTTTGAAGGCTTTAGGGCTTTCCTCCCAAACTCCTCGCAAACACCTTCACAGGCACAATGGCAAACCCAGTTACAGCAGCATTATAACCCATACTCACAGCCACCATATCCAGCACACCAGCACCAACATCCAACACCCCATCATCCTTTTCCAGCATCCCATCATTCATATCCACCATCACGTCCTCCATCTCCACATTCCCAGCATCCATCTTCACATTCCCAGCATCCATCTCCACATTCCCAGCACCCATCTCCACATTCCCCGCACCCATCTCCAC
>JALJCO010012425.1:0-12183 GCA_023101725.1 Atherinomorus stipes
TAACTTTGTTGCATTATATTGAAACTGTGTTGATGTTTTTATTGTCATGCATGTGGTTATCTGTACATGGTTAAACAAAATGATTTAAAATTTAAAATGAATGGTTCATTAATAGGCTCAATAAAGTCCATTAATCTGAATCAAATGTTTTGGAGAAGGAGAACATCTAAAACATTGAGGGCAGTGGGAGTCCTGAGGGCCAGGACCAAGAATCGCTGAGGGTGGTTTCAAACCAGGACAGTCTTCTGGTTGGGGAATACTAAAAATATTCACACCTTCCTTTAGTTTAGTATACTTCGCACTGCACTTTACTTTAGTGCAACAAACCATCTGAACAACGGGCAGTTACAGCAACTAGTTTCGAGATGTGATATTCCCAAAACAACTACCTGCCAAGAAGAAAAAGAGCAGTATGAAGGCAAAACCTGCCTCATCGATTGCCTATACGATAACTGATATCTCTGCTTCACCCGACTATTCTCAGCAGTGCGACATCATCCAGTTCAGGGTCGCGGGGGTTGCCGGGCCTGTCCCAGCGAAAGGCGGGGCCACCCTGGACAGGTCGCCAGTCTGCGTGAGCCAACACAGAGAGAAACAACCAACCATTCACTGACTATTCATACACGAGGGCAGGCAGGTGACGTGCCCTGGCCACGTCTGGGGACTGCGGGAGGAAACGGAGTACTCGAAGCGCTCCCGCATCAGGGGAGAGCAGCACCAGGCTCTCCACACAGGCAGGCAGGGTGGAGTTGTTCAACCCCCTGCAGAATATTGGTTCTTCTTCTCGTACTGTACCAAAGTGAAACAAAAGTGTGAACATTACTAGGTTTATGCTCCAAATGCTGCCAAAACTGATTTTCTTTTTACATGAAATGGAGTCACTTCATATTGTTTTGAATTAATATTCTTTTTCCCTTATCCATCCCACAGTCCACACAAACAAATAAGTTTATTTGCAGAATAACTTTGAAAATTTATGTTGCTGCTGCATTGTTTTCAGGTGTTTTGTATGCAGGAACATCCCACTGACATTTATATTTTAATCCATCAGAGGGAATGCCATGTGTCCAAATGAATATCAGCTGATTTGATACGTATTTTTTATGAACCTCAAGGCTTTTTGCTGCAAGTCTGTAGCCCTTTCACTAGCAGGAGTAGCAGGAGCAGCAGGAGCAGGAGCAACGGCTTCACTGTTACTCTAAAATAGACCCAAACTGTGTTTGCATTCCTTTAGCTTCTGACCCCTCATTCCACCTGAATTACAAGAGTTGATACACAAAAAGCTGCATCAGTCATTTTAAACGGACAGAGTGAAAAGAGGTCAGACTTGTTTTCAGCAATAAAATTAATTTATGGAAACTAAAAACATCAGATAATAATTGCATTGTTTTTCTACCCAAGACATGTTTGAAGTAATTAGGGTTTATTTTGCTGTTCTATGAACTACATTGTTTTGACAGTGCAGTACTTTGGGGGGGGGGGGGGGGGGGGGTTCTGGAAGGTTTGAATATGTCCCACAAGGAAAAGCAGAGACTTTGTTTACATGAAAACATCAGGTGGTAATCACCAACTGATTAATCTGAAATGGAACAGAAGAAAACCCGATTTGGTGTGATCTTGACAGCACTTAAATGTAGTAATTTGAATTAAATGTACAAAATACATGTTCAACATTTTAAACAATGACTTGCAAATTTTATCTGTTTCTTAAAGGGACTTGGGGCAAGATTAAGAAATAAACTCGCGACTGCCGCGACTGCCACTTCAGGTAACTGCAGGTACGACCAAGCCAACACGGCGTGCACAAACTGAAGCTATGATGTCGTCTACTACGCTTTTTCTTCGTAGCTACACTTTTTAGTGTTTTTCGGTTGATCTGGATCGTTTTTCTGACGGCAGAAGAATCCAAAACTATCGCTTGCAGTGTTTGAATTTACCCGGACCTTCGTCTTTCTGTATCAAAACTGCGAATGCAGCCTCGTTTGATGTCACGTCCGCAGGGCAGCGCAGGAAATTCGGCCACCAATTTGCAGCACTTTATGCAGCACACAGCCTGTTTAAGGCAACGGAGAGAGACGTGGGTGGAAATGTTCTTTTTGGTATTTAGCGCTTCATCACTCATTAACATTTAAAAAAATGGACATGCATGCTTGTTTTTTTTTTTTAATTCTTGCCTCTAGTCCCTTTAAGTTTCCCATCATGCTGTCAGTAGGTTTCCTCAAAATCCACCTTGCAGATAAGTTGTGTTCTTTATCAATTTGACATGTACAGTATATACACTATATTAACAAAAGTATTTGCTCACCCATCCAAATTATGGGAATCACGTGTTCCAATCCCTTCCATGACCACAGGTGTATAAAATGAAGCAGCTAGGCATGCATATTGTTTTTACAAACATTTGTGAAAGAATGTGTCGCTCTCAGGAGCTCAGTGAATTCCAGCGTGGAACTGTGATAGGATGCCACCTGTGCAACACATCCAGTGGTGAAATTTCCTCGCTCTTAAATATTCCGCAGTCAACTGTCAGCTGCATTATAAGAAAATGGAAGTTTTTGGGAACGACAGCAACTCAGCCACGAAGTGGTCGGCCACATAAACTGACGGAACGGGGTCAGTGGATTCTGAAGCGCATAGTGAGAAGAGGTGGCCAACTTTCTGCAGAGTCAATACAGACCTCCAAACTTCATGTGGCCTTCAGATCAGCTCAACAGTGCGCAGAGAGCTTCATGGAATGGGTTTCCATGGAGATCAGCTGCATCCATCCATACTTCACCAAGTGCAATGCAAAGCGTGGATGCAGTGGTGTAAAACAGCCGCCACTGGACTCTAGAACAGTGGAGACGTTCTCTGGAGTGATGAATCACGCTTCTCCATCTAGCAATCTGATGGATGAGTCTGGGCCTGGCAGCTGCTGAGGGACAACGGTACTTGTCTGACTGCACCGTGCCACGTGTAAAGTTTGGTGGAGGGGGGTAATGGTGTGGGGCGGTTATTCAGGAACTGGGCTTGGCCCCTTAGAAGGTCCAAAATGGCATGGATGGCAGAGTCTGGTGTGGGAGGAACTTGACTGGCCTGTACAGAGTCCTGACCTCAACCCCATAGAACACCTTTGGGATGAATTAGAGCGGAGACTGAGAGCCAGGCCTTCTTCTCCAACATCAGTGGGACCACAGATGCACTTCGAAGAATGGTCAAAAATTCCCATAAACACACTCCTAAACCTTGTAGACAGCCTTCCTAGAAGAATTGAAGCTGTTCTAGCTGCAAAGGTGGAACAACGTCATATTGAAACCTCTGGATTAGAATGGGATGTCACTGAAGCTCATATGTGAGTCAAGGCAGGCGAGCGATGCCTGACATCTTTTGTCCCGGTTCTGCATTGTATCCCTGCTTGTATGGACCCCCTGAACAGCATGAGTTTCAGTTTTACACATTTCAGGTTAGTTTTTAGTCATCGAAAAGATCCGTTTGAGATAATCATTATGCAACTATTATCCAAGGAATAGCAGAGAAACAATTAGTTGGCAAAAGATCTTCTTCTCATCTTTAAAGGTACAAAGGAGTCTCAAGAAAGTGAAGTGCAATGTTAAGTCACTGTACTTGTCTTATCTCTTCTCCTTCTCTTTGCCCTCTGTTTTCTTGTTCCACTTTATCTGTCTTTGATCATTTACTTGTTACATGTTCAGATGAACTTGGAGCCACAGATCCAAACAGACAGCGACTTTAATTAACTGAGACAAAGAAGTTTAAACAAGTTCAAGATAAAGTCTTTAACAGGTCAAAAACAAGGGGTTATTTGTATACAAATTTATTGATTTACAAAAAACTAGATTATTAAGAAATGTGCATGTTCATCCATGAATTTCACATTGGACTAGTTGTGTGATTGAAAGTGAATACATACATGCAGCCCTGGGGAGGTGTCAAACATCCAGAGCTAATTGGGAGAGTGTTGTTAATACTTACTTGAGCCAGGAAGCAGGCCTGAGGGACCTAAAACTGCACTCAGCAAAGGGAAACTTCAGAAAAAAAAAAACTGTTATTGACAGAAAATATATCATTTAACTTAATCCAAAAGAAAAATTGCAGTATAGTGGGGTTCATTATTATTATCCTCATTATTATTTTTTTTTTATTATTATTATTATTATAGTTATTATTATTATTATTATTAGTTGTGTTCTGTACTCTGTACTCAGCTGCTTGTCCATCACTGATAGACCCCACAACTGCAGAGTAATTTGAGGTATTTCAGATGACAGGACTCAGAGTTGTACTGGAAGTCTGAAGTGTGCAGTGAGAAGAGAGATTGTGAGGTATAGTTCCTTGTGGAGCTGAGTCTCAGAGTTTTATATAACAGGAGAAGGTGAATTGTGTTAAACTATTTGAAAAATCAAAGAACACGATCTTTATTGTGCTGCCAGATTTGGCCAGATGACAGAGGGCTCTCTGAAGTAGGCAGATGATGGCTTCTTCAACCCCAAGAACATTACGATGGGTAAATTATGTTGGACCTTGAAAGGTGTTCACTTGCTTAATGAGATGAGGCCAGTAACAGCCCCTCTCAAGGATGTTTGTGAAGCTGGATCTGGATCAGGTAGTGTGGAGTTGAGTAACTTGTAAAGCCACAATTGACTTCCACTGGATAATTTGTTGGCTATTAGCCTTTCTCCTGCCACTCTCCTGGTCAGTATATTGCAATCTTTTCCTCTCGTTTGCTTCCCCCTCAGTGCTCTGTTCCCATGGAACAGCTTGACCAGCCAGACACGTCTTTCAATCTCTGACCACAGAATAATGCTCTATCAACCAAGCCCCTTCAGGGACCAAGACTGATGCTTTAGCCAAGTGGTAGTTCTTCACGGGATGAAAATGAACAGAACATCTAAATCTGGGTCTTCTATTAGCCATAAGGACTCTCATGTTGTGTCTTAGAATCTGGTCATGCCTACACCTGTTCTGACTCTGGGTCACAGCTGTCTAACAGCCACACAGGACGTGGTGTGGTCTTGCCCGTGGCATCTTTCATAGGTCATTCCACCCCACTGATCTTGGCAGAATGCCGTCCCACTTTGTCCATTGACCTTGCTAGCATTGCCTGACCAATTTCACAGGGGATTTATCTTCCTGCATCTTTTTCACTTCTGTGATCACCAAGGTCTTCTTTCTCTTGATGATGCTTTTGACCAAAGCTTCTGTTGCTCCCTCTGTCCAGGCCATGTCTTCCTAGCTGGACTGTTCCAGCTAGTTCTTGATGTTTTAGACTGGAGATGACATTTCCTATACTTTGTCCTGCCTACCATGCTCTACCTGTTCAGATCCTGGCTTTGGGAGTCCTGACCAAGTGATAATATGACTAAAGCCCTGTTTCCCACCCGCAGGTTTGGTTCGGGTCGGGCCAGGCCGGATTGGGTGGGTTTTGGTACAGATGTGTTGATTTCACGTTGCGTCCCCACAGCAAACTGAAACCTTACTAAAAAAAGAGAAAATTGCTGGAGGCGGAGTATTAACCGGATCACGTGGGAAGTGACAGATTTTTTAATGAATCAACGGATTGCTTTGTGTTAGCTCCACCTCTTTGGTCCAGACGTTAGATCAGTACCTTGCTGAAGGGTACCAAAAGAATAGCTGGATCAGGTCGGATACAAGGGTACCCGTTTCAGTTTTTATGTAGTGGAGACGCAAAAAAAACATGGACCGAGTCAACTTCGACCAAGACCCGCTGGTGGAAACGGGCCCAAGTCCCAGTGCCAGCCTGTTTTCTTTGCAGTGTGTAACCAGTTGTGAAGCCTGTCTGCGTGTAAAAGCAGGGCATGTCTTTTATACTGCACTGCAAAAACTCAAATCTTAGCAAGTATATGTTTCTAATTTCTCGTTAAAATATCTCACCACACTTAAAATAAGACAAAAATTACCTAAAGAGAAACATTTCAGTGAGATGTAAGATCTTGTTTTAAAGGTAGAGTCTGAAAAATAAACATTAGACCTGTGCAAGTGAAGTCCGTCTCAATCCGTGCCTTTGGGCCTCTACTCGCGTGCAGTGATGCGTTTGAATGCGACTCTCTCTCTCCCTGCCTGTAATTCACTCTTTCGTTTTGTTTTGTCGTGTTCGGGACATTTCTGGGTGGAGATTTCTGTTTATATCACCAGCCAATGACAGAGCTGAGAACATGACGCTGTGTGGAAAGAAGCTCATGATTAGAGCAGAGGCCAGTCACTCAACTCTCGAAGAAATAAAAAGAAAAAAAAGAAAAAACGTGGATGCACCGAAGAAAAGGTAAGAGCTTCAGATAATGCAAGTTGGAAAACCAGTTTGGCTTTTACCCGCTTCTGAGATCAGAAGGACATAGATATAAACATAGATGCTGCCTGTGGACCCATAGTGTACGTGGGCACAAGTTGTCATCTTGGGCAGGGGTTTCTTAAAAGCAGTTAGGTCCATATCTATGGTTAGGTCGCGTTTCTTTCGACTTTAATGCCGAAAGATTTGTCAGTCATCTGCAGCTGTCATTGACTTCAGACCAGGAGACTTAAGGACAGAACTGGACAGTTCACTTGTTTGAAAGGACTGATACCATCTAGTTTTACTTTTCCTCCTGAAAACTTTGTATCATGACAATTTCTCACATGATCAAAATATTTCAGTGTTCACTAAATAATTATAAAAAGAAACGGTTAGAAAGTTTTTCCTTTTTGAATTAATCCTCATGTAAACATTTAAAACTTAATTAGTCACCCTTCATGTTAAAATGAAATATTCTGAGAAGACATTTTTTTAAACATCACATGAATGAGTTATTCTTACATTTATTTATCTAGACTGACCAGAAACACAAACCTGATAAAGGCCCTGTGAAAAACAAAATTATTACACCTTGTAGCTAAAATCAGCTCACATTTACCTGAAGCAATACTGGATGATGGGCATGAGGAGAATGAATAAATTCACATGGATTATTCTGTTGTTATGGTACATTCAACCTGATTTTAATGTGTTCAAATTTGTAGTTTTTACTACTTTAGATTTTTACTCAGGATTTTTTTTTCAAATGAAATATAAAAAAGCAGCCTGACCAGCACTACTGTATGTATGAAACACAGCAAATCTGACTTGCCGTGTCTCATACACGGCGCTGGTCACGCTAGTGTACCAGGCTATAAAATCACTGTATGCATGTGGTTGTGCGTCTAAGTATGTGTGTATGTAAATTAAATAATCTATGCTTTGTCAGAAATATCATACATATATAATAAACCAAGCGGCTTAAAAATTGTTTGAAAATTGAGTCAGTTTTGGAGTATTTAATCAGAGATGGATCTCTGTCTACATTGATAATGCAATGAGGAGACGTGGCTTCCCCCTGCCCTAAGATGGTGGCCGAGCTGACGTAATCGCTCCAATGGACAGCTGCATCGGAGGCGGCATCTAGTGACATCTATGTCTGAGGGAGAGGCTTGAAGCTGAATAGGCTGAAGAATGAGGGCGGCCTGAATCCTGAGAGAGGGAGGTGGGGCGCTCAGTTTGAATACTGTTGTTTGCAAACAGAAATGCTGTGGGGACTTCAGACTCTATCTTTAGGCAATGCATCTTATATTAAGAAATTTTAAAAAGAAATTTTGCTTGTTCTGTTAGCAGAATTTTTTTTGCTTATTACAAGCAAAAAAAAAAAAAAAATCTTTTCACTTATTTTAAGAGTGGCCAAGAAGTTTTTGCTTGTAATAAGCAAAAAAATTCTACCAATGGCATAAGCAAAATTTTCTTGATGAGATTTCTTGAAATAAGATGCATTGTTTTAAAACAAGATCTTACATCTGACTGAAATGTTTCTCTCTAAGTAATTCAGTCTTATTTTGAGTATGATGAGATATTTTGACTAGAAATGAGAAAAAATATGCTTGCTAAGATTTGAGTTTTTGTAGTGAGGGGTGTCTGAGAGGTAAATTGGATTCCACTTGCAGAGGGGAGAGTAGGACTATCCTTTTAGTGGTTGTAAGTGACCAGCTGTACATAAACTGGCTCCAGGAAAACTTAATTCTCTTGAACTGGGTTATATTTGTGTTTGTGTCTAACTTAACCAATTATGCTTTTTACTTCCTTCTCTTTTTTCTTTGTTTTGACTTCCTTGGCTCCTCTATATTTCTTCATGATGCTTGTAGGTTGAGCATTATGCAAACATGTTATTATGATAAGACATTAAAAGCTCCCTTTACGTAAGGAAAACATCATGGTCAGGCACTGAAATCGTATACATGATAGCATACATTCTTTTGTACATTTTTGCTGGCATTTTCCCTGTTTCCATGGCAAGATGATCTGCAACAGGTATGTTGCTAGCTTAGTGAAAACCTACACATCCTAAAATGATGCCATTGGGATTTCCCAACTGATGAAACTTGACAAAACATGCAGCCAATTAAGCTGATACTGTATGTTAAGATTAGGTTGAGTAACATTACAAGGTTAACAATGGCCTTTGAACTGAACACCAGGGTTTTAGTATCACACTGGTGGATGTATTTTAACGTGATCATCACCATGGTAATTGATACTCGTAACACAGCCTCCAAATTTCAAATGTAGTTTTGCATTTACCTTAAATTGGCTGTGGAAAGTCTCCCCTCACCACTAATTCTTTTCAATGATATTCTCTATGAGTTATACTGTATACAGATGCGGGCATGAAAAAGTAACGCCTTTTTCTGCCAGAAGTGGTGCAGTAATAGTGCACTATTACTGCACTATCACTGGCTGAATGATTTGTCTCGCGAATACATCATCACGCACGGTGTCCAAAGTTGGCGTGTGGAAATGTCCTTGTTCCGGGCTTTCATTTATGCTCTGAAATCGTTTCCCCTGGACACACAGGTGTTTCTCTGTGCGATTGAATTAGCAGACAAGTTGCTGGTAAGTGGCTGGCAGTCGGCAGAAAGGGGAACTTTTTCATGCCCGCATCTGTACATCTCTTCGGCTGAAAGAATTTGCATATGCAAGAATATACATAACTATTGAGCCCTGTTTTGACAATGCTATCCAGTACAGCCGTGCAGTTGGAGAATTCATTCAAAGCCACATCAGTTCATTATATTGCATCTAATTATTCTAATTGTGTACAATATATCACAGAAAAAGTTCAATTTATTATGGCAAAAACTAAAAAAATATATAAAGGAGACAATTTTTCTGCACTTCTTAAGATAGAGATAAGCACTCTAAAGCAGTTAACAATGCAGCATGTGCTGTATGTAATTTAGGTGTCTGACTTAACAAATATTAATTGCATGTTTGGTTAAAATCATTTTTAAAATGACTGCTTTTTAGATCTTAATAGGCACAAACATTTGGACTAAGTGGAGTGGGAGTCACTATTGAAACAACAATGACATGATCCCCCCATCACTGTCTTCCCACCCACAAACTGTTCATTGTGATGGATGGAGTGCCTTGCTAAGCCAGAAGCACAGCTGCAGGGACTGAACTGTAAATTGGTCTCAGGGGGTGGATGGTGAGTGCTTTTACTCACATTTGGCTGAATTCCGGACTCCCCTTTTAAATGTTCTCTGTTGATTCTATTCACCCTGTCCCACAATACAAGCACCAGAGAGGGGAGGTTCTCTCAGCAGGCAGACCAGCCTGGACCTGCCAACACTGGGCTCTTATCACTCCATATATTAGCCTTTGGTTAAAGAGGTTCATCTTTAAACATTAATCCCCAACCTTCTATTTTTTTTTTATCACTTTGTAAGTACATAACCAAACCAGCTAACCACAGGCAAAGTGACTGAGCCAGGATGCATGTAAATGCTTATTTTAAATAGTTTTTGTTATTATAACTTTCTATTACCCCGACTATCATTTTCTCAGCTATCACTGTCTATAGATGGGAAGGGTCTGCCCACCAATGCCTCTGTGGTTCTGCTTGCATTTCCTGAGCTGTGTGCAGTTCCGGCTGTCATCAGCTTCTCTGTCCAGACAATGACTAAAGAGAGCACTGCAGAGGAGGGTGAGCCTTGTTTCACGACTCAACACTCACCTCTGTGGAAGCAGGACTAAGTAAGAGTTTAATTCTGTTAACATACTGCTCTCTGCACACGGGGCAAGCCAGGTTCAATGGGGCCTGATTTATGTGCTGACAGGCTGTGGAGGCTTGGTCTGTTCTGTGTGCAGTGGAAGACATATCACTGCTGGAAGCTAAATAAAAAATCAATGAAAGTGGGGCTGGTTGGTTAGGAGAGTGTCCGCCCGGCTGGAGTTAAACAGCATTTTAACTCTCTGTTGACTGAGACTGGGGGACCAGCCATTGATTTTACACTGCCTCACCCTCCCACTCTCTTTTAATAAATCAGGCTGGTGTGTCTGTATGTGTGTGTGGAGAAGCACTTCAGTTTCCTTCTGTCAACCAAAGGGATGTAAGTGATTGTAAGACATATTTTCAATTCAAATGGAACTTTACACATACAGTATGTATGGAAAGTATTCAGACCCCTTTAAACTTTTTACTCTTTGTTTCATTGCAGCCATTTGCTAAAATTAAAAAAAGTTCATTTTATTTCTCATTAATGTCACTCAGCACCCCATCTTGACAGAAAACAGAAATGCAGAAAATTTTGCTAGTTTATTAAAAAAAAGAAAAACTGAAATATCATATGGTCATAAGTATTCAGACCCTTTGCAGTGACACTCAAATTTAACTCACAGGCTATTCATTTTTTTCTGGATCCTCTTTGAGATGGTTCTACTCCTTCATTGGAGTTCAGCTGTGTTTAATTAAACTGATTGACTCTGATTAGGAAAGGCACACACCTGTCTACTGTATATAAGACCTTACAGCTCACAGTGGATGTCAGAGCAAATGAGGAACTTTTGAGGTGGAAGAAAATGTCTAAGAGCTCAGAGACAGAATTGTGATGAGAAATAGATCTGGACAAGGTTACAAAAGAATTTCTGCAGCACTGAAAGGTTCCTAAGAGCACGGTCTCTGCGCATGAATCCTGACTGATTCCCCCCTCCCCCCTTCAAAAATGCTCTTAAGTCAAGTTAAAGTTTTTAGAGTGGTGTTGAGTATCAGCAGATGGTCTTGAGCACGACAAGCACCTCTGCCAAATATCTGTGTTAGCTATAGACCAGCATAGATTGGCGAATGCAAGTTAATCCCCCAAGTATTAGGTAGACATAGTGCAGTACTGAAGTATGAGACCAGAGTGAAACTATTTAGTTTAAATGCAAAAAGTTTCTAACATAATGTGCAAGAGGAAACTGTGTTCTATTTTGTAACTAGACCTGAGTTCAAGAATGAGAACTGACTGAAAGTTTACTTTAGTCAGGTTATTTTGTCCTTAGAGGTTGAATATGGAACATTTTTATTAAAAGCTATATTTAAAGGAAAAAAAACTCTTCACAAGTCATTTAGAGGGGTGCAGAATGTATGTTCAACATTTCCTAAAAAAATTCCATTTAACCTGAAAATAAATATAAAATAATTTTTAACGGGCTTGACAATAGCATTATGTTAAAGGGACTTGAGGCAAGATTAAGAAACGAAACTCGCGACTGCCGCGATTGGCGCTTCAGGTAACTGCAGCCACGAGCCAAGCCGTCACCAGAGCGTGCACAAACTGAAGCTATGATGCTGTTTACTCACCTTTCTCTCGTAGTTATACTTTGTAGTGGTCTTTCAGTTGATCTGGATCGTTTGCTGACGGCAGAATAATTCATAACTTTCGCTTACAGTGTTTGAATTTACCGCGACCGGCTTCGTCCTATATCAAAACAGCGGATGTAGCGTCATGTGACGTCACGTCCGCATGGTAGAGCTGGAAAACTATAATGTTGTTTACTAAGCTTTTTCTTCATAGTTACAATTTTTAATGGTCTTTCAGTTGATCTAGATCGTATTCTGACGGCAGAAGAATCCATAACTATCGCTTACATTGTTTTTATTTAACGTGACCCTCTTTTCCTGCATCAAAACTGCGGATGTAGTGTCATTTGACGTCACGTCCGCAGGGCAGCGGGGAAATTGGACACCGAATTGCAGCGCATTTTGCAGCACACATCCTGTTCAAGGCAATGGAGAGAAACATGGGTGGAATCATTATTTTTAGTATTTAGCGCTTCATCACCCAATAGTATGAAAAAAGGGACATTCATGTTTGGTTTTTTTCAAATTCTGCCTCAAGTCCCTT
>JALJCO010012429.1:0-37929 GCA_023101725.1 Atherinomorus stipes
CTCTCACATTGGTGTAATAACACTTCACTCTCTCATTAGTGTGATAACACTCCCCTCACTCTCACATTAGTGTGATAACACTTCACTCTCTCATTAGTGTGATAACTTCACTATCACATTAGTGTGATAACACTTCACTATCACATTGGTGTGATAACACTTCACTCTTACATTGGTGTAATAACACTTCACTCTCTCATTAGTGTGATAACACTTCACTCTCTCATTAGTGTGATAACACTTCACTCTCTCATTAGTGTGATAACACTTCACTCTCTCATTAGTGTTATAACACTTCACTCTCTCATTAGTGTGATAACACTTCACTCTCTCATTAGTGTGATAACACTTCACTCTCTCATTAGTGTTATAACACTTCACTCTCACATTAGTGTGATAACACTTCACTCTCTCATTAGTGTGATAACACTTCACTATTACATTGGTGTGATAACACTTCACTCTCACATTGGTGTGATAACACTTCACTCTCTCATTAGTGTGATAACTTCACTATCACATTAGTGTGATAACACTTCACTATCACATTGGTGTGATAACACTTCACTCTCACATTGGTGTAATAACACTTCACCTCTCTCATTAGTGTGATAACACTTCACTCTCTCATTAATGTGATAACACTTCACTCTCTCATTAGTGTGATAACACTTCACTATTACATTAGTGTGATAACACTTCACTCTCACATTGGTGTGATAACACTTCACTCTCTCATTAGTGTGATAACTTCACTATCACATTAGTGTGATAACACTTCACTATCACATTGGTGTGATAACACTTCACTCTCACATTGGTGTAATAACACTTCACTCTCTCATTAGTGTGATAACCCTTTACTCTCACATTGGTGTGATAACACTTCACTCTCTCATTAGTGTGATAACACTTCACTCTCTCATTAGTGTGATAACACTTCACTCTCTCATTAGTGTGATACCACTTCACTCTCTCATTAGTGTGATAACACTTAACTCTCTCATTAGTGTGATAACACTTCACTCTCTCATTAGTGTGATACCACTTCACTCTCTCATTAGTGTGATAACACTAAACTCTCTCATTAGTGTGATAACACTTCACTCTCACATTAGTGTGATAACGCTTCACTCTCACATTAGTGTGATAACACTTCACTATCTTCACTTCAGAAATAACTGGCGGGATCGTGCTAAAAAATGCCCAAGCCGATAATCACTACGTTTTGGGCATTTGCATATTTTATTGCTTTGTTCTCTGCTTTGCTAAAATTTAGCTTTTTTTAACTGAAACAATGTTGAACAAAAACAATATGAAGTGAAGTGGAGTTGTTTCTGTTTGGCTGAATCTTACTGATGTCCTTCATTTCATGTCCTGTTGGCTCGCCACTTCCACTCCCCCCAGGAAGAACCCAAGAAAGTTCGCTTTGACTACGACCTCTTCCTCCACCTGGAGGGCCACCCACCTGTCAATCATCTCCGCTGTGAGAAGCTCACCTTTAACAACCCGACAGAGGAGTTTCGGAGGAAGCTGCTGAAAGCCGGCGGGGTAGGACTGGTTTTCTTTACTGGTCCAGGGAAAGATATTCACGACTGTCATAGCTCTGAGAAAATGTTCATTTCTGCAGTTTTACCACCAAATTCTGGAGCAGGCGGTCCAAACGCTGAGGTTACGGCAGAAGCCTGGTTGTCGTGCAGCATCCAGGCTGGTCTAGCCTGTTAGCCTAGCCATATCATTTCTGATTATGTTCACGTGGGGTAAATGTGTGGGGCTTTTTTTTCACATCAAATCACATTTTAATCAACCTTGATCATTTTCATAAAACTCAACGGCAGTTGGAGGCTGTTTTGACTGTAATAACTTTTACCACCAGGAATCATGAAAATTAAGGTTTAATTAAATTCACATATATGAACAACATGCAGGACAACAACCAGTTAAAGAATCTGCTTCCTCCTTATGGGAAAATAAAAAAAATATTTTTTAACACTTTTAATATTTGTGTTTTCAAAGGGAAACAAAATAAAATCCAGATTTTTGTAAGAATAAAAGGATTAAAGGTTCTAGTGATGACGGAGATGAAATGTTCTGATGCTGACTGGGATTAAAAGTTCTGGTACAGACTGGGATTAAAGGTTCTGGTACAGACTGGGATTAAAGGTTCTGATGCTGACTGGGATTAAAGGTTCTGATGCTGATTGGGATTAAAGTTCTGATGCTGACTGGGATTAAAGGTTCTGATGCTGATTGGGATTAAAGTTCTGATGCTGACTGGGATTAAAGGTTCTGATGCTGATTGGGATTAAAGTTCTGATGCTGACTGGGATTAAAGGTTCTGGTACAGACTGGGATTAAAGGTTCTGATGCTGACTGGGATTAAAGGTTCTGATGCTGATTGGGATTAAAGTTCTGATGCTGACTGGGATTAAAGGTTCTGATGCTGATTGGGATTAAAGTTCTGATGCTGACTGGGATTAAAGGTTCTGATGCTGACTGGGATTAAAGGTTCTGGTACAGACTGCGATTAAAGGTTCTGATGCTGACTGGGATTAAAGGTTCTGATGCTGACTGGGATTAAAGGTTCTGGTACAGACTGGGATTAAAGGTTCTAATGCTGATTGGGATTAAAGGTTCTGATGCAGACTGGGATTAAAGGTTCTGATGGTGACTGGGATTAAAGGTTCTGATGGTGACTGGGATTAAAAGTTCTGGTACAGACTGGGATGAAAGGTTCTGATGCTGACTGGGATTAAAAGTTCTGGTACAGACTAGGATTAAAAGTTCTTGTACAAACTGGGATTTAAAGTTCTGGTACAGACTGGGATTAAAGGTTCTGATGCTGACTGGGATTAAAGGTTTTGATGCAGACTGGGATTAAAGGTTCTGGTACAGACTGGGATTAAAAGTTCTGATGCTGACTGGGATTAAAGGTTCTGGTACAGACTGGGATCAAAGGTTCTGATGCAGACTGGGATTAAAGGTTCTGGTACAGACTGGGATTAAAGGTTCTGATGCAGACTGGGATTAAAAGTTCTGATGCAGACTGGGATTAAAGGTTCTGGTACAGACTGGGATTAAAGGTTCTGGTACAGACTGGGATTAAAGGTTCTGGTACATACTGGGTTTAAAGGTTCTGGTACAGACTGGGATTAAAAGTTCTGATGCAGACTGGGATTAAAGGTTCTGATGCAAACTTGGATTAAAGGTTCTGATGCAGACTGGGATTAAAGGTTCTGGTACAGACTTGGATTAAAGGTTCTGATGCAGACTGGGATTAAAAGTTCTGATGCAGACTGGGATTAAAGGTTCTGATGCAGACTGGGATTAAAGGTTCTGATGCAGACTGGGATTAAAAGTTCTGATGCAGACTGGGATTAAAGGTTCTGATGCAGACTTGGATTAAAGGTTCTGATGCAGACTTGGATTAAAGGTTCTGATGCAGACTGGGATTAAAAGTTCTGATGCAGACTGGGATTAAAGGTTCTGATGCAGACTGGGATTAAAAGTTCAAAGTAAAAAGCACAAAACCTTCCAGCCCAGTAGAAACCTACAAAAGCCTCCATACGACACATAAACGGTTAATAAATACATTTGTAATTTTCTTCAAAGTTATTACATCATTAAAATGTGTAAATAAGTTTAAAAATGGTGACAGAGATGAACTGACTGATATGTTCACTTATTATATATTATAATTATTAATACAACTTGACTGATGTTATAATGAAGTCAGTCACACAAACATGGTTTTATAGATATTACCTCATACCCATTTAATGTTTCATATCATAAACTATTGAGACACAACATTAAATAAATTAACATTTTGAAACACATTAAAAAATATTCCAAAAGCCTTACAATATGTAATTCATTTAGATAGTTTTACCATTTATTTTTCTAATTATGTCCATATAATGTTTCATGGATAGAATGATTTTGATTTTAATTTGGCATTGCTTTATATTACTGGTTCTCTGTGTTTTAAATTTAAGATTTTACTTCTTTATTTGATTAAATTAAAATAAAGACTTCAAGAACAATAACACAAATAAAAGAAATATTTAGTTTGGTTTAGCTTTTTAAAAAAGTATCGAAATAAAAAATGGTATCGGTATGGAAACAGAAATTTGGTATCGTGACAACCCTACTCCTCTGTGATGGCGCTCTGCGTCGACCTCAGACGCTCCAGCCGGTCAGATTAATGCTGGATCCGATCGAACCAGATCTTCCCTTCCAGACAGCAGAGAAGCTGATCTCAGATCAGATGTCATCACTTTTCAGGCTGCTGGTTATAGAAAAATCTGTCAGGACAGACTTTTTAGAAATGCTTCCCAGGGTGGTGATATTCCATAGATATTGATGGAGCTGTTTCCATGGAGATTTTACTCTGTGGGAGGAGTTTTCTTTGTGATGCTAATGTTTGGTGTGTTTAATGTGTCGATGGTGATTGAGGGTTTTCTTCGTTTTCAGACTCGGGATCCTCACAAACGGGGCTCAGAAGACTCCAAAGTAAGGCTGCTTCCACGCTTGTCTCCTCTCTCACTGCTGACGGCCGTGGATTCACCCTGGCTGTGATGATGATGATGATGATGATGCTCCACTGCCTCTGCTCTGACAGCTGTGTTGTTTTACTGGGATAGCTGGACTTTGTTCCAGTGTTTGAAGCCGTCCTGTGATGGTCCCGGCTGAAGTCTGTGTGCGCTGTGAAGATGACGGTGCACTATTTTATATCTCCTAAGTCCTGCTAATTCCTGCAAAGCCCTCTCTTATTTAACATGAGACGGCTATTTTCTACATCTTAAACTGTTCCAGATAACAGGATTTAAGAGGACTGCTGTTAAATCCTGTTGTTGTTCTCTTTAGATCTTCATCTTAAATCTTTAGAGAAAATGCCAAGAAACAAATGATAGATACGAGAGGAAAATAAAACATGGACAGAGTAAAAACGTAACCCCTCCTCCTCCTGGTAGAGGTAATAAATAAATAATGAAGCAAACTGAGACCGTGCCCATCAGAAATGTTCTGTCGGAAAACATCAGTGTGATAATCTACACTGGATTACAGTAGTTGACACTCCTCCTGTCTCATCCAGATAACATGCAACTTAACTACAATTTTCCTAGAAGTGCCTTTTTCTTGAAGAAATAGGAAAGTTAATAGGACAAATAGGAAAGTTAATCATATTGTTGCACATAAAATTATGATTCGAAAGTGTTCTGTTGCAAACGTTTTGATAAAAACTGCTTGTATACGGACCAAAGTTCTGTAAATTTTGGTTTAAAACATTTATTTCTACTAACGAATGAGCTGCACACTGATGAGATCTAATCTACATGGCGGAGGGGCGCAATGCGGCTAAACGTGCAGCGTGTTGGTTAAAACCCATGGTTACACGATGATTACAAACATCTCCTCACTTTTACGTCTGAGGCAGCATGAAGGTGTTATGACTATCTTTAATTTTAGTTTTAAAACATGGGAGGGCCCCCCACCACCACCACACCTTCCTCAGATGATTCTACTGATGAACATAAATATGAGGTGAACAAGCAGAACTGGTGAGAAAAACATCTCTAGTTTTTCCTTGAAAGAACCTCTGACTCTTCCTGATAGCATCTCTGTCTGCACCAGAGTTAATTTCATCAGTTTAAAGCAGAACTTTAACTTTTTTCACCTCCATAAATGCTTTCCAGAATCCCTGTGGGGCCAAAGTAAGTGTTTACGGAGCGATTCGATGATTCCTAGCCTTCCCCCGGTGTCTCTGGTCTGTAAGTGGTACTTGGAAGTACAGCTGGGTATCAATTCAGATTTAAAGAATCGATTTGATCCCAATCCCCAATGCGATCTTGATTCGATCTCAATTTGGATTGCTGGCATTGGAAAAAAAAAATTTCGCCTTCACCCAAATTCCACGACTCTGTAATGGGGGATTATCACGCTTACCGGAAGTTCCCGGATTTTGACACTTCCTCTTCCGGGCCATGTTAACGACAGCCGTTCCAGCTCTGTTATACTGTTTAAATCGGATAAACTCCAAACATACTTAAGTTTTCATTCCAGACTGAAGTGATACTGGATCAAAAGCTGGATCAAAGCGATCGATTCGCCGCGGTGAAGGGCCAAACTTTATAATAAAACACACGTTTGTTTGTCGCCGGTGGGGCACAACACCGGCACTTCACAGCATGCTAGCATTAGCCAGCTAGCGTTTACTGACGTGCTTAACATTGTGCGTCTTAAAACACACAAACATCTGAAAATCGGGTCTGTACCCCCCCGTTTCCAGTGGAACAACTGGGGACTGCCAAGAAAGGAGACGCTTTCAGATGCTTGTGTGTTTTCAGCCGCACAAAGTTAGGCACGTCATCGAGCTGGCTAATGCTAGCCTGCTAACACGACTGTGCAGACTGCCGGCCACAAACAAACGTGTGTCGTTTTATTATAAAGTTCGGTCCTTCACCGCGGCGAATCGGTCGTTTTGATCCACTTCTTCCTTAGCATCACTTTAGTCTGGAATGAAAACTTGGCATTGGCGTTTATCCGATTAACAAAGTTTAACAGAGTAGTAGCTGGCGGACTACTGTGAGCAGGTTAGCATTAGCCAGCTTGATGACGTGCCTAACTTTGTGCGGCTGAAAACACACAAGCATCTGAATGCGTTTCTTTTTCTTGGCAGTCCCCAGTTGTTCCTCTGGAAACGGGGACATCCAGATGTATGTGTGTTTTAAGACGCAAAAAGTTAAGCACGTCGGTAAACGCTAGCTGGCTAATGCTAGCATGCCGGTGTTATGCCCCACCGGCTACAAACAAACATGCTACGTTGTTTTATTATAAAGTTCGGCCCTTCACTCTGGTGAATCGCTTTGATCCACTTCTTCCTTAGTATCACTTCAGTCTGGAATCTGTGAAAATTTCAGTAGGGTTGGCGTTTATTCACGTTATCTACAAAGTAAAGCAGGGACATTTGAACTGGGCCGGAAGTGGGCCGTCTAAGTGTTTTAAACCGGAAGTTCGGAACACGGAAGCGTGATAATCCTCTATTATGCAACATACCGATGCTAGTATTATACTAATATTCAACAACAAATGAATAAAGTGATGTAGTTAATGGTGGCTGTAAGGACCAAACCCTCTCTCTTCATGTTGACACAGATGCAGTCGTCCACGAAATTATTCATACCCTCCAATTTAAAAAAAAAAGCTAAATTCACAGTAATTTAAATAACAGGAAACAAATGATCATTAAAAATTCACAAAATTATGATTTAGTGAAGCAAAACACACAGTAAGTCAGCATTTAAAACTTACGACGACTAGCAACTAACCCGCTAGCTCAATGCTAGCTATTAATGGAAAATGCCATTGACATGCTAACAGAATTAGCATTAGCAATTAGCGACAACAGAAACTGCTGTACGGCACTCAGGTTCCCTATCCACCGAACTGCTTCCAGCGCTGGGTCGCACCAGAACCAGACTAGAAACCGGTTCTTTAGCTTCCCACCACCTAAACACAAGCTCCTGGCTCTAAAACCAACTCTTTGCTGGACCAGAGTGAAGATCCGGTTCACGTAGCTTGTGCTGCCTGGTCGCCGGGTGAAGCACCAAATCTCACGGCCGAATAGGCTCAATAATCCCGTGTCATGTCCACAAAAAGTAAATAAAAGTTTGTATTCTTACCTGCTACCTGCCAACACCAGAGAAAACAAAGATGTTCTATGAAAACCCAAATACAGCTGCAAATTGTGTCAGTACAATCTGTGCCACTTCAGTGGACGAACCCCGGTCCGTCCACTAAAGTGTCCGGGCGTACTTCAACGAAAGGCAAACAAGACGTGAGTAGGGCAGCTTTCCAACGGGGGGCTGTTCCGTTACATGATACAAATGAGCGTGATGATGGAAAGCTGGTAAGCTAGCTTTTATGATAGCTTTGAATAAAAGAGATGAGAAACCTCAGTTTTGTATCAGATGATCTGGGGCATAAATATGTCTGTCACAGACGATTGCGTCATACATGGTTCCTAACAAGGACCTCCCTCATGTGCCAATGTAAACTGATGTGGAAGGTAGTTCTGACAACTAAACTCCAGATGGGGAGTTACAGGAGCTGATCCTAGAACCTCTCTGTCTGAATGCACCTATTATCTTTGTAATTGTTGAGGGATCTGTGTTTTTGCCACTGTGGCTGTGAAATGGGCCTTAAATTCTGTTCTAAGTGGTCTTAAATGGGAAGTTGTTGTTTTTTTTAACCTGGATCTATTGCATGATCAAAGCATGAAATATAGTCATTCACTCACCCAGACAGCTTTGGTGTAACTTGAATTCCTTCAGGAGATATTTAGATCCACTCCAGATCAGCGTATGTCCAATATAATGGAAGTGATGCAGGCAACCTCACGCAGCCTCTAAATAAGAGATTATCTGCCACAAACTCCTTCATTTCACCAATGTTTTGTAACCAAACATCAGTCGGACCCCCTGTGAGCTCCAAGTGGCTTGAAGTGGCTTTTTTTTTGTGGTGATCAGTCTTTACAGACATTTTTTACTTCAGCGGCTTTGCTGCAGAATAAATGCCTGTAACAGTTGCAGTCATGCAGTCTGCTGTCATGCAACTGTTACAGGCATTTATTCCGCAGCATCATCTCAATTATTTCATGCGCTGTCATTCAGCTTTGCAAACGTCATGAGCCAAGTTGCATGACAGCAGCTCTCGAAGTATAGAGTAGGACACAGAGCAGGTGTCCGTCATGCAGAAGTTGTGGAGATCGATTCCAGGTTTCTCCAGGCAGCATAAAGCCAAAAAACCTAAAAGGATTTAGGCTCCGTCAAAATGAGAAAAACTGTGGATTGCATATATAAAATGAGTGGATGTTGAAAACGTAATATAGTCCGTATTTTTGTGCACAAACGACCTAATATGGGTGTGATTTTTTTTTGGAGGACTTGTTGATTTTACGTTGCACAGTTTTACGTGTCATCAGCACGTAATTTGAAGCTGAAAAATTCGTGTCTGGGGACACGAAAAGCATCCCCATTGACTTAACATTGCGCAGCTTTACGTGTCAGTGACACGTAATTTGAAGCAGTTACGTGTCGGGGACACGTATATGAGTAAAACCCGTTCGTGCTCATTTCACGTATTTTTGTGAGATCAGGTTGACATGGCGCGTTCTCCTGCTGGATGATGTCATCTTTATGACATGGTACGTTATCCTGCTGGATGATGTCATCTTTATGACATGGCGCGTTCTCATGCAGGATGATGTCATCTTTTTTACATGGCGCGTTCTCCTGCTGGATGATGTCATCTTTATGACATGGCACGTTCTCCTGCTGGATGATGTCATCTTTATGACATGTCGCGTTCTCCTGCTGGATGATGTCATCTTTATGACATGTCGCGTTCTCCTGCTGGATGATGTCATCTTTATGACATGGCGCGTTCTCATGCAGGATGATGTCATCTTTTTTACATGGCGCGTTCTCCTGCTGGATGATGTCATCTTTATGACATGGCGCGTTCTCCTGCTGGATGATGTCATCTTTATGACATGGCACGTTCTCCTGCTGGATGATGTCATCTTTATGACATGTCGCGTTCTCCTGCTGGATGATGTCATCTTTATGACATGTCGCGTTCTCCTGCTGGATGATGTCATCTTTATGACATGTCGCGTTCTCCTGCTGGATGATGTCATCTTTATGACATAGCGCGTTCTCATGCAGGATGATGTCATCTTTATGACATGGCGCGTTTTCATGCAGGATGATGTCATCTTTATTACATGGCACGTTCTCCTGCTGGATGATGTCATCTTTATGACATGGTGCATTCTCCTGCTGGATGATGTCATCTTTATGACATGGCGCGCTCTCCTGCAGGATGATGTCATCTTCATGACATGGCGCGTTCCTCCTGCTGGATGATGTCATCTTTATGACATGGCGCGTTCTCCTGCTGGATGATATCTTTATGACATGGTGCATTCTCCTGCTGGATGATGTCATCTTTATGCCTTGGTGCGTTCTCCTGCTGGATGATTTCATCTTTATGACATGGTGCGTTCTCCTGCTGGATGATGTCATCTTTATAACATGGCGCGTTATCCTGCTGGAAGCAGCATCAGAGGATGCTACACTGTGGTCATAAAGGGATGGACATGGTCAGCAACAATACTCAGGTATGCTGTGGTGGTTAAACCGCCTCACTGGTACTAAGGGGCCCAAAGTGGGCCAAGAAAATCTCTCCCACACCATGACACTACCACCACCAAGCTGAACCGTTGATCTGAGGCAGGATGGATCCATGCTTTCATGTTGCTGAGACCAAATTCTGAGCCTACATCTGAATTTGGTAGCAGAAATGGAGACTCATCAGACAAGGCAACATTTCTCCATCTTCTATTGTCCAATGTTGGTGAGTCTGTGTGAATTGTAGCCTCAGTTTCCTGTTCTTAGCTGACAGGAGCGGCACCCGGTGTGGTCTTCTGCTGCTGTAGCCCATCTGCTTCCAGGTTGGATGTGTTGTGCGTTCAGAGATGCTCTTCTGCAGACTTCGGTTGGAACAAGTGCTTATTTGAGTTCCTGTTGCCTTTTATCAGCTGGAACCAGTCTGGCCATTCTCCTCTGACCTCTGGCATCAACAAGGCATTTGTGCCCACAGAACTGCTGCTCACTGGATATTTCCTCTTTTTGGGACCATTCTCTGTAAACCCTAGAGATGGTTATGCGGGAAAATCCCAGTAGATCAGCAGTTTCTGAAACACTCAGACCAACAACCATGCAACGTTCAAAGTCACGTAAATCACAGTTCTTCCTCATTCTGATGCTGGTTTGAACTGCAGCAGATCGTCTTCACCATGTCTACATGCCTAAATGCATTAAGTTGCTGCCATGTGATTGGCTGATTAGAAATTTGTGTTAATGAGCATTTGGGAAGGTGTACCGAATAAAGTGGCCGGTGTGTGCACACTGATCTGGAGTGGATTTGAATATCTTCTGAAGGAATTCAAGTTACACAAAAAAACTGTCTGGGTTAGTAAATGAACGTATTTCGTTCTAGAAAATAGGTCCAGAATGAAAAAAACAAACTTCCCCTTTAAAAAGGTCTTAAAAAGTCTCAAATTTATCTTGTAAAAACCCGTAGGAACCCTGCATGTGCATCTGATTAACGGGAAACATGTTTTCCATGTTCCTATATTTTGCCTGTGGAGGATGAGCATTGCTGGGATTTTCTGTGACGTGGGTCATCAGACTCGCTGACGCTGGCTTGCTGCTTCTCCCCTGGCAGGTGATGGTGATGCAGGAGGGGTCCACCTCCCTGTTCAGCCAGCACCTCAAGCTGCCGTCGCTCCCCAACAGCTCGCTGACGTCCTCCTTCTCCGACCCCAAGAAGAACAAAAGCTTCCACGGATCAAAGGTCAGTGCCGGTTCCAGGTACAGCCCGGAGCTTTTTCTCCTGGCCGCACCCAGCATCCAACCCCCCCTTCCAGAGTCTCCAGGCTTTAATCCCCCCCACATATTTAGCAGGTTCAAAGATGTCCGAGGCTTTTACACTCCCGGATTTCAAAGACCTCCACTCTGGCTTGTGTGAGGTACAGCTTGGCTGCCATCCTCCCCCGACTCCGGCCTGTTTAGATCTGACGTCTGTTTGGACGGACTGATTTGCAGAGGATTTGTGAAGACGTTACAGGTAGAGTTGGGAGGCAAACACCAGGAAGATTCTGGGAATGAGAGAATGTGAGATGTGCCGCGTTGTTTCCATTACCTTTTATTTTTAGTCCCTTTAAACCATGTCATTTGGAAGGCAGGTTAGTGGAGGCCCGGTTCACATGGAAGCGGTTTCCAGTCTAAACAGAGAGTGTGATGAATTACTGTTGGAGCAGGAGGTCACCCTCACTCGTTCACTCCCCCTCTCGCCCTCCTTTTCTCTCTCTTCATTACGAGCAGAGATTTACAGCACAAACATCCCCACCGGGAGCAACTAAAACCACGCTGTCATTTATTTTCACTTTGTTCAAGTTTAAGCTAAAACATTATTCTGGCGTTAACTCATCTGCCCGTCATTTTTCAGTGGGAATGTTTCAGGGTTGGCAGGTTGCATTTTGTCCTGAAGCTCAGTGTTTTGTGTGGAGCATTTATCTGTTTGTATCTGAAAGGTTTGGTATTTAAACCAAGCAGCAACCTACGGCCAGAAAAATGGCGCCGCGTCCAATTGACTGCCGTTCCCTCCTCATCCACTAGGGGCTGGCTGCAAAAGGGAGCATTTCCCCATAAACTCGCATGTTAATCCAGCTGCACTTTCAACCGTAAAAGATGTCATATAAACTACTCTGCTCATCCCATCTGCATCAGTGGAAGACAATTTCCAAAGGAGAGGGGGGCGGGGGGTTCAAAGCTCTGAAATCATCGAGAGGCAGGGACGTATAGGGTCTGACTGAGGTCTGGAGAGTCTGAGATGGAGATCTGGGGTCTGACTGAGGTCTGGAGAGTCTGAGATGGAGATCTGGGGTTTGACTGAGGTCTGAGACTGGGTTCTGGGGTCTGGCTGAGGTCTGGAGAGTCTGAGATGGAGATCTGGGGTTTGACTGAGGTCTGAGACTGGGTTCTGGGGTCTGGCTGAGGTCTGGAGAGTCTGAGATGGAGGTCTGGGGTCTGACTGAGGTCTGGAGAGTCTGAGATGGAGATCTGGGGTCTGACTGAGGTCTGGAGAGTCTTAGATGGAGATCTGGGGTCTGACTGAGGTCTGGAGAGTCTGAGACTGAGGTCTGGAGAATCTGAGATGGAGATCTGGGGTCTGACTGAGGTCTGGAGAGTCTGAGATGGAGGTCTGGGGTCTGACTGAGGTCTGGAGAGTCTGAGATGGAGATCTGGGGTCTAACTGAGGTCTGGAGAGTCTTAGATGGAGATCTGGGGTCTGACTGAGGTCTGGAGAGTCTGAGACTGAGGTCTGGAGAGTCTGAGATGGAGATCTGGGGTCTGACTGAGGTCTGGAGAATCTGAGATGGAGATCTGGGGTCTGACTGAGGTCTGGAGAGTCTGAGATGGAGGTCTGGGGTCTGACTGAGGTCTGGAGAGTCTAAGATGGAGATCTGGGGTCTGACTGAGGTCTGGAGAGTCTGAGATGGAGATCTGGGGTCTGACTGAGGTCTGGAGAGTCTAAGATGGAGATCTGGGGTCTGACTGAGGTCTGGAGAGTCTTAGATGGAGGTCTGGGGTCTGACTGAGGTCTGGAGAGTCTGAGATGGATGTCTGGGGTCTGACTGAGGTCTGGAGAGTCTTAGATGGAGGTCTGGGGTCTGACTGAGGTCTGGAGAGTCTAAGATGGAGGTCTGGGGTCTGACTGAGGTCTGGAGAGTCTGAGATGGAGGTCTGGGGTCTGACTGAGGTCTGGAGAGTCTTAGATGGAGGTCTGGGGTCTGACTGAGGTCTGGAGAGTCTAAGATGGAGGTCTGGGGTCTGACTGAGGTCTGGAGAGTCTGAGATGGAGGTCTGGGGTCTGACTGAGGTCTGAGACGGGGTTCTGGGGTTTGACTGAGGTCTGGAGAGTCTGAGATGGAGATCTGGGTCTGACTGAGGTCTGGAGAGTCTAAGATGGAGATCTGGGGTCTGACTGAGGTCTGGAGAGTCTGAGACTGAGGTCTGGAGAATCTGAGATGGAGATCTGGGGTCTGACTGAGGTCTGGAGAGTCTAAGATGGAGATCTGGGGTCTGACTGAGGTCTGGAGAGTCTGAGATGGAGATCTGGGGTCTGACTGAGGTCTGGAGAGTCTAGGATGGAGATCTGGGGTCTGACTGAGGTCTGGGAGAGTCTTAGATGGAGGTCTGGGGTCTGACTGAGGTCTGGAGATTCTGAGATGGAGATCTGGGGTCTGACTGAGGTCTGGAGAATCTGAGATGGAGATCTGGGGTCTGACTGAGGTCTGGAGAATCTGAGATGGAGATCTGGGGTCTGACTGAGGTCTGGAGAATCTGAGATGGAGATCTGGGGTCTGACTGAGGTCTGGAGAATCTGAGATGGAGGTCTGGGGTCTGACTGAGGTCTGGAGAGTCTGAGATGGAGGTCTGGGGTCTGACTGAGGTCTGGAGAGTCTTAGATGGAGGTCTGGGGTCTGACTGAGGTCTGGAGAGTCTAAGATGGAGATCTGGGGTCTGACTGAGGTCTGGAGAGTCTGAGATGGAGACCTGGGGTCTGACTGAGGTCTGGAGAGTCTGAAATGGAGATCTGGGGTATAATCTTTGCTGGACCTGCTGGGGCGTCCTCTCCTGAGAAGACTGACGGCTGTCTTGAACAAATTCTAGTTATTCATAATCCTTCTTTCTAGACCGTTTGGGATTGACCATCTGAGCTTCCCAGACTGATGAGCAGCAGCCGTTGCTTGTCTAAGACCGTGGCTGATGTCTTTCCTCCTTGACATTGTGTCAACACACCTGTAGACAAGCTCGTTTTCACTCAGCGGTCTCTATGAGCCAACTGTGAGCTAGCGTTGCGTCTGCATTTCTGAGTCAGTTTTTGTTGGATAAACAAACGAGACGAGCACGACAGCATGCGTCGTCCATCTGAGGTTGTGTTTAGCTCATTTCAGCACCCCTTTAGGACTTGATCGTTTTTATGATGTCCTGACATGTATAGATGGGCTCTCTTCAGAGGTTGACATAAACTTGGGTCACCTGCTAAGCCGTCGGTGTGACGGTGCTGAAAGATTTGTTGAAAGTGCCACTTCAGTGATCTCTTCAGTGTTAATGGCCGGTAGGTAGTGTGTGTTCATTCCAGAGCACTAAAACGGTTGGTCGTGTTGGGCTGGCCGGGGAGGGGAGGGGACAGCTTTACTGCAGCGGAGGAGTATGCTGAAGCTGAGCATGAGCCAGCAGCTTTACATCCTGGGGCCCCCGGGGTCACCGGCCATCGGGTGAAATGAAAGGTTTTAGTGGTGGTTGGGCAGAGTTGTAACACAAGCCGTCGTCTAGACTGCTTTAATGGCTTTACTGCGTTTGTGAAATATTGACAGCAGGGCTGGAGGTGAGACCCGGGGACAAATGGCCCCCGTCGTTAGACTGAATGCATTTCCTCCTCTCTCGGCGATGGCCCTCGCTCCACTTCTAAAGTTGTGCATGCGCAGCCTTTGAAAGGCGCCCTCACCCCGCTGAACAGCTCTGCTCAAAAGAAGCCCGGAGTTTGCTCTGTGAGCCCATAGATGGGTGCGAGGAAGACCCTTTTGATTTCCCCCCCAGAATGGAGCTCTTTTCACTGACGGTAATGCCAGACTGCAGGGTGGCATGTATGTTTTCTCTCCTGGTAAAGGCGGAGGATTAATCCTGGTTGACTTGGCCGCCTGCTTTTTGCTCATTTTGTTGTGGGAGCCTGTTTTGTTTTGATGTGCGGTGATTAAAACATAATTAAACTGGACATTTTTCCTGAGTGAGAAGTCGGGTTCAGACATCGTCAGAGTAACGGTCTCCTTGTTTTTGCCCTTCAGTTGCATCAGTTATTGTCACAGCTGTGGACGCCCGTCCAGTCATCAGCTAGCGGTGTTTGCTGTGGCTTACTCTGCCTACCCCTCATTATGTTTGCCCACTGACCTCAAGAGGGATTTCCCTCTTCCTTGTTCCTTAATCCTTTTCAGCTGAAGGCTTTTCTTTTGAAGCTTCGGTGATTCAGGCTCGTTTTGCTCTAATTTCTGTTTTTTGGCCATGACTTAATGTGTTGTTATAAACATAGGTAATTCAGGGAACGTCATTTACACCTTTAGTACCAAAAACACAAATCCCAGCCATTCTTTACTGTTTTGTCCATTCTTCTTTGTGTTTATTGCATAATTGGGGTGTAAATCACAAGTTTGATCCTGACGTGTGATGTTAGGTCAGAGTTCTGGGGTCTCATTTATAAAGCTGCTTACGCACAAAGCAGGCCTGAAAGTGGCGTAAGTGAGTGCACACCTGTACGCAAACTCTAAACCTTGGACACAAACACTTTGGAGACGGGAAACCGGCGGGGCCACTGGTGAGACGATGAACTTAAACCACGTTCATGCATTTAACCATCATTTCAGACCCTAGATCGTCGTAGACCCCCATCTGTTCCTGGACTGAGCTAGCCTCATTTAAGAGAGCTACAGTACATGTTCAATTATACGGTGATGGCACTTACTTGTAGGTTAACTGTAACAAGGTGTGTAGCAACAGTCTATTTGTAATTACCGAGTAAACAAACATACTGCAGTGACACTCGTACGTAACGCTTCACAATGGATTAGCTGCACTGCTGGAAGATTCTGGCGAGAGGAGGATGAGGATGGAGAGATTTTACAGACCACAAGTATTTCCTGGGCCATTATTACTGACTGATAACAACTGATTCCCCAGAGCTTCCGGAACTGGGGATAGGTAGGGTTATCCCAATATATTTTGTCCATGTTGTCTGATTTTCGATTTTTAAATAGTTTTTTAATCCCACCAGTTTTAAAGGAGTGATGACATAGCAGTAAAAACTGGTTCATGTTGTTGGCATTACTGCATATGTAAATACTCCAAAGAAAAAAAAGTCATTTTTTACAGCGGGGGATTGTTTTAGTACGCTAGACCTCCTTCCTCAGTAAAACAGTTGGGTGTGGTAATGATATACAGTTTTACCCGGAGACCAAGTTGACTTCATTTTCATTGGCTACACCTTATTTGGCTATGACCTTATTTGGAGAATCTAGGTCAAGCTGCGGTCGGACTTTGCTAAAGGCTAACTGCTAGCAACATGGGCACTTCAGACAGTGAGCTACGTTTATCAGACAAGACAGCATTTAGAAAATAAATAAACTTACAGGTAATGACAAGGTTGTGGCCCCCTCCTCAGTGTTGCTGCAGAAGTTTGCTTTTAAATCCATTTGTTTGAAAACCCAGACCTGACTGCTCAGCAGTTACTCAGCTCCACTCACGCGGTTGAATCAGCGATAAGCTGCTGTCTGATTCAACCATTTCTACACAAAGAAACAAAGCTGACAGACCATAAACAGGAACTTTGATACTCAGTCTGGACATTCACCTCATCAGTGTACAACAGATCATATTATACCCCCAAAACCCCAGAAAAGTGAAATTTGATGTCATGGCACCTTTAAAGCATCTGTACTGAAAACTGTACAGACACTGCAGAGATTAGTTAAGGTCAGTGATAAGAAAGAAAATTGGGGGGAAAAAAGAAATATTGCAATAATGATATCACTGATGATATTTATGGCCACACAAGAAGTCACAGCCACAATAAAATCCTTCCGCTGTTTGCCTGACATCAGACGTACAGCAAATTATAATGTCTGCAAATTCTTTTTAAAGGAATATTCCACCCACAGAATGATTTAACTTTGTTCTCCCCTTACCCTGATGGTAAGCAAGACTCTGGAGCACTTTTTTAACATGTCAAATGCAGCTGGAGATCAGGAAGGCTTCTCGTTTCCCCCAATGGAGTTCACCGGGGTCCGAGCCAAAAAGATCCATAAAAGTCCACAAAAACGTGTCAATATTCCTCCATACTGCTCGTCCAATGTAATCCAAGTGTCCTGAGTGGATAGCGTCCAGAATTTACTGGAAACTACGCTATTTAGTATATTTTTAGAGTCTAAACAGTACAACATCGCATGCCTAGCAAGCACGCCGATGCACGTTCACGAAACTACGGAAGCCACGGCAGACAAGATCACGCGTTCTCTTTTTCTTTCTTTCTTTCTTTTAGATCAACATCCAACCCCTCTTGGACCCTCTTGTGTTTGTCCCGGTTTGTCTGCAGCTCTGTCGCTCTTAGCACAATGTAAACAGTGAATTTCCTCTTCTACGCTTGCATTATCAGCAGAGTAGGCTCTGAACGCCGAGGCTTCCGTAGTTTCGTCACCGCGCATGTGCGTGCTTCGCGGGAGTAAACAATACTCCTTTTTAGGCTCTAAAAAGTTCCCCCCGAACTCCATTGGGGGGGAACGAGAAGTCGTCCTGATTGCCGGCTGCATTTGACATATTAAAAAAGTGGTTCAGAGTCTTGCTCACCATCAGAGTAAGTGGAAAATAAAGCAGAAGAAGAAGAAGTAGAAGAAAGTGGGGTAGATCATCGTTTGGGTTGGAGGAAAAACAAAGCAAACAGCGTGTTTGAAGAAGCCGAAGTCAAAACAACGAAAATGGCTGGAACGTGTGTAGACAGAGATGGAGGAAGAAGAAGCAGAAAGATTTACTCGGTTTTCTTCTTCCTGCTTCTTCATCATCATCAGTAGTTGTACTGGGGGGCAGTTGTTTCACAGTGGTTCAACCAGGAGGTTTATACCGCTGCAATTACTGCAGTTTGAATGCAAACCGAAGCAAAGAAAGGTGTGAAATTTTTCAGAAATCTCCGCCAGTCAGACCGAATCCAGACTCTGCTGGTGTGAATGCACTCTAAGATTTTATTGTTTGTTTTTAAAGTGTTGCACAGACCGGCCTGTCAGTATATCAGACTTCCTCCAGACCTCCTCTCCAACACCAGCCCTGAGGTCCAGCTCGCGGTGCCTCGAACCAGACTTAAGACCGGGGGGCCCAGGCCTTCTCTGCGGTCGGGCTGAAACTCTGGGACGCTCCGCCTCCGAGCATCAGAAAAGCCCTGACTCGGGAGTGTTTTAAGTCTCCTCTTAAGACCCACTTTTACTTTAATTTTCAATATTTTTATTTAGTTTTACCTTTTAAATGTCAGCGTTTCTAAACTGTTTTCTTCTTTATCTCACTATTGATTTTATTACTGATATGATCTGTAATTTTTGCACCACTTTGGAGCATTTTCTGTTATTTGAATGTCCACGATTATTGTTCCCGACTTTTTCCAGTGATCATTATTCCGATTCAGTGGGTAATAATTTGATATTTGCTGATATCACGAATTCTGCTATGACACGATTTCGATCTTGTTCAGGAACCAGAACAATCTCTGACTTGACCAGATGCTGTTGGATTGTTGATCATTGAAACGATGTTTGTCAGTGTGCTGTTACACTCCTGTTACATACAATGATCTTCATCTCTGGTTTCTAACCAACAGGATGGCTCCAAAGGGGCGGCCCTGCCCTCCTCACCACCGCCACAACCACCAGCACCAACAGCAGCAGCTTCTCCAAACTCCACAAACCCTCCAAGGACCACAAAGACAAGCCTCCAAAAGACTTGAAAGAGCCCAAAAGTGCCTTCAGAGACTCAGCCTGGGATCCCAGCAAAGCCCCCAAAGATTCTTCAAGGAAACCCAAAGAGAACCAGCCACTTCGAGATAACAATCTTAAGATAGGATTCAAGGAACCCAAGTCCTTCTCTAAGGAGCATCGGAACGAGGGGTTGACCCATGGGTCGGGGCCGAACAAGCGCCCGTCCGGCCCGGACGGTGATGACACTATAACCAAAAAACGCAAAAAGGGATTTTTGGATTGTTCGGGAAAGCAGCTGTCGGGCTCAGACGCTCCGCATCCGGATAAGAAACTCTTGAAGGACAGGTTGCAGATGGGGACGAGTAAACTACGCCCGGACGGTGACGAGGCGGAGCGCAGGAAGGCGCCCATGCTCCCGCCGTTCCAGGACCTGGTGGACCCCAACGACTCGGACATGGAAGACCAGTCCGCCAAATCAGACGTAAGTGCAGCACACTTGTTCTCCGCCTTACTGCTGCTGACAGCATCGTGGTCCGTCTGAAAGTTTTAGAGGCAGCTTCTGGATCGAGGTGAGGGTAGAGATGCACCAATGCAGTTTTTTCCCCATCCAATCCAATAACGATACCTGGGCTGAGTGTATCGGCCGATACCCTGTTTGTTTATTTAAATGGGACAGTGTATGTTTACTTATCTATTTATTTATTTAACCCTTATTTTGTCAGAAAAGCCTCATTGAGATTGAAAATCTCTCTTTCAAGAGTGTCCTCACCAAGACAGCAGCAGAGCAATCAAGTTACAGAACAATTAACACATTCAAATGAAGTTTTAAAACAAGTTTAAAAACATAAATGCAAAAAAACCTACCGATAAATCAGCCATTCAAAAGCCCTATTCTGGCTGGATTAGTGTTACCTAGGGACCACATGTAATTTGTAATGATTACAGAGATTCTCTGTGACATTAACCCCGTGTGAATCGGTCATGTCTGTGGTTTGTGATGTAATAACTCCCCCACAAATTACCTGCTTTAATTTGCTGAACTCTGAGGTCCTCTGATGATTCATGGCTCTTTGAAGAGAGCCGGATCTTGAGGAGTCGTTCCTTCTAAAGAACAATTCAAAAGATTGGCTCATTCTTATTTCTATTACTTTTTATTTTAGAGTTCAGTCAACAGTAACGAATATTTATGAAGTAAATGATCACTGGTAGCGATTTATAAGGCAAGGCCGATTTGGACCGGAATCATTCAAACCTACACACCATCAATATCGCCGCTGTCTCTTATGACATGGAGGCCAGCCGGCATGTCCGAGGTAAAAGACCGGAACAGAGTCCGCAATTTTACCACTTTCCAGCGCAAGTCTGAAAGGAGCTTACCGGTATGTATTCGGATGGTGAGAAATATTCTGAATTACAGGGAGTGCAGAATTATTAGGCAAATGAGTATTTTGACCACATCATCCTCTTTATACATGTTGTCTTACGACAAGCTGTATAGGCCCAAAGCTACTACCAATTAAGCATATCAGGTGATGTGCATCTCTGTAATGAGAAGTCCACCTCTCTGAACAGTGTCTGGGAGGCTGTGGTTGCTGCTGCACGCAATGTCGATGGTGAACAGATCAAAACACTGACAGGATCCATGGATGGCAGCTTTTGAGTGTCCTTGCAAAGAAAGGTGGCTATATTGCTCACTGATTTTTTTTGTTTGGTTTTTGAATGTCAGAAATGTATATTTGTGAATGTTGAGCTGTTATATTGGTTTCCCTGCTGAAAATAAATAATTGAAATTGGTACATATTTGTTTATTGTTAAGTTGCCTAATAATTATGTTTGCCTAATACACCTGATATAGGGTGATGATGTCATTAGACCACACCCCTTCTCATTACAGAGATGCACATCAGCTGATATGCTTAATTGGTAGTAGGCTCTGGGCCTATACAGCTTGGAGTAAGACAACATGCATAAAGAGGATGATGTGGTCAAGATACTCATTTGCCTAATAATTCTGCACTCCCTGTAGAACGTTTTAGATTTAGAAAAACTTACACTATATCCACTACACTGTTTGTGTGTGTGTGTGTGTGTGTGTGTGTGTGTATAAATATATATATAGGCCTTTATATAATATATATACACAGTTGTTCTCAAAATTATTCGTACCCTCCAATTAAAGCAAAGGCTAAATTCACAATAGTAATTCAAAAACAAGAAATAAACTAATGAGTTAAAATTTCAAAATTATAATAATTTAGTGAAACAAAATATTGCTTTCAAATTGTGGTTGGAAATAATAATAATAAAAGAAATAAAACTCTCTGACACATTAGAGCATCTTTTCCATGAACATGGACCAACATACCTGTCAACAGGTGCAGACGTCTGATTGGACGTTACAGAAACACCTGATTGCAGTGATTGAATCAAAAGGTTACTCAACAACATTTTAGCTTCGGAGCCCCATCAAGCTTGTTTACTTTTTTTTTGTATGTTTGTTTTAAATATTTCTTTCAGACTTCAACTAAAAATCAATGTCATGATTTTCATAGAATTTCTATTTATTACTTTTGTCAATTTCATCTTATTTCACTGAAAGCTGTTTTTTTTCCTGCTTTAATATGAGGATATGAAAAATTTTGACGACTGTATATAACACTATAAACACACTATATATGAAAGCTAATGAGTATCTATATAGAATCTACTATATAGGATTTAAAAAATGCAGAAAAATACAGAAATTCAGTAAAATTATAAATAGAATAAATCTAAGCTACGTACATCATTGTAAATGTTAGTAAACGCTTGGAACACTTTCTGCCCACAGAAGCACTCGTACATGAAGCGTGGTGGACGTCAGACTCCCATGAACACATCACATGAAGGCAGCATGGACATTCTGGATATGAAATGGCTCCGAGATCCGATTCTCATCGTTTATTTAAAAGAGCCGTTCAAAAGAATCCATTAGTTCATGAATTAGTTAGTTCATGTCTCCACTAATTCGTCAATATCTGAGCCGATATCCGACCCGGGTATAGGATCGGAGCATCTCCAGGGTCTCGGACACTTTCCCAACAAGCTGGTGACTTGAAAGAGGACGGGTTTGTTGGTGGTCAGTGCTTGGTTGGTGTGGAGCTGCTGTAAAATCAAAGAGCCAGCAGGAAGAGAATGGTCTTTAATGGTGGTCTGGCTGGCTCTGGGGGGCTGGGTGCTGGGAACTGGATGAAGGGGTGGACACCAATAAACCCGGTGGGAGTTGGACTGCATGCGTCTGTGTGGTCGAGCAGGATCTCCGTAGAAGTTGTGCACGATCAGGACGGAGCAGCAGAGCTGCCTTCATCACAGGAATGAGAGGAGTTCCAGTTTGAGAGAAAACTGTGAAAAACTGGCCTCCACGCGTCGTCTTCAGGAACAGGCTGGCATGTGACTGCGTTGCCTGGTCCACGCACATTTGGTGGAGAACCTCCCCATAAAGAAGGGCTGCTTTACAGCCAAATAGTAGACAAGGAAGATTTATGGTTTTACAACACCTGAGGAGAAAGGGAGCTGTGGCCGTGAATAGCAAAGAGTTCCACTTTAATCCTTTTAGCTTTTGAAAGAGGCTGAAAGGTCTAAATCTGTGTGCTTTGAGCGCTTTTCTTTTATGCTGCGGCGTTTTCATTCCTATTCTCACACACTTGCGTAAAGTCTGGTCTTTTCTGCAGCCTTCTCTGGAGGAGCAGCTTATTTAGGCAGGGGAGTTATTACTCGGCATGAGCAGAGCTGGATGGGAGAAGCCTTTTAAGTTTTACCATAGAGAGGCTGGGGAGGGGGGGGTGACAAATGCCAGGTGTTTGATTCTCCCCAGGCTAGCAACCCCGGTGGCCGCTCTCATTTGTCATGTGACCACTTGTTTGATCTGGCTGCTTTCCTCGGAGCGCTGGGCCAGAAACGGAGGCAGGAGGAAGTGAGGAGTTGCTGATGACACGCAGGGAAAGCAGACTGGTGTTGGCGTGAGCTGCCATGCTGGACGTGGGCTCAGAGGGATCCGTCACCTGCAGCTTCCCATCCACCAGGGGGCCCAAACAGAGCAAATGCCCACAGACTCCAGAGTTAAAAAGACCAACTTCAGCAGAAATAAACATGTTTACAGCAGAAATAAACGTTTACAGCAGAAATAAACATGTTTACAGCAGAAATAAACATTTACATCAGAAACAAACATGTTTACAGCAGAAATAAACATGTTTACAGTTTAAATAAACGTTTATCGCAGAAATAAACATGTTCACAGCATAAATAAACGTTTACAGCAGAAAAACATTTTAACAGCAGAAATAAACATGTTCACAGTAGAAATAAACATGCTAACAGCAGAAATAAACATATTTATTAAGCATCTGGCATTTGTGTTTGCAGTGTGAAAGCATGTGGCAACATTTCAGCAAAGTTCAACCTTTATGGGCGGCTGTAGCTCAGGTTGGAAGAGCAATCATCTTTCAACAGGGAGGGTTGGAGGATCAATCCCAGGCTTCCCCGGACTACATGCCAAAGTGTCCTCGGGCAAGACACTGAACCCTACGTTGCCCCCCCCAATGTGCCTATCGGGGTATGAAAGTGTGTGCAAATGTGTGTGTGGCTGGGTGAAAAGGACCTGCAGTGTAAATTGCATTGAGTGTTCAGTATGACTAGAAAAGCGCGATATAAATATAGTCCATTTGCCATTTATCATGGCCGGATGAGTTGCCAGCAACACAAAACAACAGTAGAACCCACGTTCTGCTGTAACTCCAGATTCCACATACTCCGTCCTGCATGTCGCAGCAACTACGTTACTTTTGTTGAGCTGCAGTCCACATGCTCCGAACAGCTCTGTAGATGTACGGCCTCTGCTCCGATTGCAAAGCCAGACCAATTTCTGCTCCGGCACAGGCCGGATCAATTCCTGCAGCTCAGAACACACCCAACAGGAATGTGAACATGGACTTTAAACAGGTTTTCACATTGCAAATTCAAACATAAAATGCATGAAAAAGCACACAGTTTAATAAATAATCACCTCTAAAATTTGAACTTCAGTCATAGTATAGGTTTTAGATCAGGACATTGATTTTGAACAAATGGAAGCTTTGAAATACGTGAAATACTTCAGCTAATGCATTTGCATTTTCTTTCTAAAAGTAGATAAAAGCTGACTTTGGCAATGATGTGTTATCAAGAACTTTTTCTGGCGTAGTTGAGATGAATAAACAGTTTGTTTTGGCCGGCTTCTCCATATCTGCTTTCTTTTGTGTGCTTTTATTGCGTGAACTCTGGTGCATGCGCGCCGTGAGCTCCTGGACCCGGTGGAGGGTTGCTGGACAGAGCCATGCGCATGACGCGGGCGTTACAAATCGCACCATGGCGGCTGCACTGTGCGTGGTGGAGCAGAGCGGAGTACGTGGGACCTGGGGGTAACTCTTAGGCCCTGTCCCAACACCACCCTAAACCCTACACCCCTGTATGAAGTGCGCACTGGGCAGAAGTGCACACTGAGGGTTGGAGTGTGCAGGTTGGTGCGGGAAAATGGCAGAATTGGGACGGTGATGTTCCTCCGTCATTTCATGTCATTGCTTCCAAACTCAGCTTCATCTCTTGCTGGTGAAAAAACATCATTTTCAGATCTGAACTGTATAACGTTCATTTCATCTGTTCTTGTAAAAAAAAAAATTTAATAAATCCACACGTGTTTAATGAATAAATAAAGGAATTACTGAACTAATTTATGTAGGTGTCTGTATAATTTCACCAGTACAGGGTTGAATAACTGTGACATTCTAAACTAAATGTATAATAATAATTGAATTATCTGCTCTGTGATTGTTATTACTAGCATAGAATGTCCGTAAATGTCCACATGTCCATAAAAACATCGTTGTCAGGTAAACAGGTCTCCTTGTTAAAGACGCTGCATCTCATTGTTACTTACCTATGTAAATAAAGTTTAAATGAAAATCAAATTAGTAAACTGATAACTTTCATTATTCAAATGCTTTGAATTTTAATACTCAAAGTATATTTGGAAGTAACAGGACAAACTTCAGTAATTATTTCATCTACAGCATAAAAGATGAAATATTTTAATATTTACATCTGAAATGGCATTTTTTTCACCACACCAGGAGCTCATCACCAAACATGGACATGTTCCGCGTTTATGGTTAAAAACGTCACATGCAGCAATGAATTATGGGCAATATGCTGGGCATTATCCATGCAGACTTCACCGCGTGGATGCGGTCTTCACTGAAGGCACAAAGGGGGCGTGGCAGACTTCTGCACTCCAGCAGCCCTGGAGAACCGGGACACACTACGCACTTCAACCCCTTAAAGGAGTGATGACATAAAAGTTAAAAACTAGTTTATGTTGTTGGCATTACTTTATATGTAAATACTCCAAAGAAAAAAACGGCATTTTTTACAGCGGAGTATTGTTTTGAAACGCCAGACCTCACTTCCTCAGTAATACAGTTGGGTCCGGTGACAATATGCAGCTTTACCCGGAGACCACGTTGACTTCATTTTGATTGGCTACACTTATTTGGCTATGACCTTAGAATCTAGATCAAGCTGCGGTCGGAGTTTGCTAAAGGCTAACTGCTAGCAACATGGGCACTTCAGACAGTGTGAGCTACGTTTATCAGACAAGACAGCATTTAGAAAATAAATAAACTTACAGGTAATGACAAGGTTGTGGCCCCCTCCCTCAGTGTTGCTGCTGAAGTTTGCTTTTAAATCCATTTGTTTGAAAACCCAGACCTGACTGCAGAGAAGTTACTACTAGCTCCATACACGCAGCTGAATCAGACAGGGAGGGGGGGGAGCGGACGGTGCATAGACCGTAAGGAGAGGGGGGGGGCGCTGTTTACTTGATAGTGTGCTCTTATTGGAGCAATTAAATTACGTAGAATGATAGAACTACGTAGAATGATAGAACTACGTAGAATGATAGCCTGCTGTCTGATTCAACTGTTTCTGAGCAGAGAGACAAAGCTGACAGACCATAAACAGGAACTTTGATTCTCACTCTGGACATTCACATGGCCTCATCAGTGCACAATAGATCATATTATACACCCAAAACCCCAGAAAAGTGAAATTTGATGTCATGGCACCTTTAATGGGAGCATTCTAGAGGCGCAAGGGGGGAAGTGCGGGTCTGTGGACAGCTGCCTGTACAGATGCCAGCACATATAGCGTATGCACCATTTCCACCATCTAATGCTGGGCAATGTCACGGTTACTATCTGGGTTTTCAACAGTCATAAAAAAGAAAGGATCTGAATTTTTGCTCCTTCGCAGTTTATTCTCATGTCGTTTTAAGTTGCACTTCAAGCACCACTTGAATTGTAACGATCTGCTGTAGACTCCTCCCACTGCTGCTACAGACTCCTCCCACTGATGCTGTAGACTCCTCCCACTGATGATGTGACTCCTCCCACTGGTGCTGTAGACTCCTCCCACTGGTGCTGTAGACTTCTCGCACTGCTACAGACTCCTCCCACTAATTATGTAGACTCCTCCCGCTGCTGCTACAGACTCCTCCCACTGGTGCTGTAGACTCCTCCCACTGATGATGTGACTCCTCCCACTGGTGCTGTAGACTCCTCCCACTGGTGCTGTAGACTCCTCCAACTGCTGCTGTAGATTCCTCGCACTGCTGTAGACTCCTTTCACTAATTATGTAGACTCCTCCCACTGCTGTACGCTACACATGCAGCAACGTCATGATCTCAACCCTCCCGGGTGCCATCAGGTCTATTGTGATCAATAAATCAGCTGTTACACACTTTCTACTGTAAACATACTTTTAAGCCCACCTTTATTTTTTATTTTCTCAAGAAAACAAGCTCCATTTTCTTTAGATAACGAGATAAATTGTCACATTCTCCAGAGAAAACCATTCTTATTCCCAGAAAGTGAGGAAATTACATTGTTATCTCGAGAAAAAGATAAGAAAAAGAACAGTAGTGGAAAACGATTATTTGATTTCCGTAATTTGGACATTTTTATTTCTTCACTCTTTATAGATAGTTTAAACATTTCTGAAACCTGACACTCGACTCTGAAGACGAGGATGTCCTCAAATTTAAACCATACTCTTGATATAAAACCTAAAAATCTGCATTTCGTTTCCACGTACATCTAGAAATGCTCCAGTGAGCATGTCAGAGAGCCATGAACTGGCTGAGCAGTTTCCAGCTTTCTGGATCCACATTCAGTTAAAATGAGTTGGCTGAATTAATATGGAGCTGAAACATGTTATTAACATGAAAATAGCCTTGTTCGGACACCCCTGCAGCATCAGTCAGCCAAAGCCAGAAAAGACTGCTGGCCTTCCCAGTTGTGGCAGGAGTTGAGACAAGAATTCAGATTGATCCCCACAAACTGACATCAGAGTATTTATGGTCTTTCAAGAGCGCTGCTTTGGTGGCTCAGAGTAAAGCAGGACAAAAGCCCTAAAACAGGAGTGGCGCTGAGATTTATGGCGGCCTGAAGAAGCTGTCCCATAAACCAACAGACCAGCTGTGTGTTGGTTGTTGCAGAAGGTGACAACCACTGAGGCCTTTTGTCTCGGCTCCTCTCTCCTTCTCTCATGTTTCTTCCTGAGGTGGCTTCCCACCACTTCGTCTTCTCGGACAGCTGTGGTCTTCAGCTCCCATATCAGATCCAAGTCCACTTTAAATCCCCTCACAGCCCACCTCTCCAGCCCATCTCATGAGTCACATGTTGGTACAACCAGCCAGAGGATAGAAGTTTACTTCCAGACGTTTCTCAGACACCTTTTATCTAATCTAGCATCTTTTTTAAAGGTCGCATCGAGCGAAGGGAGATGTGTGGGGGTATTTGTTTTGTCGTAGTCGGTACCTCTAGCAAACGTGTCTACAACAGGTCCAATAAAATCTGTTTTATTTTCCCCCAATTTTCATGCCGTTCCACATTGTGATAACCCGTACGTTACGGATCTGTGCAAACTAGAGCCCGACCGAAATATCAGGGCGATTCTGGCTTCCGGCCCATTAATTGTCATTGGCCAAAATGTGGATGATATTGGAAGCCTTTTTTTGCTACAAACAGAAAAAATAGAACAGCAACCTCCGGTGAACAACTGTGAGGCCAATGCAGAAGTCCTGGAAAGTGCTTAAAATATGTTAATTTTAGTTAACTGTTTATCCACTAAGGACTGCAAAAGAGACTCCCCATTGTAGGCCTGGGATGATAATCAATCAATTTATCGGACGATAAATGAAAATGAAGTAAACAATTTTTCTGCCCTTGATATATCGCCATGTGCATGCTTGTATTTCTTTTCCTCGTCTTTCGCCTCCAAACACTGCAGCGTGTTTGGAGGCATCACTCCCAATAACGAGAGCGTTCACTCTGAGCATCGTCTCAGCACCTGGACGCTTTCATGGAAGAATGAAATGAAGGGAGTGAAGCATCCTGTCAGTCATTCAGGATCTTTGTATCTGCGCACCTGCATACATAGTAGGGCTGTCACAATACTAGAATTTCATTCTCAATACAGATACTAAAGATGTTGACAAATTAAATACATGCATGTGTTAAAGGGACTAGAGGCAGGAATTTAAAAAAAAACAAACATGCATGTCCATTTTTTAAAAAATACTAATGGGTGATGAAGCGCTAAATACCAAAAAACATTTCCACCCATGTCTCTCTCCGTTTCCTTGAACAGGCTGTGTGCTGCAATCAGCCGAATTTCCCGTGCTGCCCTGCGGACGTCACGTGACGTTACAGGGAGTGCAGAATTATTAGGCTAATGAGTATTTTGACCACATCATCCTCTTTATGTATGTTGTCTTACTCCAAGCTGTATAGGCCAAAAGCCTACTACCAATTAATCATATCAGGTGATGTGCATCTCTGTAATGAGAAGGGCTGTGGTCTAATGACATCATCACCCTATATCAGGTGTATTAGGCAAACAGAATTGTTAGGCAACTTCCTTTCCTTTGGCAAAATGGGTCATAGAGGGACTTGACAGGCTCCGAAAAGTAAAAAATAGTGAGATATCTTGCAGAGGGATGCAGCACTCTTAAAATTGCCAAGCTTCTGAAGCGTGATCATCCAACAATCAAGCGTTTCATTCAAAATAGTCGTCAGGGTCGCAAGAAACGTGGAAAAACCAAGGCGCAAATTACAGGGGTTAGACAATGAAACTGAAACACCTGTCATTTTAGTGTGGGAGGTTTCATGGCTAAATTGGACCAGCTTGGTGGCAAATATTCATGAATTGCACATTGCACCAGTAAGAGCAGAGTGTGAAGGTTCAATTAGCAGGTAAAAAGCACGGTTTTCTCAAAACATTGCAATGCATACAACATTATATCAGAGTTCAAAAGAGGACAAATTGTTGGTGCACGTCTTGCCGGCGCATCTGTGACCAAGACAGGGGGAGTGGGTGGCCTAGTGGTAGCGTCGTGGGCTTTGGCGCGGAGGACCCGGGTTCGAGTCCCCGACACGACTCCTAGGTTAAACACTGTGGATCCCTGAGCAAGGTCCTTAACCCTCCAAATGCTCCCCGGGCGCTTTAAGTAGCAGCCCTCTGCTCTCTGATACTCAGTACAGAGATGGGTGAAATGCAGAGCCTAATTTCCCCTCGGGGATCATACAAGTATAACAAAAAAAAAAAAAAAAAAAAAAAAAAAAAGACAAGTCTTTGTGATGTATCAAGAGCCACAGTATCCAGGGTAATGTCAGCATACCACCAAGAAGGACGAACCACATCCAACAGGATTAACTGTGGACGCAAGAGGAAGCTGTCTGAACGGGATGTTCGGGTGCTAACCCGGATTGTATCCAAAAAACGTAAAACCACAGCTGCCCAAATCACGGCATTCGCTTGGCCCCAGGACTTGTGCTAGATGGGCCAAGGACTACTGAACCATTCTGGAGGACCATGTGCATCCAAAGGTTCAAACATTGTATCCTGAAGGCGGTGCAGTGTATCAGGATGACAATGCACAAATACACACAGCAAGACTGGTGAAAGATTGGTTTGATGAACATGAAAGTGAAGTTGAACATCTCCCATGGCCTGCAAAGTCACCAGATCTAAATATTATTGAGCCACTTTGGGGAGTTTTGGAGGAGCGAGTCAGGAAACGTTTTCCTCCACCAGCATCACGTAGTGACCTGGCCACTATCCTGCAAGAAGTATGGCTTAAAATCCCTCTGAACACTGTTCAGGACTTGTAAATGTCATTTCCAAGATGAATTGTCGCTGTATTGGCCGCAAAAGGAGGCCCCACCCCATACTGATAAATGATTGTGGTCTAAAACCAAGTGTTTCAGTTTCATTGTCTAACCCCTGTAACTGCTCATGAACTGAGAAAAGTCAAGCGTGCAGCTGCCAAGATGCCACTTGCCAGCAGTTTTGCCATATTTCAGAGCTGCAACATCACTGGAGTGCCCAAAAGCACAAGGTGTGCAATACTCAGAGACATGGCCAAGGTAAGAGAGGCTGAAAAAGCACCACCACTGAACAAGACACACAAGCTGAAACGTCAAGACTGGGCCAAGAAATATCTCAGACTGATTTTTCTAAGGTTTTATGGACTGATGAGATGGAAGTGAGTCTGGATGGGCCAGATGGATGGACCCGTGGCTGGATCGGTAAAGGCCAGAGAGCTCCAGTCCCACTCAGACGCCAGCAAGGTGGAGGTGGGGTACTGGTATGGGCTGGTATCATCAAAGATGAGCTTGTGGGGCCTTTTCGTGTTGAGGATGGAGTCAAGCTCAACTCCCAGTCCTACTGCCAGTTTCTGGAAGACACCTTCTTCAAGCAGTGGTACAGGAAGAAGTCCGCATCCTTCAAGAAAAACCTGATTTTCATGCAGGACAATGCTCCATCACACGCATCCAAGTACTCCACAGCGTGGCTGGCAGAGATGCACATCAGCTGATATGCTTAATTGGTAGTAGCTTTGGGCCGATACAGCTTGGAGTAAGACGACATGCATAAAGAGGATGATGTGGTCAAAATACTCATTTGCCTAATAATTCTGCACTCCCTGTACATACATTTACTGTGTTAACACAATCTGAAAAAGTTTTTTTTGTAAACAATAATGACTGACAGCTCAGACTCATCTATGTAAATAAGTATTTTTAAACAACAATAATTCCAGTCTCATAATGTGATGAGCAATGCTGACAAAAGTTATAGACATGTTATCGGGTAGGGGTGGGAAAAAATACTGATTCACTAAAATATTGCGATATTTTCATATGCCAATATCATATCGATATTTTAGAAAGTTGTATCTACATATTTCACTGATGAAATCTTGTGATATCTTGTCGTTCTGTTATGATATCCTGCGGGTTTGTGCGAAAATAAATCAATACCACGTTGGTAAAATGGATCGATACCCCGTTTTTTAAATATCAATATCATAACAGCATATGAAAATATCATGATATTTCAGTGTATCGATATTTTTCCCCACCCCTATTATCGGGGCAAGTTGTCATGATATCGGACTTATCGGAATGATGTAATAATTTCCTGTTATTGGCCCGTTAATTATCGGGCATCCCTGGTACTAATTTATTACCAATTTGATTTCTTAGTCAAAAACGCGCAGTAATGTTGTGAAAATGAAGCAGCATTAATGCTGGAAATGCGTTTTAATTTGGATGCTGGTCCATCTTCGCCTCCGTACCTCAGCATCTGCTGTGTGGAAGTTCAGCTGAACATTAAGGGTTAAATGTCCATGTTTGCATCAGAGCTGGGCCCGACTTCTGTGAGTGGTTGCAGGTCAGTCTAACGTGTTCATCCTCACACATGTGGAGGACAGCTGTTTGTTTCATGTTTGTTTGTCTCCTCAGTCTGAGCAGCCCAGTCCGGCCAGTTCCAGCTCCAGTTCAGGCTTCGCTCCAAACCACCACAAAAGACAAGGTAACGTGTCCATAACGGTCTCATCCTGTACGCAGCATTACCGTTCTTACTACGGTCGTAAAAGTGACTGACGAGCCAGTGGATGAATGATAAAGTTCAGGAATCAGAGATGATTGGAGGATGTTTTTCAGCCCGTTACTGTCACAGATGATGTAGAATAATATTTATACATTTAAAGCTTTTAATTCATCATAGCGTACGGAGCAGAGAACCCAGATTTACCCAATATTGCAAAGCTTGTAGAGAGAAACATCTTCTATAACAGCTTTAATAAATGCAGCGACGCGCTGCTGTTGGATCTGTTGAGACGTTTCATCGTCATGATTTTATTCTGTTTTTGACTGAAACCAGTAACTTTAACGAGAGAGGAAGAAAAGTCAGAAAAACTGAGATATTACACATTATTATTAGTAGTAGTAGTAGTTGTAGAAGTATTATTACTAGTATTATTATGATTATTACAATTATTATTTTACTACTGCTACTACTACAATTATTATTACTTTTTTTTTTTTTACTACTACTATTACTATTACTATTCATTTTTTTCCACCACTATGATCATTATTTTATTTTTTTTTTACAACTATTACAGTATTATTATTATTATTATTATTAGTGTCATTATCATTAATATTATTACTATTATTATTTTACTACTACTACTACTACTACAACTACTGCAACTACAATTATGATGAATATTCTTATTATTTTTAACATTATTATTACCGTTATTAATTTTACAACTATTATTACTATTGTAATTTTTTTTTTACCACTACTATCATTGTTTTTATTTTTTTACTCATACTATTATTATTATTATATCTTTAATAATATTACTCCTACTACTGTTATTGTAATTATTATTATTATTATTATTATTATTATTATTAGGGATATTGCGGCTTTTGTACAGGAACTATGGTGATGCAGACCGGTGTGGAAACAGAGGTTTGCTACGGTGACGACCTTCTATAATCTGCCACCTCTTTTCTAGAGGGAGGGGTGAAACCGGTCCTGACGCTGCAGGTCCAGCGTGACACCTCCAGACTGAAGTGACTCCTGTTTAGATAACGTGAATGTTTTCCTGTGCCCCCCCCATCCAGTTCTGGGCCCGCTGCAGTCCGTGATGCAGGACCTGCACTCGGACGACAACGAGGACGACTCTGAGGACGAGGACGAGGACGGCGGCGACTCGGACGCAGCGCACACGCATCACACGCACCACCAGCGCAGGTCAGACGCCGAGCCGGCTGCTTTTCCCCCCGCAGGTCTTCCTCAGGTCTTCCTCAGGTCCGCCGGTTCGGTTCGGTTCTGACCTGCCGTCTTTTCCGGACCTTTCCAGGGTCAGTTTAAGCGACGGCAGCGAGAGCGATGGCTCCTCCCCCTCCCCCCCGTCCCGGAAAGAGGCTCCAACTTTATTAAAGACGACTAACAACCAGGTAAGACGCCGCCGGACCGGGAGGACTGAACGTCCTGCAGGACCGCTGATGCTCCTCATCCTCTCCTCCATTAGATCCTGGAGGTGAAGAGCCCCGTCAGACACAAGCAGGACAAGAACAAGAGCCTGGACTGTGACAAGGTACGCTCACGCCAGCTACAATGCTGCATCACAAATTATCCATCCCCTTCCAGGACAGAAAAGGCTCAAACTGCAGGAAACCAGAGAAACTAAGAAGAAATAAAAATTTATAAAAATATCATTTAGTGAAATTAAATGTTGCTTTTTAACTGTGGTTGAAAATGTTTTTTTTTAAAAACAAAACTGTCCCAGACAAATTGGAGGATTTTGCTCATGAACATGAACCAACGTACCTGTCAACAGGTGCAGACGTCTGATTGGACGTTACAGAAACACCTGATTGCAGTGTTGCTTAACCCTCTAGGCGCCAAAGTCGCAATATTGCGACAGGCGACTTTACTGAATATAACAGACCTTATCTTTAAATCTACAGCCTTGTACTGTTACTGCTTGGTTTTACCACATCGCCACGACATACAGCCTTAGTTCTGACGCCATTTTTGAGTGTGTTTATATGGAAAAAATCAGAGAAATAAAGGTTTGAAACCCGACACCCGCTCTGTGCGCGCGAAGGTGCAGGAGCGCGGGAGAGAGAGAGAAAAGGCGAAAGCAGCAGCGTGTTGGAAAGAGTGAGAGACAGATCGCAACTTTTAGAATAAAAATCTAAACTTCCAGAGGTCTTTACAGTGCAGACGAGGTGCTGCTCTGATCTTTGCTGATCAGGATTAGAAGAGGACGATCAGCCCTCGCTAGAGACGAATGACTGACATCGCAGCGCGCGCTGCCGCGTTCATGCTGCACAAACTGTCAGAAACACTGATGACGGTGAAAGTTTTCTCTGCCGCGGTGATGGGAGAAAGAAAGAGGGATATGTGGGCAGAAGAGGGGATAATCAAAATAGGGGAGTAATTGATGATGACTGGGAATGTTTGAGGTGAGGAAGTGATCCATGAATGGATCAAAGACACTGACGAGCCTGTGTGGGATATCGCGGACACGAGGATCTCACAGATGCTCGTGCATGTGATTTTCTGTCTCTGTTTTCGGATGAGGATTTCTGGAACCTCATCACAAATGAAAGAAATGCTCACCAGTACCAACACACACCAACTCCGGCCAAACTCCAGATTTCATGGCTGGTATGATGGTGTGAGGAGTCAGCTAGGTTAGGACAAATTATAAATCTATAATAACAAATAAAGGGGGAAAAAAACATAAAAATATGATTTTACCTGTTGATATATAAATTATATTAGCAAATATACTCCTGTCAGATTTCTGTTCATTTATTCTGAGGATGAGAGGATGAAAAGGGATCAGTGAAAAAATGAAAAAAAAAAATCTACTGTGTAAATATGTTCAGAATTCTGTTTTACTGAGTTTTACCTGCTGATATACAAATTATATTAGCAAAGTTACTCCAATCAAACTCATGTTTCTTAATTTAGAGCATGAGATGACAGTATTTTTTTTCCTTTGTATAAATATGTTCAAAAATCTGTTTTTTTACTGAAAGTTACACAATCCAATATGGCCGCTACCTGATGACATCACAATATGCAAATTAGATGTGTAAATTTACTCCCATCATAAACTTTAGGTCATGATGAATATTTTTCTCATTTACATTATGGATCTATCTCTCACCACCTCCAAGCTACAGCATTTTGAAATCTTAAAGTCCAAATGGAAGATTTTCCTAAATAAACTCTGGCGCCTAGAGGGTTAACAGTATTTTAGTTCAGGGGTCCCATCATGCCTGTTTGTTTGTTTTAGTTTTTAATGTTTCTGTTGAACCACAATTAAACATTTTCATGATTTTCATAAAATTTTTATTTATTATTACTTTTGTCAATTTAAACTTATTTCACTGACGGCTGATTTTTTTTTTCTATCTTAATGAGATGGTATAAATAATTACATATAATATAATAATAATATATATTATTACTATTATATATATATATATATATATCTATCTATATATATATATATATATATAGATATATATATAGATAGATAGATAGATATAAAACATAAGGGTATGGATATGTTTATAAAATATGTTTGATTATTCGACAAAAATGATACAAGTTAAAACAAAACATTTTTAATGAATTATTTATGAAGTTAATAAATGAATACAAAGAAAATGAGAAGAGATTAATTCTTTGAATATTTTACTAATCAATCTTAATGATGGATAAAAACAATAGAGGAAAATTAGCTAAATTATTAGATTAAATGTTTTAATATATACAGCAATAATAATAATATTAATGATAATAGCTGGGATCGGCTCCAGCAACCCTGAACTGGACAAGTGGTACAGAAAATGAAAGAATGAATGACAATAATAATAATTATGATGATGATTATAATGGTAATAATAAGAAGAAAAAAATAGATGGACTGTAAAAGACAAATTGGGGAAATTATTACACTGAAAAACGTCCTCAATGATATTAATATTAACAGAGATGAAGAATGCAGAAAATTTAATATATGATTTACAAATTTTAAAAAAAACTTGCAGCAAGTGGTATATAAAGCAGTAAATCAATACATAAAATGTTTTAAAGATCAATTATACTTAACAAATAGATGAATGGAACAAAGAAAAATGAAAGAAATTAACCAAAAAAAAAAATTCACAATAATAAATTAATAGATTAGAAGAAATTAATAGAATAGAGGAAAAACAAGAAATTAATACATATATTTAAAAAAAACAAAGATAAATGGAAAAAACCTGAAAAAATACATTAAATATTTAAGAAAAATTAAACAATAATAACTATATTGATGAGTTCATACATAGAGAAAAAAATCCTTGAATAGAGGAAATATTTTAAAAATCAATTATTTTATTTATCATATAATATTATGTTTATATAATCTATTATTTATATTGTGTAATGCATAACATGTTATTTTTTTGTTCTTTTACTTTTTTTTTTTCTTTTTCTTGTTTAGAAGATTTTTATCTTGAGTTTGATTTTTGTTTTGTTTTTTTTGTTTTGTTTTTGATTTGGTAAAGTTGGCAACGTTAGAAAAACGGTTCGAGCAAGCAACATTTTAAAAAACACACCACCTGAAACCACGCCTTCAGAGCGCAGGGACGTGTGCGCCGATGTTTTACCAGCAGCTTAACGATAACTGGATAGTAAACAGCTGATGAACCACGTTTCTAAAAGCTTTAATTCACTCACCTTTAACTCCTTCTGCGGTGTAAAAAGTCCACACTGCAAACGTCAGCGCCCCCCAAACTTAATCCTGATCTGTTGTTTGGCGCAGTTAGCATCCGTTAGCTACATTTGTTTACAGTGAGCTGTGCACGGGGGGGGGGGGGGGTCACGTGGGGGACGGAGACGAGACATAAAGGCATCGATTCGTTCTTTCTATAAGTTCCTAATTACCATTTCCTGCTTTCGGTGGGAATGGCAGAGCTCACAGAGGTCTGACTGTTTCCTTCCTTCTTATGAACACGTGATGTCGATGCTGTCAGGATGCACGGACCAGTTCACCCAGTACAACAAACTGTTTCTGAGCCGGATCACCAACTCTGGCTTTAATGGTTTTGTTTGTTTTTCTCTGCATGTTTTGTGTTTTTGTTGCATCGTTGGTGATTTTGTCTTTGTTCCATTTTTGTTGTTGTTGGGTGTTTTTTCATTTTTTCAGTCTTTTTTCTTTTTTTTTGTTATATGGGGGGGCATGGTTGTCATGGAGACGAGGCTATGATCAGGTGTGTGTTTCAGGCTTATCTGGATGAGCTGGTGGAGCTGCACAAAAGACTGATGACACTCAGAGAAGGTCACATATTGCAACAGGTGAGACTTGAACTCCACAAAGTCGACTTGGAAGATGTTTTCGGTTTAATTAATCCTAGAGAGAAGTAAAATGTCAAATAAGACCAAAAACTAATGTTGTAAGACAAGGACGCCTGATTTAAATCAGGCTGCGATGCAGAATGAGCAGGTTTATCTAGAGAACAATGTTCCTGTCAGCAGGTTGTTGGAAAAAGAACATTGTTTTTTAACAGCAGTTGAAAAATGGCTGAAAGTCTCTGACATAAAGTGAAGAAGTTGGACATGGAAACGATTTAAATGCTGTCCGATCAACGTCTGGTCAGTTCCCATTAGAAAGTACCTGAGTATTGTTGCTGACCATGTCCATCCCTTTATGACCACAGTGTAGCATCCTCTGATGCTGCTTCCAGCAGATGATGATGTCACTGAGATGACATCATCTCCACCTGCCTCTAGAACATGACCATGAGTTCACTGGACTCCCATGTTCTCCACAGTC
>JALJCO010012433.1:0-18251 GCA_023101725.1 Atherinomorus stipes
ATGTTCTCTCAAAAGTACAATATTGGTCTTTATGAGGCCAGAAGTACCTATATACTATGAAAAAGGATCCAAAGTAATATAAAGTACTAATTTGTACCATTTCAACCTTAAGGGTACCTGCAGCATTGAAAAATGTGTGTAGCTTGTTAGGGCTGGACGATATAGAAAAAAAGATTATCGATAAAAAAATCTATATCGATCGATATCGATTTTCATAAAAAAAAATGCCATTATCAAATTCAAAGCTTTTTTAGGTGCAGCTCTGGCCATTTAAGCTTTTGCTGAATGACCTACTTATAATAAAGATCAAACTAAAGCCGTTTTCAGACTTGCATTGCGGAACATGAGCGGTAAAGTCCGTCCGCTCTTTAAACAGACTCGTCTTTTCAAACATGCCGCTTCCTTGCAGACTTATCGTGTCCCGGTGCTTTCATACATCACAAAATGTTGCAGAAAAGTCAGCACAGCCCCGCTCCCCCTTCAACTCTGTCCAGATCATTTTCTTGTGCTTTCAGCCAAAACGACGTGCCGCAACATTTCCGCTCCTGTGGCATGTAGTCCAGCCGGTACATGCTTGCTACATCTCCGAGGTAAAAGACCGGTACGCATGTCTGAATGCAGCGTTATAAAGGACAGAGTTCACAATATTACCGCTTTCCAGTGGAAGTCTGAAAGGAGAATAACACTGAATTCCAGTTCCGCCTTTGCCTGGTCTGCGTTTGTGATTGGTTTGGATGAAGGAGTGACTGTAGCACATCATGCTACCTGATAGGCTACAACAGAAAACTGTGCTTCTATATTGAACTTTTATTGACCCTCTTTTTTTTATATTGAAAAAACCCCTATCGATCGATATATATTGATATTGAATTATCGTCCAGCCTTATAGCTTGTACAATAACTATAAATAGCAGTACTTCTAAACAGTAGTATAATTATAGTTATTATATTATGATTTTCATTATAATCATAGTAATAATTACATGTTAGATTATATATGTGTTTGGCCTAATATTTATACAAGAATGCATTTATTATTAGCATGTTGGATTGTTGTCATAATCTCTATTTTATTAATTTTTATTCATCATCTTTAATTGGTTTAATTGTACTTTATTAACTAATACAGCTTGATAAGGTACAAAAATGGACCAGGACCGAAGGTACAGAAATGTCTTTCAGAAAGGAAATCCCCCTCAGTGACAAGCTTTGTACCCTTTTTAAGTACAAACTGGTACCTCTATTTTTGAGGTGTGTACAGTCGTCCTCAAAATGATTCATACCCTTTAATTAAAACAGGAAAAAAAATCATCTGTCAGTGAAATGAGTTGAAAATAATAAAAGTAATAATAAATAAAAATTATGTAAAAATCATTACCCTGATTTTGAATTGTGGTTTAGCAGAAATGTTTAAAACAAACATGTGAAAAAATAAAACAAGTAAACAATGTTTGGGATCCAAAGCTAAAATTTTATGTTTTCTGTGGCGTCCAATCAGACGTCTGCACCTGTTGACAGGTGTGCTGGTCCATGTTCATGGGAAAGATGCTCTCATGTGTCTGCGACAGTTTTGTTTATTATTTATTTTATTATTATTATTTTCAACCATAATTCAACAGCAATATTTCACTTCACTAAATTATAATTTTGTAAATTTTTATTTATTAGTTTCTGTAGTTTCTTATTTAAATTACTGTTGTGAATTTAGCCTTTTCTTTAATTGGAGGGTCCGAATATTTTGAGGACGACTGTATGTAGCAGTAGCAGAGACAACGTTTGGTCTGGACGGGCCGATTTCGTCCGTGTCCGGAGGTATGAAGCTACCTTAAAGCAACTTCTGAGCTCTTCGATATTTTATTTAAAGTAATACATGAAATATTTCAGCCTTTTTTAGCTTCAACTTTTGTGAGCACATGAAACATTTGGTAATTTGTTCCTCAACAGCAGATCTGAAGTTTCGTTAACCTGAAGCCAGGGAGTCATTTGAAGCTTTTTTATTCATTTCAGGAGTCAACTTTAGCCTTTAATACATCGCGGTCGGAGGATTTGTCAATCCGATGAGCGGATATTTCCTTTCCAAATAGCCTTTCAAGACATTACTGATTCAGTGATGCGTAACGTGGCCCACAAAGCCTCTGGAACAAGAAGATAAAGGGACACAAAAGGCATTCATGGAGCCTCTTAAATCGTCTTTAATTCACTTGGCTAAGCGTGGTGGATAGAATGACAGTCCCAGAGATAGATTAAGGCATACAGCAACTGTATTTTCCCTTCAGTCACAGTTGTGTCCTTTTTGTTGAAATGTAAATCTTACTTCCACCTCGGCCTGAGACCTCGCGGCATCAGTGCTACATAATATACTCGGTTTAGCCCTGCTCCGTCTACAGCTTTATGTACCCGTGAATGTGGCCTTTATGCTCTAGTTTTGTTGATATTTCTCTACGTGTGGGAAGGATTTTCTTGTCTTCTCCCTAAAACTTGGCAGGGCAGTGAGGCATTTGCTCTTGGCAACACTGAAATCCCACCAGTCTCACTCTGGGGGCTTTTGTAGCCATTCACAACGCTTCCGAGTGATGGACAGGGAGCTCGGCTCTCCCAGGTTCCATCCCGCTCGCCTCAAAATGCGTCTTTTGTTGATATCTGCAGCTCCGCCCTTTCCCTGGAAGTGGGATGCCGCAGGGAACCCCGAGGGTAATTACTGTGACAGCGGAGCAGGAGTTAGGCGGGCTACCAGGTCGCCCAATCATGTTTTCATCATCGGGAGAAAGCTTTTCTGAGGGGACGTAATAAATCTCCCCTTTGACATGCTGCATTTACTCTGAATACACGCAGGAAGAAAGAGCCTGGTTTTTTTCTCTCGCTGCTTTGCAGCAAACCTTGTAACAAGCCGAGGCAGATCATTGTTGCTGCTTCGCCCTCACTGTGTTTTCTAAGGATAGGTTTGCACACTAACACATTCCATTGTGGAGGAATTTCATAGGTATTTACACTGGAATCTGGCTTTTCAGTGGACTGAGGGAGACATAAGCAGCATTATGACACAGATCATGAAGTGTCCGGTGAAGCTTTCTTGGGGTAGGTGAGATTTCAGGGACCGTTTTTAACTGGTTTTGCAGAAATGCCACTCTTGTTTTTGTTTGGACGGCTTTAACTTGCTCTTTGTTGAAAGAATATGACGCCACATGTTTCACGTTCCTGTCCTGATCCCGTTAATGGGAGCGAGCGTGTCCCCACCTTGGGCTCGGTGGAAAGGAATCTCTAATTAAATCCCACTCTTGGACTCAGTGGGACATGTGTTGCACACGCCTTAAAGCCTGCACAGGCTGCACGGACATGCCACACATTTATAACCTACGTGCAGCTTGTTTAACCCCCCATGCTTCCATCACTGAAGCTCAACGTCCAGTATCCTGATACGCTGGTTCATGGAGTGAGGTGATAATTTACTGGCCGCTTTATTAGGGACGACCTGTTTGGACCCCTTCTTCCTCACAGATTTGCTTCATACTGACATGACGCCATCCACAGTTGCTGCAGTCAGCTGCACATCATGATAAGAACATAGATATCTATAAAGGCTAGATGACTCATCGGCGCTGCTGGCCAATGGAGCCGAACGTCCACACATGGCGGCCATCTTACCACAGGCATATGCTCACTTACAGCAGAGGCTTTAAATGGTGATGGACTTTTGAAATCACCACAACTTACTCCATTTTCTACTGATTTTCAATCAGTCTGGTTTGTTATAAACATCACAGACACAGTTATAAAACTACATACTGTACTTCTTAATCATTATAACTATCAATTCCAGAGTGTAGCGTGGCACATATATATATACATATATATATATATATATATATATACATACATACACCATTGTGCGTTATATATATATATATATATATATATACTGTGTATATATATATACACACAAATATATATGGGGTGCAACGATACAAAAAAATTCATGGTTTGGTTTGAACTGAATTTAAATGCCTTTTTTTTTTTTTTTTAACCCAATGTGCTTTTGTCCACAATGGCTTACCATCAGGATCATACTTAACATGAAAACCAAAGTAGTTCCAACAGTCTATCTCAGATCCACTGAGTTTTCAACCGAAAAAGTTGATAAATAAATTAAAAACTCTGTATTATTCAATATTCGATACATAGTGCTTAAGGTTAGATACACACCTGTATGGTTCAGTTTGATATGAATAGATGTATCGTTGCACCTCTAACGTGTGTATATATATATATATATATACACAGGTGTTAGACAATGAAACTGAAACAGCTGTCATTTTAGTGTGGGAGGTTTTATGGCTAAATTAGACCAGCCTGGTGGTAAATATTCATTAATTGCACATTGCACCAGTAAGAGCAGAGTGTGAAGGTTCAATTAGCAGGTGAAAAGCACAGTTTTGCTCAAAACATTGCAATGCATACAACATTGTATCAGAGTTCAAAAGAGGACAAATTGTTGGTGCATGTCTTGCTGGCGCATCTGTGACCAAGACAAGTCTTTGTGATGTATCAAGAGCCACAGTATCCAGGGTAATGTCAGCATACCACCAAGAAGGACGAACCACATCCAACAGCATTAACTGTGGACTTTGGGGAGTTTTGGGGGAGCGAGTCAGGAAACGTTTTCCTCCACCAGCATCACGTAGTGACCTGGCCACTATCCTGCAAGAAGTATGGCTTAAAATCCCTCTGACCACTGTTCAGGACTTGTATATGTCATTTCCAAGACGAATTGTCGCTGTATTGGCCGCAAAAGGAGGCCCCACACCATACTAATAAATGATTGTGGTCTAAAACCAAGTGTTTCAGTTTCATTGTCTGACCCCTGTATGTTTGAAAGCTTCGGAACAGGTGGATCTGATAAAGTGATCAATGAGTTTGGCTTTTAATGGAATGAAATGAAATGAAATGAAAAATGAAATGAAAAATACTTCAGCATTGTAAAAGCTCGATAGTAAACAGCTGATGAAACACGTTTCCAAAAGATTTTAATCCACTCACCTCCAACTCCTTCTTCAGTGTAAAAAGTCCACACTGCAAAAGTCAATGCCTCCGAGACTTAATCCTTATCTGTTGTTTTCTTTAGTTTTTTTGGTGCAGCAGCAGTTAGCAGTCTATATTTGTTTATAGTGAGCGGTGCACAGGGGGGTCACGTGGGGGACGGAGAGAGGGGAGGGACAGAGGGGAGACATAAAGGTAGGAATGCACCAATCCGCCTTTTTTTGGGCACTGATCTGATCCGATATTTGATGTTTCGGTATCTGCCGATACCGAGCCAATACTGATACAGAAACAGGAGGAAAAAAACAGCATGGCATTATTTGATGGCACCTCATTGTGTGAAAACAGACTGGGATCTTTATTTTGTGCAAGGCAACATCAGACTTGACTATAAAATATTTTTAACCTGTTTTTCTTTTTTTAAATAGAAAAACGGCAGGCTCAAAAGCTGCCATCCATGGATCCTGTCAGTGTTTTGATCTGTTCACCATCAACATTGCGTGCAGCAGCAACCACAGCCTCCCAGACACTGTTCAGAGAGGTGGACTGTTTTCCCTCCTTGTAAATCTCACATTTGATGAGGGACCACAGGTTCTCTATGGGGTTCAGATCAGGTGAACAAGGAGGCCATGTCATTAGTTTTTCTTCTTTTAGACCCTTTCTTGCAGCCACGCTGTGGAGTACTTGGATGCGTGTGATGGAGCATTGTCCTGCATGAAAATCATGTTTTTCTTGAAGGATGCAGACTTCTTCCTGTACCACTGCTTGAAGAAGGTGTCTTCCAGAAACTGGCAGTAGGACTGGGAGTTGAGCTTGACTCCATCCTCAACCCGAAAGGCCCCACAAGCTCATCTTTGATGATACCAGCCCATACCAGTACCCCACCTCCACCTTGCTGGTATCTGAGTGGGACTGGAGCTCTCTGGCCTTTACCAATCCAGCCACGGGCCCATCCATCTGGCCCATACCAGTACCCCACCTCCACCTTGCTGGCGTCTGAGTGGGACTGGAGCTCTCTGCTCTTTACCGATCCAGCCACGGGCCCATCCATCTGGCCCATCCAGACTCACTCTCATTTCATCAGTCCATAAAACCTTAGAAACATCAGTCTGAGATATTTCTTGGCCCAGTCTTGACGTTTCAGCTTGTGTGTCTTGTTCAGTGGTGGTGGTTTTTCAGCCTTTCTTACCTTGGCCATGTCTCTGAGTATTGCACACCTTGTGCTTTTGGGCACTCCAGTGATGTTGCAGCTCTGAAATATGGCAAAACTGCTGGCAAGTGGCATCATGGCAGCTGCACGCTTGACTTTTCTCAGTTCATGGGCAGTTATTTTGTGCCTTGGTTTTTTCACACGTTTCTTGCGACCCTGTTAACTATTTTGAATGAAACGCTTGATTGTTGGATGATCACGCTTCAGAAGCTTAAGAGTGCTGCATCCCTCTGCAAGATATCTCACTATTTTTGACTTTTGGGAGCCTGTCAAGACCCATTTTGCCAAAGGAAAGTAAGTTGCCTTATAATTATGTTTGCCTAATACACCTGATATAGGGTGTTGATGTCATTAGACCACACCCCTTCTCATTACAGAGATGCACATCAGCTGATATGCTTAATTGGTATTAGGCTTTGGGCCTATACAGGTTGGAGTAAGACAACATGCATAAAGAGGATGATGTGGTCAAAATACTTATTTGCCAAATAATTCTGCACTCCCTGTAACTTGAAACCAACTTCACCGCGGTCCAGACTTCGCTGTGCTCGCTTCATGTTTAGACGAGTCTTCTTTCAGCTGAGTGACGGGAAGACAGCAGCTCGCAGGCGGCTTTCTCTGCTGTCTTTAGGTGACATCGCCCCCCGCTGGTAGGATGTTTTATTACCACCACATAGTGACATTTATGACAGAGCTTCAAGACGTACACGACATGAATGACCTCTGTTTTATAACACCGTTGGATGATCTAAAAAAAATTACGTGATGCAAAAAGTTCTTAACGATCAATTATCCATCATTGATTAATTGTGCCCATACCTAATAGAAATACACTGAATAGATCTGCACCTACGGATCGGGCCGTGGATCGTCTCATTTTAACCGATATAGGATATTTTTCTATATCAGAGCTGATCCCGATCTGAAGATCGGATCGGTGCATCCCTAATACATGATGTGTTGATACTGTCAGGATGGAAGGACCATTTCACCCAGTACAAAAAAAAGTGTTTCTAAGCAGGATTCCCAACTCTGGCTGTCATGGGAGGACATGTAAACTTTCAAGCACAACTGTATTTCTGGAAGAAGATCCGTTTTCATCTTGTGGATGTCCACCGCAGTTGTTCTCTTTCAGGTTGTGTTCAGTTTGGATGGTTAATTTTTCTACTGAATGACAGTCGCTAACATTTCAGCCTTAAACTGCCATTTGATGAGAAACTAGGCAGTCTGAACATTTGTTTTAAATCACTGAGTGGAAACATGTTTGATTCTTTTTCCCTGTTTTGTGGTTGAAAGAGTCACTTTAGACTTGCTCCACTCGTGAACAGACACCTGACTCCTGTCAGATGCCTGGTAAATTAATCTAACACATACCGCCAGTCTTATTTAGACTCTTGATTTTTTTCAAAAACAGCTGTCCTTTCAGGAAAGAAGATTTCTGTCTGTAGGACAAAGAGCTCCACATGCAGAAATAAGCAACACTGAGGAGTGAATACTGTCTGGTGCAGTTTGGTCCGAAAGCCTGGACGTTTTCTGTCACAGACCGGGTTTGTTTGCTTCATTTGCTTTCCCAGACAGAGAGAATGAGATATTGGATTACCTAAATTAAGGGGTTTTACCTTTAATCCCATTTCATTTCACATCACAGCAGTCAGTGGAGTGGTGGGAACTCGATCTGCTGCCTCTTTGCCTCCTGCATGCCTATCTGCTCTGGCAGCTCTGTGGCATAGCTCTGAAAATAGCCTGAATGCCTCCACACCGTTCCATTGTCTTCCGACGCTCCGAGTATCAGCTCAGAGTACAAGCTTATATTTCTTTGGGCATGCGAGTAATATGGCACCTGATGACATGGGATAACTAGATTCATTCATGGTTGCATAAGGAGATATATTCCTGCAGAGGATCACACCTGCAGGCAGCTGATCAAACTGGCTGCAGTCTTTTGCTCGATTATTAAATTCTATTTGTTCACGTGTGAAGTTTCTTATTTTAAATTGTAAAACGTATTTATTGCCAGGGGCACTTATGAAGTTTAACGTGTCAACAAAACTTGCTCCACTGCCCCCCCCTTATCTGGCCGTGTCTCCTCAGAGATAACAGTAATGAATTTAACAGTCTCTAGAAGGATAAAATGTGTTTTAAATGATATTAGATGAAACACAACAAGTTACTTTAACGACTTCTTTATCAGTGAACGGCTCATTTCACTGCAGCGCTGTTATTATTATCCTCTCTCTGGATAACATTCCTCCTCCTGCTTTTTCACGTTCCTGGCACATTCCTGAGCTCGCTTTTGTCATTTGGTGCAATTGTCTTAGATTACTGCGAAGCCGAATGTAGACGAGCCTTTAACACATGTGCACTCTTAAATTTAGACCCTGGATTAGCGCTTGGCATGTCCGCGTGCGTTACGGCATGAACGAGTGGAGTTGCTGAGCACGGGTTCAAGGCCCGAAGGCTTCTGAACTCTCTAAAAAATGCCTGGAGATCATTTTTAATCTGATCGTTCCCAGAAAAATGAACTTGTGTCACACTTTCTCTGCTCAACCATCAGTCAAAATTCTAAAAGTTATAATCACCCTGCATTTAGTGAAGTTCATTGGATTTTCAACAAAACTTGTTTTTACATTTTTATATTTTTACTCCTCAGAAATGGAGGACATAACAGCCACTAAATACATATATTTGTAGCACATTCATCCTCAAGATTATTCCTACTCTCCAATTAAAGAAGGAAAAAAAAATCTGTCAGTGAAATAAGTTGAAATTGACAAAAGTAATAATAAATAAAAATTATTTGAAAATCATGACATTAATTCTGAATTGTGGTTCAACAGAAATATTAAAAACAAACATATGAAAGATAAATCAAGTAAACAAGCATGATGGGGCTCTGAAGCTTAAATGTTGTTGAACTCACTGTGGCCAACTCCTCAGCGAGAGAAATCGCTAAATGACATCACCAATCAATCAATTTCATGCATGCGCAGGACCATACTGGCATCCCATTTATTTAATTTTGACATGCTACAATGTTCATTAACAAGGGTACTGAAGGGGAGACATACACATTTGAGTCATAGGCCCCGTCCCAATACCCGCACTTCCACCCTTGCCCCCCTAGAATGCGCGCTCCCGTTGAGGGGTTGAAGTGCGTAGTGTGTCCCAATTCTCCAGGGCTGCTCGAGGGCGGAAGTCCGCCACGCCCCCTTTTGCGCCCTCAATCCACACTTCAGTGAAGTCCGCATCCATGCAGACTTCACCGAAGCATATTACCCATAATTCATTGCTGCATGTGACGTTTTGAACCATAAAGGCGGAACATGTCCATGTTTGGTGATGAGCTCCTGCCCGTGGTAAAAAAAAAAAAAAGCCATTTCAGATGTAAAGATTGAAATATTTAATCTTTTATGCTGTAGGTGAAATAATTACTGTAGTTTGCCATGTTACTTCGGAATATACTTTGAATATTAAAAATCAAAGCATCTGAATAATGAAAGTTATCAGTTTACTGATAAAAGTAGCTAAATTAATTTTTTATTCAAAAACTTTATTTACACAGGTAAGTCCAGTAGAGACGCAGCGTCTTTAACAAGGGAGACCCGTTTACCTGACATAGTTTAGTTTAGTTTATTATGGATCCCCATTAGTCTTCATCAGTGAGGAATATTCTTCCTGGGATCCAGATCAACATAAATTTTGAACATACAATCAACACAAACAGGGTAACTAAATTAAAATACAATACTAAGCAAACATTTTGATAGAAAAAAGCAAAAACTAAATAAGTATGCAATACCAAAGCATCTATTTACAATGAAATTAAGGATAAAAATAATTATGCAGCCGTACTTCTGTAAGCCTTACAACTCGTGATTATTACGGGTCTCAGTTTCCAAAGTAACTCAAAGAACTTCTACATGTTTTTATGGACATGTGGACATTTATGGACATTCTATGCTAACGATAACAGTCACAGAGCAACAATTAAATCATTGTTATACATTTGTTTAGAATGTAACAGTTATTTAACCTGTACTGGTGAAATTCTACAGCCACCTTACAGAAATTAGTTCAGTAAGTCATTTATTTATTTATTAAATGTGTGTGGATTTCATAACATATATTTTACAAGGACAGATTAAATGAACTTTATTCAGTTTATGTTTAAAAAATGACGCCTCTTCACCAGGAACAGAGATGAAGCTGAGTTTGGCAGCAATGACATGAAATGACGCGGTGCAAAATGGAGGAAAAATCACTGTCCCAATTCTGCCTTTTTCCCGCACTAACCTGCACATCCAACCCTTAATGTGCACTTCTGCCAAGTGCGCACTACATACAAGGGTGTAGGGTTTAGGGTGGGTATTGGGACGGGGCCATAGTGCAAAGAAGACCCTGTTGTGCTACAAGGCATCATGGGAAATAATTTTGATGAGGGGGCGTGGTCATCTCACAGCAGCTCAGAAGGGCTGCGTGTCGCTGCACGATCTGTTCAGGAAGCACGTTCCGTAACGTCAGCTCATCTGCACATGTGCGGAAAGGAATACGTCCAGGTCGCCGCTGAATCTGCTGGAGTTAGGAAAATAATGTCCTGAAAATAAAAACTTCCATTCTTGATAAAGGAAAAGTAACAGATGGAAGAAGGAACTTTATTGATTTTGAAGTGATGAATGCTGAACTGAAATTAAAATGGCTGCAGATGTGATTTTGATCCCTTAAAGTTGCAGATTAAATTGTCAGATTACCACACAGGTATTAATGTATTGGAAAGTGTTATACAAACATAATTTTACTCCACATAATATGATTATTTGGAATAATAGATATATTCTACATAAGAGAAAATCCTTATACCATAGGACTTGGAGGAAAAAAATAGTTTGGGCCATTTTTCACTTAATGGATACAAATGGTGCCATTTTACATTACAAAGATTAAAAAGCGAATTTCATTTAGACGTCCACAGAAAGTTTTTGTCTATAGTCAGGGCAGTTCCTGTTGCTATGTTGAATCTGGTTAAAATAATGTTACAGTATTCTGATACAAAAAGATGTGAAGGGAAACTAAACCATAAACTATTTTCTTTGTTGTGTATATACAGTATATATATATATAGATATATATATATATATATATAAACATCTGCAGCAATTTTAATTTCAGTACAGCATTCATCACCCTAAAATCAATAATGCTCATTTCCCCATCTGGTATTTTGTCATTATTATCAAGGATGGAAGTTAATCAGGACATTATTTTCCTAAATCCAGCAGACTCAGCGGCGACCTGGAAGTATTCCTTTCTGCACATGTGCAGATGAGCTGACGTTACGGATCGTGCTTCCTGAACAGATCGTGCAGCGACACTTCTGTCTGCAAAGGGACAGCGGGGTGCTGGGAAACAGGAAGGGGAGGGGCTAATTGCAGGCAGCTCCTGATGAACGGGTGGAGCGATATAAACTTCATCCGTCTCCATGATCACCAGGAAAAGTCACTAGATTTGTCGCTAGGCGTTTTTTTGAAAATAAGTCGCTAGAGGGGTCTGAAAATTTGCTAAATATAGCGACAAAGTTGCTAAGTTGGCAACAATGGTTGAGCAACACTTTGAGGCAATCACTGCAATCTTGTGTTTTCTGTAACGTCCAATCAGACGTCTGCATCTACTGACAGGTATAATGGTCCACCGTTTAAAGTGCCCCTGGCATGAAATGTGCGTTTTTTTGAGGTTTTTGATCATATATTTTAGCTAAGTGGTCTGTAAATGCTTTTAAAAGTCTTATATTTAACTCGTAAAAATGTGTAGGAAACCTGTTAAACATTGGAGCATGTACACACCAGATCGGAATAGATTAGTTTCCGTGGAAACAGCTGCTCTGAAATCTGAAATCAGAATGATTTCAATCTGAAAGGGGAAAAAAGTTTCCATGGAAACGTAGCTCGTGGTTGGAAGGATCCAAATGATAATGAAATTAAAATGAATAAAACCAGTGAAAAAGGAAAACGTTCCTGCTTTGAACTTGTTCCCTGCAGTCCGAACAACCACAGAGAGTTATGTTTTATCTGAAGTGGCCGGTTTGAATCTTTGCTTTGTAACCAGCAGATGGGGACATTGCCATTTCCTCCTTCTTCTACCTGAAACAATGATTTGGTGACACAGTTGCACACGGATAGCTCTGAGTTTGCCTCCGAGTCCCTGAGATGCGGTTGGACAGTGAAACGCAGCTTATCTGCTGATCACGGACAGTGCGGATGCTGATTTAACTGATGCTCAGGAATGCTTCAGCTTTTCCAGCTGAGAGGAGCTCACACGAAAACAAATGTTTGGGTGGCAAGATCTAAAATTGACCTTTTCAGGCAACTTTTTGATAGAATTGATATATTTTTAGTGGTTTTCAGGACTTATTTTCTATGTAGAGGTATTTAAACATGACAAGTGGGGATCAAGATTATAATAGTTTTGGATTTTTAATTAGTTTCAGGTTTTATTTAGTTTTGACTTTCTGATTTTCACTTCAGTTAGTTTTAGTTAGTTTTTTGAGCAGGTTTGGTAGTTGTTATTACTTTTTATTTTTTGGAAAATGCTTAGTTTTAGTTTAGTTTTTCTTAGTTTCAGTGTTAGTTTTAGTTTCTTTTGTATAATATGTATTTGTCTGGTGTGACATTCAAAATAATCAGAGAGTCACTCAGAGTAAAACGGTAGAGCAAAGTAAATAGATTAAATAGATATAGATTTCATATCAACCCAGAAAGCTTATGTATTAAATAAATTTACAAAGACTAAAACTAAGGATGTTTTTTCAATAATTTTAGTTAGTTTTGCAAAGACACCATACAGTTTCAGTTAGTTATTCTAACTCTAATAACCTCGGTGAGGATGGACAGGATTGTGAATGATTCCATGTGGTGATTTGTAAGTCTTTTATGTGACTTGTCATGCAATTAATGTGTCATGCTTCTCTTACAAAAAGGGAAATGTTGCTAGGTTATAAAATTCAACCAAAGAAAATCCCCTTTCAGCTGAGGAGCTGAATGAGTCCAGTGTAAACACTGTTAACAGCTTCCATGCTGCAGCGATGAGGCCGTAGCTCGTCTCCAACAAGGTCTGCTTCTGAGAAGTTAATTCAATTAAAGCAGACAAAAGGCCACTGGCACCAGTAAAGTTTGGGTGAAACGTGATGGACACACACACACATGCATGAGTCTTGTGGCCAGTCAAGCGTGTTCTCATTTGCATAACCCCTGGCTGCCAGGCGGCTCACCATCGCCATGGGTTACGGTGGGTGCTGTGCAGAAATGCTGCACTATGTTTAGATGGTGTATGTTGTCTGAAGCCGACAGGTGGGGCGTCCTCTCCACCACACAGACAGATACAAGCTCTCATTTTTACAGTCATGTTTACCTCCTGGTAGATATTCATCCGCCCATGGACTCGATTTTAATCACAATTCAGATGTTACAATAGAATGTCAGTAGAAGATGGAGAAACGCTGCTGGTGATGAGTCTCCACTTCAGCTCCACATTCAGATGCTCGGCTCAGAATCTGCTGGAAACATCATGAAAGCATGGATCCATTCAGGGAACGGGGGGGGGTTCTCATCACGATGAGGTGGAACGGGAGATTCTCATCACGATGAGGTGGAACGGGAGATTCTCATCACGATGAGGTGGAACGGGAGATTCTCATCACGATGTGGTGGAACGGGAGGTTCTCATCACGATGAGGTGGAACGGGAGATTCTCATCACGATGTGGTGGAACGGGAGATTCTCATCACGATGAGGTGGAACGGGAGATTCTCATCACGATGAGGTGGAACGGGAGATTCTCATCACGATGAGGTGGAACGGGGGATTCTCATCACGATGTGGTGGAACGGGAGATTCTCATCCTGATGTGGTGGAACGGGAGATTCTCATCGTGATGAGGTGGAACGGGAGATTCTCATCGTGATGAGGTGGAATGGGAGATTCTCATCCTGATGTGGTGGAACGGGAGATTCTCATCGTGATGAGGTGGAACGGGAGATTCTCATCGTGATGAGGTGGAACGGGAGATTCTCATCCTGATGTGGTGGAACGGGAGATTCTCATCGTGATGAGGTGGAACGGGAGATTCTCATTGTGATGAGGTGGAACGGGAGATTCTCATCGTGATGAGGTGGAACGAGAGATTCTCATCGTGATGAGGTGGAACGGGGAGATTCTCATCACGATGAGGTGAAATGGGAGATTCTCATCGTGATGAGGTGGAACGGGAGATTCTCTACTGTCTACTGTCCATCACGATCTCATACATAATAAAGCAGAACGTTACACAAGCAGCGAAACTTACCGACAGCAATGCGTGTTAGTCCCTAACAGCTGGAATCAGCTCCTTTCCAAACGTAGTGATGATGTCGTCTTTGCCTGGTTTAATCCAGACTAGTGAAAGTTGCTCCTGTATGGAGGAGGTGAGGACGACATGGAGCTGAACTGAACCTGCTGCAGGCTGCAGATTGTTGTGGCCTCTTTTGGTTTGAACAAAGAGTCTAAACGAAAGTTTAAGCCGCTTTCTAACTCAGGTTTTTCAGGCAAATTTCAAATGAGGTCCAAAACGAATAATATCCATGTTTTAACGAGAAAAATGCCGTTTCCGGGTGATGACTCCCTTACCAAGTTAGTGTAATCGTGATAGAAATATAACACAGCAACGCTGCGTCGGTTTTTTGTTATTCGTCATCAAAATACAGATTTATTCAATATAATTTAAAACACAACGATCTCTGTTTGTTTCGTCGGGTTAATTTACATTTTTATGAATGATATGAGTGCGTGTTTGGCCGTAGACTCCAATACAAAACACAGGCTTTTTGCCCCCTGGTTGCGCGTGCAACTGCCAATGTTTGTAAACGGGAAACCATCTTAAACAATGTAATATCCCCCCCCCCCCACGCACACACGCATTCACACAAACACACACACACGCACGCTTTAAGCACACAATGCAGGCTTTGATGTGCTGGGGGGTTTCAGCGAGGCTTTGGGAGGAATGAATCCTACGTGGGGTCCGTTCAGGGCTTCACGTTCACACCACAGACACGTTAGGATCCATCAGCTTCTAACGCTCGGACACAAACTTGTGCTCAGCTTGCTTCTCGTCCACAGCAGCAGCAGTTTTTCTTCTTTCAGGCACCCAACAGATTTCTAGAAAGTCATTTCCATCTGGTTTTATGTGCATGCAGGTGAAAATCATGAATAGAGAGATGAGAGTGCTTTTGGAAATGCTCCAGTAACAACAGTGGGACCAGTCCAGTGAATTCTAATGGTTTCACTGTGAATGCCACAAGGGTCTTACTTTTTAATGATAAGGTGTAATTTAACATGCATTACAACTTGGATTTTACCTCCAGGACCACTGGAGTTTTGGTGTGAGACCACTTAGCAAACCACCACAGGGCTTCATCACCCTTTGTTCCTCAAAGCCTTGTAACAGCCATGTTGAGAATAGAAAAGCAAACTGGAGGCGATGTTAATGTCCCATGCAATTCCCGCTGCTCAAAGCCTGCACGCTCTGTTTTTAAAAAAAAATCCCTTCACAGATGAGCGGCCATGAATCTGTGAGGTGGTTTCCATTAAGGACTGTTGAAATGGAGAATCTGGAGAAGTCCATTCAGTTGGGAAGTTGTTGGTTAAAAGGGGGGACGGTTGCAAAATGGACACCTCAGCTTCCAGTGTGCAGCGTGGTTCATTTGTATGGAACTGGTGATGCACGATATGAAAATGTTCAACCCATAACCAGTCATTTTCTGCTTCTCATGGCTGATACCAATTATTAAAGCACAAAATTTCATTGAACAATTTATTTATTTAAACTTTTCAGATTTTTTTTTAAGAACCTGCAAACATAACTGATATTTTCACAATCAATAGCTGATTTTCTCGCTTTATTTCTCTTAAAAATTCTTTCTGTTCAACGAGTGTTAGATGTTTGTTTCTCGGCTTCAGGGCTTCTGTTAGCGTTAACGTTAGCTTTAGCTCGTGCTCCATCCAGACCTCTCAGCTCTTCTTTGCTACCTCCACCTACGAATCTGTATTTGATAAATTGGAGTGGATTTTTGCCTGTAAGGGGCGTTTGAGACACATTTTTGTCTTCATTATTTCGTTTTCATACTTCTTCATGATATTAGCAACAGGCTAGCAGCTAGCTGAGTGTCTTCTTCTGCTTGTTTGTTGAACTCTGACAAATTAGCACCACCAGGTGGGGGAGGCTAGAGTGCAACTCATCCAGTCATAAATAAAAGTGTAAATCAGGGATCCCCAATTCCGGTCCTCGGGGGCTGGTGTCCTGCAGGTATTATGAGCTGCCCGGCTGCAACACACCTTGTGACATGTGCAGAGCTTGATGTCAAGCTCTGCACAAGTTTGCTAATTACCCACTGATTTGAGTCAGGTATGTTGCAGCAAGGGAGCTCCATACCTGCAGGACACCGGCCCTCGAGGACCGGAATTGGGGAACCCTGGCGTAAATATATGGTCCTCGCGGCCCATGTGTGCAAAAGGAAAGTTTTTCGCGGACCTCTAGATGGCGCTGGAGGCCCGAGCTTGGGCCGCGGCCCCTTGGTTAAGAATCACTGTTATAAACTGACTGGAGTTGTGGAAACTTCCTCATGCAGAAAGCCGGACTGAGTTTATCTGAGCCATTCCCGTCTGTTTTCTGCTTCCAGCTTCATTTCTGAGGGTAGAAAATGGGCTGAAAGCAGGGAGCAGGTCCTGGTCGTCTCACTTTCCATGCTGTGATCTCTTGACACCGGCTTTCCACATGAACGTGTGTTTCCTCTCTCCTCGCTAACAATGCGGCTCAGGAAGTGTGTCAGGATAAGGGCCAGACTGCCAGGCTCTCTGTCCTGAGTGCGTCCAACTTTCATGGACAATAACACAGAGTTAATCCCAGAGAAGATAGTTCGGAGTTATGCAGAGCCGTGGATCCGTGAAAGGAATTACTGCTCCAGGTGTCTTCAAAGACGGAGCTGCCATGTCCCTCTGGCTGGTGAGTGCTGCGTCAACAGGTCTTTTTAAACTTTGGGTGGTCGGGATCCCTCCCACCTCACGGTTGGGCGATTCCACAAAGAAATGTTAGAACTGTCTTGAAGTGGCGCAATGTAAAACTTTAAAACCAAATATATGGATTATGATTGGTTGACACCTTTTATTGTCTCAGTTTAGTTGACAGAATAAATAAGAAACACAATGATGTAACTTCCGCTGATTAAATATGTCAGTAAGGCCCAGAACAAAGCTGCAGCATTGAGTGAAAAGTGAAATTTCAGGCTGAAATGTGAGTGGTTCAGGTGTCGGGGGACAGTTTGTGTCATTCTAGCTCAGATTGTTGCCACCTATGTTGTCAAAATGATCCTTACCCTCCAATTAAAGAAAAGGCTAAATTCACAATAGTAATTCAAATAACAAGAAAACTAAATAAACTAAAAATAAATAGAAAATTACAAAATTAAAATTTAGTGAAGAGAAATATTGCTTTTGAATTGTGGTTGGAAATGATAATTTAAAAAAAACGACTAAACAAAACAGTTTTATTTTTTTTGGTGTTTCTTTTTAATATTTCTGTTGAACCAAAATTCAAAATCAATGTCATGATTTTCATAGAATTTTTATTTATTATTACTTTTGCAAATTTCAACTTATTTAACTGGTAGTTGATTTTTTTCCGTCTTTCATTTGAGGTTATGAATAATTTCGAGGACGACTGTATGTGTTGTGCTAAATTTCCAGTTGATACAGACTAATTGTTCACCAGTTAGATCTCAGAGATCGTGGTCCATGATGTGGTTTTAACGGCTAAACGTGACTCTCAGAGTGAGCCAGTCTCCCCATGTTGGACTCTGCTGCTCAGCAGACGGACTGGACAGAGACTGCATTCGGTTTGTGTCCTTGTGTAGATGAAATACTCTTCACACTGTTGTTGTTTCCTCACCTGGAAAACAACCGGTGCTCCATCCGTTCACCAGCAA
>JALJCO010012434.1:0-32817 GCA_023101725.1 Atherinomorus stipes
GGTGGATGTTGCTTTCGGCTTTCCATTTTTCATATTAGAGTGATCGCAATACTGATCAATAAGATCTTCTGGGCTGATGGTATCTTCCGCGTTTCCCTCCAGGGTGTACCCTTCACTATATTGCTTTTTTGTTTGTTTGTTAATTTTACTGATTATCTATTATATTGGCAAATGTTAATAAGTTGAAGCCTTAAAGTTGCTAACTCGCCTGGTTTGAATTGAATTGTCTACCGTCTCGCAGGAATTACGTCACTACAGCGTCATCACTACAGCGACTCCCTCACTCTTAATAATAATTTATTATTATTATTATAATTGGTTGGTTGGTTGACTGTTTCATTTCCACTTTAAGATCAGATCTTGGTTATGGAACATTTATTTCTTTGTCTTTGTATTTTCCATGTAAAAAAGTATTATCATGTGTACAGCATCAAAAATGCAAGCAAACATCATGCAAAGCACTAATCTTAAAAATCAAAGAACATCTGCAAAGAAAATCTGCTGTTTACCTTGAAAATGTTCCAGGTATAGTCATTTGACAGATGTTGCTGTTAGCAAACACACACACAAACCCACTATTATATGGCAGCTGACCCACTTTTTCCATGGCTGCTATTTTCCAGACGCTCCAAAGGGACAGAGCACAGAGAGAAAGATTGAGGAAATGAGTGAAAAAGAGGTGCAGAGGGAAGGTGAGACCGTTGAGGCATTTTTAAGGAGAAATGAAGGGTTATGATACACGGTCCGGCAGGACTCTCGCTGGGCAATCAGCGCGTGCACTTCTGGTTTCAACTTCGCCGAGCACCACAAATCCTGGAGGACATTTCATATTCAGGAGCATACAAGGTCAGATGGGGACAAAATAAATCACAGCACTGGATGAAATTGATTACGCTGGTGCTTATGTGAGAATGTTCCTGTAGATGTGCATTTTGCAAGAGAGACTCAGGCTGAAAATGGTGCACTGTAAACTCTGAGGATTTGGTTATATGATGTAGATGTGGAGTATAGAACAGGGAATGCATGCTAGATCACGTATTCATTTTTATTGCTATTATTATCTTAAATAATATTCTTATTTTACTCCTTTACTTGTTTCTAATTTATTTCCGGTTTTATTATTATTTTTTAGTTATATTTGAAGTTGAGTTTTGGTGGTTCAATTAACACTTTTTATAAAACCAATGAATAATCGTGTATATTAATCGTGATTTCAATATCAGTCAAAATAATCGTGATTATGAATTTTTCCATAATCGTCCAGCCCTAGTAGATGTACGCGTTCATCCATACATCTTTGCATGTACGCAATTTTCTTAAATATGACCATGATTTATGTTTTCTAACACTGAACAGGACCAGTTGTTTGGACACCTTACACAATATGACACAGAAGAAAGACTAAGACCTTTGTCTGTTGGTGTAGTCAAGAACGAAGTTAACATGACCGAGAGTTTGCTTTGGTCTTTCTTAGTACCCTGTAGTTGAAACTTGTTTGCCAGGAACGGGGGCAGAGAGAGGCATGCCATGTGGCAAACAGGGCAAAAGGGCCAGGACTCGATCTTTTGTTGAGAAAATTCAGCCTCTATACATGAATTTGAGATTTCACTCGAAAAAGAAGGATCAAATTTAGTGGAAATAGAAGCAGAAATGATAGAATAAGTAGCATTGCCTTCTCCAGCTGTGACCCGGAAGAAAGCCTCCCTCGCCATTCCTTTTATTCACAATTTCTAAGGTAGGCTGATAAAGGCCAAGTGACCCCCCCCCCCCCCCCCCCCCCCACACACACACACACACACACAGATATCCTTTTACTTCTATCTTAGTGAGGACATTCATTGACATAATGCATTCCTTAGCCCCTTACCCTAACCCCAACTACCACAACTGATTGCCTAAACTTAACCCTTGTCCTAACCCTAACCAAAACCTAATTGTCACCTGAAGTGTAAAACCAAATCCTGACCCTCAAAAATGGGTTTTTCTTTTAAATAAAAACGCATTTTCTCGCGGCAGCACGGTAATTCGATTTTTGTCTGCTATTTTCTCTGATGTAAACTACCATTTGCTGGGTGTTTCAGTGCTCATTCCACAAGCACACAGAGCAGATAAATGTAGAAAGTTATCTGATAAACTGAATAGGAAAAAGTCAGTGTTAAAATCCTGCAGAAGACTAGAAAAGACTAGAAAATGCATTTTCTAAAAATGTTTCAAAGTGATTTAACAGCTAATAATTATGCTAATAATGTCTTTTTTTAAGCAAATTTCTTAATTTCATAAAATAACTTATAGTAAGATGTATAACCTGTATCTTTTAACTACAACTCATTTTCATTTTTTGGTGCCAGAATTGATCACTCCCAGCTCGGTGTTTTATATTTGACTTTTGTGCTGGCTGCAGGTGTTGCATAAATCTCCATTTTTAAATCCAGACCACACAAAACAAGCCCACTGTCTTATTTATTGTCCTGGGTCAGCTGTGTCTCATCATAGCGATGATAAATACTGAATCAAGGTTGCAGAGAAAAGCAGCGACCATCAAAGCTGCAAAACATGGCTGACATGCAAAACCTGCCGCTGAGCTCCAGTGAGGATTTCCCCACAGCTGGCTCTTCTGGCATGATCACATCTTCCTCAGTCATGATTTGGGTCAGGAGGGCCGCCACATGATCGTAGCCCGACGGGTTGCAGTAAACTCCAGATGACACACTGGCAGAACTAATATGCACCGAGTATGAAGAGTAGACCAGAACTCCACTGTTTCCCTGCATCCTCCAAGTGTCTGCATTCACTCAGGGACATCAGATGTCATTACTTCTTCAAGTAGAAGACAATAAAAAATCATTTTGGCAGAAAGTGATTAAACTTCTTGGCTCTTGGATTTTTCCAGCACCAGATGGGTCGTCCTCGTCTTTGCAGGTGGGGACTGCCAGCCCTTCTTCATGTAAATCATCAAAAGGAGAAAATCTCCTTTTCAGGATTTCAGATCCTCCTCTGATAACTTTCTTTTAATAAAACTGCTAGCAACAAGTGTAGTGACACTTTCTGGTCTGATTGGAAACTTTTGAGACCGACGTGAAAGAACGTTTAGTTTACTGCGCGCTGCAGTGGCCCCTCCCCCGTCTCAGAGGCTCCAGGAGCTGCAGACACAGCAGGATATTCGCCTCTGCTCCATGAACCAGACTGAAAATAAAACTAAATGCTAGCACTGATTGTCAGATATTAATTCCTCTTAGTGAAGAATGTGGACAGAAACATTTAATCTAAAGTTCTGTAAGATGTAATAATTAGAAAACAGACAGTTTAACAGTTGGTTTAAGTTCTTAAAATGGTTAACTTTAACCAGGTCTATTCAAATTTGACCAGGGATCCTTTTATTTCTTTCTCTACTTTTTTTTTTCTTTTTTAGTTGAAATGCAAATAAATGCCTTGGCTAAGGACACAAATAGAGCTGGAGTTTACAAATACAAAGAATCAAAATTGGGAATTGTTAGGATTTAGTATCGAAAGAAGGGAATTGAATCAGAACTGGAATCGTTAAAATTCAAACGATGCCAACCCTATTCAGCACAGACTTGAGGAAGTGACACGCCTCACAAAGACAATGACAACAGCCGAATGATGATTATTATGTAATACCATATACCATAGACCAGTGCTTCTCACCCTTTTTTGAGCCAGTGTCCCCCTGCCCAATATCAAGGTCTCCTCCCGCCCCTACATTAAAATGTAGAATAAAACTATGTTCACACTGCTCGTCTTCACACAATTTCTGCTCTATGGAGATATATTTTTTGTGAGTGTTCATTATGATGTAAACATGACCTCCATCAAGACTCTACGACCATGAGGTGTTGTACATTCTTTTAAACATTATTTACATTTCCCTGCATCCCACCTCCTCCTGTGACTTTCATCTAATTTCAGTGATATGATGAAATCATTCAGATGAAATGTGACGTGATCACACAGGTCGAGGTTACTGAACACATCAGATGTGGATCTGATTTAGGACGACACAGAAAGCGGACTGGGTTTGATTCATAAAAATTACATTTGTGCTGTTCAAATAGGATGTAAAAAAAGAGAAAAAAATTAATCCAGTCATCTTCATAGACCAGGAGATGACATACAGCTAAAAGTCAGAATAGAACCAGGTCCATCTGAGCTGAGAGACGGTGGACAACTCTGGGAACACACCACCTGCACTAACAGGTGATCTAACACTGCCCACCGATGCTGCACTGGGTTACATCCAGTGGATCTGACTGACTCCTGATGCTGCAGTGATCAATCGGGAGGGAAAAACTCTGCCATATGGAGTTTCCCGGTCAATAACAGCCCTACTGCCCTGCAAATCTGGACAAAAACCTGCAGCACGACACCATACCCCTCAACACCTGTACATCAGCTGTGGGCTCAACGTACACAGACGCCGCGTGGGTATCAAATCCAGCTTTACTATCTGATGTGCACTCAGAGCACCAACCCAAGCATGTAGCTAACAACAAGAACAGACGACACTCATGTCTACTGAGCGTTAGGGCTTGACGAATATGGAAAAAATTATAATCACGATTATTTTGACTGATATTGAAATCACGATTAATATACACGATTATTCATTGATTTTATAAAGTGTTTATTGAACCACAAAACTCAACTTCGAATATAACTTTGAAAAAAAATTTAACCGAAAATAAATTAGAAACAAGTAAAGTAGTAAAATAAGAATATTATTTAAGATAATAATATTAATAAAAATGAATACCCAGTCTACATGCGTTCCTGTTCTATACTCCCTGCAGTTTGCTTCCTATAACTCCACCAGTCTGCTCACTTCAGGATTAATCGTTTTTCTTCGATTACAGTGCTTTTATGATTGTGAAAAGGCAAAATTGAAATCACGATTAAATTTCGATTAATTGTCCAGCCCTACTGAGCGTTGGCACAAGAACGAAGCCCAAGCTTGTTCTGGTCTACTCACTATTCTCATCCTCCTCGACCTAAGTTGATACAATTTCTCACGCTATTCTCCAGAGACTGTCTTCCATCAGCATCCCATACTCCTCTAGACAGGTTTTATTCTTATCTTTCAGGCCGCTCTCAGTTCATTCAACTCAAGTCCTTCAGATCCCACCCCCTCCCCCGTTACATCTGATGTGCCCCAGGGCTCAGTCCTGGGGCCTCTTCTCTTCATTATCTATCTCCTTCCCCTTGGCAATATTTTCCGTAAATACAACATCCAACTGCTTCGCGGATGACACCCAGCTCTACCTCTCTAGCAAGCCCATCTCCACTCTCCCTCCTTCCTCACTAATTTCCTGCTTATCTGAAATAAAATCCTGGTTCACGTTTCTCCTGACTCTGATTGGTTGATATAAGTGTCAATAATCAAAATTAAATCAATGGAATACCAATGCCTCCCTAGAGCACATCAACCCCTCCCTTTTAAGAATAAAACTCCCAGCCCCACCTGATGGCCCCTGAACTCCCCTGGGGGGTAGTACCGCCCCCATTGAGAAACACTTCTATAGAGGATAAATGTCAACAGATTGACAGGTCATAGATTGAGCTCTGAAATATCTACAAGCAGGATTGTAATCCGTGGATGTGCTGGATGACCATTCTGACTTCAGGCTTGTAGAAAACAGCTTTACACACAACGTGTGTGACAGTCTGGAGAATAGCATGAAAGCGAGGTATTTCAGTGGATGTGAAATATGGATGTAGCGACAGTGTGAACTTCACCTGTTTTTGGTTAAATCAACGACATGATCAGAAGAAATGATGTGAGCTGATAACACGAATGACGTCTGGGAAAACTGAACTCATTTATCATTTTATGCGGAAACAGCTGTGGGAGATGTTTTGGGGCTAATGCTGAGCAACTGAGCTTTCCAACAGCTTTGCAGCAATTTTACAGTCTTTCAACACAACCACTGACTTCAGAGCATAGGTGAGGGGGGGGGCTGCCTCAGGGTGCCCGGGGTGGTCAAAGCACCCCCACAGAACCCTCCAAAAGCTTTGTGTTTCAACTTTTTTAAAATGAATTTTATTTTACTCGCAGTAAATTTTTTGCATATTAAGGTTAATTATGTCACTAAGACCCTGTTTCAGATCACTTTGTCTTTCGCTCCCAATTTAAGCTGTAAAAACTTGTTTTCAGACCTCCTGTACCAGTTCATACAAGTTTCTTGTACTAAAAAATATCAAGACGTTAGACAAGTGGAAACTTGCTTAAAACAAGCTGTGAAAAACATTTTAAGTTTCTTAAGTGATAAACACTTAAAACTGGTCTGGTGATGCTGATTTTTAGTGTTGTTTTCTCATTTTAAGAGAAAAGATATTAAAACAAGAACAACTAAGCAGGATTTCCAGAAGTGATTTCAGAGGTGAACATCTAACAGTGAAACAGCGGCTGGGTGGTGGAGCAGGTTGTCTCAAACTCAGAAGATCATGAGTTCAAGCCCCAGGTCATCCAAACCAATCTGACCCTTGGTAAAAGAAGCCTTCACCAAACTTCATTCAGGTACATGCGGGTTTGGAGGTTGGTGGATGTTGTGTTGCTCCTTCACAAATGCTGCCTTACAAGAAAGGCTTTTTAGCTTATTTGAAAAAAAGATCTTGTTTTAAGAGTTTTTTTTATTTTTAAATGAAAAAGACCAACACTCAAAAGATGCATTACCAGACTAGTTTTGAGGGATTTTTCATTAAATGAGGGACTTGAAATGATTTTTTTATATCTTGTTTAAATATATTTCTCCCTGTCTAGTCTTTTTTATTTCAAGAAATCTTACCAAGTGTAATTAACTTACTACATGGACAGATAATTTCACTTGATTATAGTCTGATTCTTCTCAATGTCAGTGTTTTTTTACACTAAATTTTGTGTGTACTTCAAAGAATTGTGTTTTACTGTCCAAACAAGGGGTTATAAATAATGCACCTTTGATATGAAATGAAACAGTCTGTGTGGCCTCAGTGAGACAGCAGAACAGTGACACGCAGTACTGTTATTGTTTACTGTTTCCATCCCCTGCCCTTATTCAGAAGAAGAAAATGCAGGTTTAATGGCAGACCATCCATCGTCCCTGAGAAAGTCACGCCTGAAACTGTCTGCTGGGAGATGAAGCAAAAACCCGCTGTCCTTCACCACACGAGCTGTTATCAGGCTGATAACTACATCCTTTTATCTGCGATGCTGAAGATGACACTACTTAAAAGTCATGATTATTCCATCAAATCTGCTCAGCAACTGCAAAACAATTGTTGCAGAAATGTTTTTAAGCGGATGATGAGAATGTGGTTAACGCTGTTCACCAAATTTGTTTCTGATCCAGGGGTCTCATTTATAAATGTTGCGTATGCACAAAACGGGGCCTGAAACTGGCGTATGCCAGTTTTCATGCAAAAGTTGTGATTTATAAGAAGCAAACTTGACGGGAAAATGTGCGGTCTCTAACATTAACTCTGACCCATGCGTACGCCGGTTTTGGAGACTGGGGAAACTGGCGACACAGATGGTGAGGTGGGGAACTGAAACCACACAGCATCATGATTCCCCCGCTGGCAGCGCGGGGTCCTGTCACTTGTATCTAAGAGATATTGTGCCCTTGCTGCTTGGTTGGTGGTTGGTGCAATTGACTTCTACATAGGAGACTTGAGATCGATCCCCGTCCAGGCTCTCCTTTTGTTCTGTCACACTCAAACATTTATTATTTCTGCTGCACAGTTGAGCTGAAACTATAAGAACCTTTCAAATAAATAAAAAGGTCCAAAAGCAAACTAATATGTTAAATCAACTTTTCATCAAAGTTTTCTCACCACCATCTTCATCTACCAATGATCACCATGGTAATATATTTACCACATTGATACAGTACAAAGATTCTGACAAGGTGTGCGGCAGTCAGACCGATAGATGTATAAACATATTAATACAGTGGGGACACTGATGCTGCATCGGTGCTGCTGGAGGATCGACAGATGGGAAAATTAGAAGGGAGCACATTTTCAGGATTTCCTGGCCCAATGATGCCCAAAAGCCCAGCACTTTTGTCTGGACCCAGATAGACCGACCACCGAAACTGTGCCCACCCCGACGCATCAGCGGCTGCTGACCACAGCTGCTGCTGAGGCTGATGGCTCTGCGGTGGAGCCATCAGCCTCACCAAAGACCAGCGGAGGTGTTTGCAGGCGAGGGGAGGACACGGGGGGGGGGGGAATCGCGCTGCACCACAGCAAACAGGTGTTCTGTGTTCTGCACACAGTCGCTCTGACACAGAGTTTCCTCCACAGCGACTTCTGGAACAGACCTTTGTTACATCATTCACCGCCACAACGACCTGCTGTCACTCAGCAGACTTTCCTTCATCTGCGTTTCTTGTGACGCCCAAATAAAATGATTTTGTGATGCTCCACTTCACCAACAAACACCTCCACTTCAGTCTCCGCGAAATGGCGTTTTATTGTCTTTTCGGTCGCCAGGATTCAGTTTTAAAAGCCTCAGATCAGCTGGCTCATTTATATGCAGAAACATCCATGAGGTACTTTGCATTGACCATTTATGGGAGAAAGTGGGCGTGTAGGGGGCGGGATACGAGCCAAATTCACCTGCACAAACTTCCAGGAAGGGTGTGATTTATAAAGGGGAAATTGCTTGAATCTGTACATACACATGGTTTTATAAATCTCAATATTTTTTGGTGTATGCAAACTTTTGGTTTTGTGCGTACATACACTTTTAGTAAAGATCCTACGAACAGTTTTATAAATGAGACCCCAGATCATGATCTGAGCGGTAAATATAAACTGTTACCAAAGTTACCAGGACTCAACAGTCACACATGCTGGACTCAAACAACCCTCACGTTCACGTCAGCATGCATGCATCAGTTTCAAAGCTGTTGTTTTCAGAGCTGACTAAAAGAAGTCATTGTTCCATTTCTTGCCTCCTCTGGTGATGACGTCCGTCTCACTTCAATGGCATATAAGTTGAGTGAAATGGAAAAGTTTTGCCTGCAGTGGGAAAGTAGATTTTCACGTTTAACACAGAATAACAAGCTAAACTGAGAAAATTTGTTGCAATTTGCTGGTTTCTGAGATTTTATGAATTAGGATAAGAAATTTTCCTCTGGGATAGAAGTGTCTTTCATTTCACTTCATCATTCGTCTACATTTCTAAGGAACTGGACTATTTTACGTTAAAATGAATTGAAATTGGAATTAATTTGATCTAGTTTAACAGAATTTGCCTTTTTTGTAATTCTACATCAAACTCATGTTGAATGAGGTTAAAGGTCGTCGTCAGTGATAATCGTAGCTCTTATGATATTGAAAATGAGGCTGATGTGAAAATCCATCTTCTTTCAGCCATTAACATCTGTTTGGCTTTATTCAATGCTATGCCACTGCGTGCTGCATTTTACTAGACCCAAATAAAACTGCATGGTTTTCTGATAGCAACCACGCTGAGTCTGGTATTTTCTCCAAAATGCTGGCTAATATGATTTCACACTGACTAGCAGACGCTGATTTTATGAAACTGAAAGATCATCTGAAAAAAGTCACCATAGCCAACAGAATACGATCTCAGATGAAAAACAACCCTTACCAAAAAGAAGTATTCCTTAAGTACATGTCATCAAGTATACTCAAGTATACCAAAGTATATCCCCCAAGTGTACTTTTTATTTACCAAGTACACTGCTAATAGTGTACTACCAGTATACTAACAAGTGTACTTCTTGGGACTAAATTGGCCCAATTTAAGTATTTAAAAGTACACTTTTAAGTATACTTAAAGTAATCTTCTGGTACACTGTGAGTGTACTTCTACTAAAACTTCAAGCTTACTTTTAGAAAGTACACTTTAAAGTATACTTCTAGGTATATTGTTAGTTTATTTTATTATTGTTTTTTGTTTTTTAGATACTGTTATGATCCCTTAGGAGAAATTAGGGCTCTGTATTTCACCCAGGGAGCAGTTGATGGGGGTTAAAGACCTTGTTCACCTGCGTGGTGTGTCAGGGACTCGAACCCGGGCACTTTGCTAAAGCTTTCTTTTACTTTTATAAAGTATACTTTTAAGTATACTAAAAGTATTCTTCTATGTATACTGTTAGTTTTCTAGCAGTAAACTTTTCAATGCCCTTTTAGTTTAAGAAAGTAGACTTTTAAGTATACAGAAAGTAACCTTTTAGGTTTGCTATGGGTTTACTGATAATACGCTTAGGGCCCGATTTACGAAAGGTTTGCGCTTGTTAAAACAGGCGCTATCTTCATTACGCACGCAATAATCCGCCAGAGCTGATTTACAAAGCAGGGCAAAAGGAGGTTTGCGCCTGTCAAGGGGCAAAATAGCGCCGCTGTCCATTTTGCGCATCTGCTGCAGATGAATATGCAAAACTGGGCGTTTCTGCCAGAAGGCGCAAAATATTGGGAGGAGACTATGCAAAACCTCAGTTTAACACGCGCAATGTGATCTATCAACTGTTCAACGGAAAGCGGGGGCAAAAGATTGCGTGTAATTTAGCACGTCTGAAAAGCAGGTATAACTGGCAGCTTTACGCACTGATGGCTGAAAGAATGCTGCACACAGGACTGCAGACATCGGGTCAGAACCGGTTCTGCTGCAGGACTGCAGACATCGGGTCAGAATCATTTTTCATGATGTGTTCAGGCGACACGTCAAGTTTTCATTATCTAATTAAATAACAATCAACATCACTGTTAAACACGAGTTATTGTAGATGAACCAGAACATCTGCAGCTGCAGCATCATGGTAGTTAAAGCTGATATTAATTATGTCTTTTTATTTTCTTTTACTTTTTGCCAATGGCATATTTTTAAATTAAAATCATCTCCTGCTCCTCCACACCGCAGCGACTGCTGCTGCTCTGAGGTTGCTTTCCTGCGTGAAGTTGGCCCCCACCCCACAAAAAACTCAGTGAAAATAACCAGTAACGTCGCACAAACTAATGATACTATTTTTTTTTACTGAGTTTTGCATGGGGTGGGGGGCAATTACGCAGGTCCCGCGCCTGGCATTGTGCCAAAGAGCGCGCAGTCTGTGCGTAATATCAGATCATCTTCAACAGCGTGTCCTTATCCACGTCCTTAAACTGGCCTCTTCTTACGATCCACAGGGAAACCTGCTGCATTATTTTTATTTATAGTTATTATATGAAGAGTTCATTTGCAAAAACAGACAAACGCCACTGTGGAAAAACAGTTAACTGCTTTTGTTACTGTCGGGTACAAACGTCCTATCTCCATTTTACATCATTAAAACCCTCTACTTCATGTGAGCTTGATTTTCTGAAAATATTCAAAAAGTAAATGAAGAGTTTATTTGCAAAAGCAGTTAACTCCGTTTTTTCTAAATGGCGTTTGTCTTTTTTTGCAAATGAACTCTTCATATTTATCTTATATTCTGTTTTTTATTTGCCTCATTATATCTCTGAAACTAACATCTCTCTATCAGGATGAATTTCATTTTGCGTTTACCACATGCTCTTCTGAACTTTCCGTGGCGCAGTCGGAGCGCACGCTAAATCCTTATTTAAATTCTGCTGTTTGCGCCTGTTACAGATTGCGCGTGTAATCTTTGTAGATCACCCGCAAACGCTAAAATGACAGCGCACGCAATTTTTTTTTGCGAGGCAAAGACATTAGACTCGCAATTTGGAGTCTTTGTAAATCAGGCCCTTACAGTTTTTAGGGCCTGATTTACAAAGACTCCAAATTGCGAGGCTATTGTCTTTGCCTCGCAAAAAAAATAGCGTGCGCTGTCATTTTAGCGTTTGCGGGTGATCTACAAAGATTACACGCGCAATCTGTAACGGGCGCAAACAGCAGGATTTAAATGAGGATTTAGCGTGCGCTCTCCCTGCTCCACGGAAAGTTCAGAAGAGCATGTGGTAAACGCAAAATGAAATTCATCCTGATAGAGAGATGTTAGTTTCAGAGATATAATGAGGCAAATAAAAAACAGAATATAAGATAAATATGAAGAGTTCATTTGCAAAAATAGACAAACGCCATTTTAAAAAACGGAGTTAACGGCTTTTGCTCATAAATTCTTCATTTACTTTTTGAATATTTTCAGCAAATCAAGCTCACATGAAGTAGAGGGTTTTAATGATGTAAAATGGAGATAGGACGTTTGTACCCGACAGCAACAAAAGCAATTAACTGTTCTTCCACAGTGATGTTTGTCTGTTTTTGCAAATGAACTCTTCATATAACAACTAAAAATAAAAACGATGCAGCAGGTTTCCCTGTGGATCGTAAGAAGAGGCCAGTTTAAGGACGTGGATACGGACACGCTGGTAAAGATGATCTGTGTGATAGTGTGGTCTAATTGGAGCAAATGAATTACATAGAATGATAAACCTACATAGAATGATAAGCTGCTGTCTGATTCAACCGTTTTGATTACAAAGCAAAGCAAAGAAACAAAGCTGACAGACCATAAACAGGGACTTTGATTCTCACTCTGACATTCACATGGCCTCATCAGTGCACAACAGATCATATTATACACCCAAAACCCCAGAAAAGTGAAATTTGATGTCATGGATCCTTTGAGGTTTGGGTGGGCCGCAAAGATTTTCACATTTTAAAGTGGGCCTTGGCATTCTGAAGTTTGGGAATGGCTGATCTAGAGTGTATTAATCAAAAACCATGAATAGAAAGGAAAATATTTAACAGTCTTATGGGAGATTTCAGTATTAGAGATGTGATTGGATTATTTATGGAAGATGCCGCTTTCGAGTTTACATTATGTAGACTGAGATGAATAAGCCGACTGGGTCATCAGCTCTGGCATTTCACTCTGATGGAGGGAAAAAGGAAATTCTCATGCATTTCCAATAATCACCATACAGCTGGCAACTGCCTCACACATAAAACCTGCACGTACAAGGACGACAGACAATCTGAAGCTCCTGTTTATACCTTCAAGCAATCTGCTCTTCATTCTCCCTGTCTGTGGGAGGAATACACTGGAAACACACACACACACACCTTGGATGACGGTGCAATAACAGGGGAAAGGCCGGATAGATGGAGCCATCACAAAGTCTGAGATGAAGGGCTATTTAAGAGTCCAGCAGAGACTTATTCTTGTCAAAGCCCTGCACAGGTGAGGTCAGTCAACCAATCCCTGGCCAATGCATATTTCATTAACCCTTGGCTGCCTGAGACCTGGATGGAGCTCCCAAATAACCACCCATGAATACCTCAAGGCTATTTAAAGGTACAGTATGTAAAAACATCAAAGGTCAATGGCAGAAAATGTGATATATAATTCACAACTGTTTTTCTATTGATGTGTAATCGCTGCACTAGAATAGCTGTTTTCTGTTTTTTTCTTAGAATGAATCATTTATATCTACTTGCTGGGCGGTGCAGATATGTAAGCTGCCATATTTGTTCCACTATTTTTACTACGGTGTTCCTGAATAGACAAAACAATGTGGGTGAAGTAAGAACCCTCTGAACTCTAAAACTGCTGTACCAGCTTTGTTTAATGGGAGTTAAAGCACTGTTTGAGATCAGTGATGCCTTAAAAGACATAAAAAGTAGTTATTCATAGTACAGTTATAGCTACACAGTGACACTGGATCCACTCACAGATGAAAACATCTTTATCTCTGGGAGAATTTTGGCCACTAAAGGCCACTGTACATTCACAACATTGCTTGGAATATGTAGTCATTTGAAAGAAAACATACTTTCTTTCGAATACCCATCTTTAGCACTAGATGTCAGAAATTCTTACATACTGAACCTTTAAAGCAGAACTCAGTAACTTCAGCTCGGGGCTCCCCCAGGTGGCGTCCTTTCACTGTCGTAAAGTTCGTACCCCCTTACACCCCCCACAGCACACAGACAGCTTCTCTACCTGTCTTTCCTCTATTTTGATCCCTGAATATACACTCCTCACAAAAGTTAGGGATATTCAACTTTCGGTTTTTGGAGAACAGAGTGATGCAGAATAAATATTTAACCATTGAACAATGTAAATGTGCATTGAAAAGTTTAGAGAAAGTTTAAATCAGTTTACCTGGAAAGGTTGTAGTGGATTTTAGATTTATTCTGACATCATGCAAAAAGCCAAATATCCTTAACTTTTTGTGAATAGTGTATTTCTAAGCTTTTTCTAGCTTGTTGATGCTACTTTGCTGCGTTGGTAGCAGCACCTCGTCTCCATCTGCTCAAAGCAGAGTCCTGTCTCTCCTGCAGCGGGATGTTTTGCCCGCGTTTTGCAGGTAAAGAGAAAAAAATACAGGGGTTAGACAATGAAACTGGGAAAGAGGTGTTTTTTTAGTGTGGGGGGTTTTTGGTTAAATAAAACAAGCCAGGTGGGAAATAAATATTAATTAATTATTGATTGAATAAGAGAAGAGAGAGAAGGAAGAATTAAATATAAAAAGAAAAGATATTTTTAAAAAAAAGAAATGAATACAAAAAAGAATATGAGAAGAATAGAGGAGAAAAAGTTGGTAGTGTATGGCTGGCGAGTCTGAGACTAAGATAAGACTAAGTGATGTAATATAAGAAAAGGTATAGAGGGTAATGTAAGGATAGCATAAAAAAGGAAGGGACAAATCAAATAGGATAAAATTAGGTGGGAAGAGGAAGATGTGTGAAAGGGAAGGGTGGGGGGCAAACTGGATTGTCCCAAAAAAAAAAAATAAAACAGCAGCTTAAACCAAGGCATGGGATTGGTTGGGGAAGGGTATTAGATGGGTGGGGGAATAATTAAGAATTATGGAGGAGGATGAGGAGCAAAAGGATGAAAAAATATATTATCAAGGAGGGGGGTGAATGAAGAAGAAAAAGAATAAATAAATACAGAAAGAAAGGTGAAAGAAAGGTTTGATAATAAGAATGAGAAGGAGAATGAACATCTGGATGGCAAAGAAAGTAAATATAAATAAAATTAGTGAGTTAGGGGAGGGGGGGAGGAGGGAGAGAGGAAAGGAAACGTTACCAGCATCATGAGCGGCTGGGGTATTAACCCGCTAGAAGGAAGGTATAATATCTTAAATCCTATGGCCAAGGATTAGGACATGTAAATTTCAAGCGAATAGTAGTTGTCGCGGTGGCAAAGGGGGCCCCCCCCTATACTAATAAATTATTGTGGTCTAAAACCAAGTGTTTCAGTTTCATTGTCTAACCCATGCAGGGGGTGGAATATATCTCTGGTGGATGAGGGGAGAGGTAAGAATATAAATTTACATTACCACTGGCAGGACAATCCTGAAGCAGTGATGCTTCACCCGGTGCCCAGGCAGCGCAAGCTACGTGAATCACTCTGGTCCAGCAAAGAGTTGGTTATGAGAGCCAGGAGCCGTGTTTAGGTGGTGTGAAGCAAAAGAAATGTTTTCTTCGAATCAGTGCTGGTAGTCTGGTTCAAATCAGCGCTGGAAGCAGCTCAGTAGATAGGGGACCTGAGTACAGCGGTTTCTGTTGTCGCAAGTTCTGTGTCGGGTCGGCTCAGGCAGACTTGCAAGTGCTGCTCACAGGCCAGAGACACTGGCGGGAGGGGAGGGGGGGACACATCGAATCGCTCCATAGACACTTTGTTTAGCCCCACAGGGATTCTGAAAAGCATTTATTGAGGTGAAAAAGTTACTGAGTTCTCCTTTAAGAATGAGGTAAGACACGATCTGTTGGAAGGAGTGAGTTTAAAGTAGGGATACACGATACTGGAATTTTGGCTGATATCCGATATGCCAATATTTTAAAACTCATGTGGCCCATAACTGATACGCATATTGATATTTAAAACACGGTATCGATCTATTCTACTTACAAAATCTTGCAAGATTTCATCGTTCTGTTAAAAACCCTTGCAATATTTTGTGAATTCTCACAAGATTTCTTTAGTAACATAGATCAATACTGTGTTTTATTGTCAATATGATATCAGCATATGAAAATATTGCGAAATTTTCATGAATTCTCGCAGGATTTTGTAACAGAGCAATGAAATACCGCAAGAGTAAAATAGATTGATACCGCGTTTTTAAATGTATATATATTAGCATATGAAAATAATACAATATTTCAGTGTATCTATATTTTTTAACACCCCTAGCCTTTGGAAATTTTAAAGTCTTTAAAAAAGAAATTTTAGAAGAAGCTTTTGGAGTTTTTTTAGACTTTAGAAACAGCAGACTGATCGGTTTAATATCGGTGGGGTGGCCGATGTCCGATATTCAGTTTTAAGGCCGACATAGGGCCGATACTCAATCGGGGGCCGACTACATCGTGCAGCCCTAGTTTAAAGTACTACCTATTTACCGTGCTGCTGGTTGGGACTCACCTGGATGCAACAGCTGCCAGCTTCAGGGCACCACTGTGACAGCTTGTTTGTTAACTGATAAAGGAGGAGGCATGTTTGCATGTTTTAGACACGCTGAACATACACTATCAAGCCATTTCAAGATGGTTGTTACAAGTAAACACTGCGAGCTAGTGAGCTAGCATAAGTTTCATCCTGCATTTATGGAAAGATGTGACAATGCTGATCTTTTTAGTGCAACCCCACAGAAAATAAGACTTCAGTTGCATCTTGTTGCAAATGCACCTCCCTGATTTTAGAAAAACATCCAGGCTATAAGAAGTTTGGTGAAACTTGCTCTCAGGTTAAACTTGAGCTTAAAGGCAGAGTAGGGGATCCTAGAAAAACAGTTCAGGCAAAATATATTCTAAAAAGATACCCCCCCCCCCCCAAAACCACGCCTCCAGAGCGCAGGAGCGTGTGCGCTGATGGTTTACAAGCAAAGATAACCAATAAAAGCCGTGTGGAAAGCTCGTTAGCCTGCTAGTAAATAGTTGCTCCTTATGAAATACAGAGGGTCACCCCTGGTTACATACACATGCTGCGCTTGCAAGTGGTGCATCACCTCCACTGGCTGTTTCCTATTCATAGAAAGGGAGCGAATCAGGAAAAGCCTTTCGCTTCCACATCACATCGAAAAGGGCGTTGCCCACGTGGGTTTATACCCACCCATGAGAGGGCAGGTAACCCTCCCGTCCGCACTAGAAGTGAAGATGGTGCGACTGTAGCTGTGGAGTTGAGAGGCTAATTTAGCTAACTGTTTACTGCATTGCGTAACATTTGTTCGTGGGCTCGATTACACACGCAGAGCTGGGGGAAGAGGTTCCTTCATTCATGGGAGGGAATAATCAGAGACACCCTTATTTTTCACGTCATGGATATTCATGAGAAGGACCGGAAAAGCCTGTCGTTGGACCACAAGCCGCTCTTCTAGCCTACAAATACAGCTGGAAACAAAGCAACCAGAAGGTTTTTTAAAACAGAAACTATGCATAATGCATTCAATGATAATGGAGAAACACAGCAATATTATTGACATGATGATGTAAGTAAATCTTTAATGACAAGCCCCACTGGAATAACACGCACATCTCATGATTACTTATAAGGACTGTACAGACCACGTAGTCTTCACATGTCCTGCAGATGAAACTAAAGGCTCATGACACCGTCTTCCTGAATCCTTTTTGTGTTTCTGACTGAACTGCTTTTATTTTCTGGTCCCAATGTTGCCTTGATCACATAAATAATGTCATATTTCACAATATCTCCCAGATTAGTCATTAACTCTCAGCAACACCACAGCTGTCTCTGTTAGCATTAGCTAGCATGATAACGTTATGCGGTGCGAAGTCTTTTCGGGGTATAGATACGTGAAATAAAGTGTCAGATTAATGAGTGTTCACCATAATTTACTGTGTTTTTGTTGGCCCAGGATTAAATCCAGTGTTTTCTCCGTCGTGGCAGCAAGTTATTCCTCATCTGCTCTGTGTTTCTGATATTCCTCCCCGACACGAACACACTGACATCAGTGGACAGAGCAGCACCGTCCACTTTTGTCTAGGCAACCTAATTATTCATGAAATAAATGTCGGTGATCTTCTTATTCACTTATTACCGCATTAAAAGTTTTCCTCTGATGTTCCTTGGCAAGATGTGGCATTCTTCCAGATTTCCTCCATGTTGTTAAGAAAAAATTCAGATTCTCATCTGTTCTAACTACATATGTATAGAAATGCTCCCCCAGCAATGGCAGACGGTATAATTGTGGCGTTTGGCCAGATTAGTCTATATCATCAGTCCTTTGGAGCAAGGCCTCAACAAGCCTTTGGTAAAGACACACATGAGCAATGAATGACTTATCATGTGTAGCCGCACTGCAGCAGACGGTCTGATTAAAACATGCATTGGCCCAACTCATAACAATGAATAATGTCCAGACTAAGACGACTGGACTGGACAGAGCCAGAGAGCCAGACTCATGTAGAGGAGCCAGTCTAAATCAAACTGGTGCCTGGAAGTGTAACTGCTACAAAAATAATTCCCCGCATGCAATCAATAGGACCATAAAATCTCTGCTGCATTCAACTTTAACAGAATAATAATCACTGAGCAGATGAGGGCGCGTCTTAATGTTCCCAGTCCTGACTGGTGTCTGTTTGACAGCTGAAGTGCCAATAGCTGCAGAGGACAGACAGACAACGGCAGGAGGAATGGGGAGTCCTGGTTAGCTGTGCATTAAAATGAGGATCACAGCAGTCTGGGGCAGAGATGAATCATCCAGCCATCTACTTTATTGTGCAGAAGTGAGGAGGAGGACACAGGGAGAGGAATGGAGGGGACACTAAAGAGAATGGCTAGACAGAAAGTTAAATGGGGGTTGATGAAAGAGAGATTGCACAAGGGACGGACAGAGAGGAAAAAGAGCACGAAATACTGAGACTAAATCGAGGAGGGAGTGAGGAAGCAGTGGTGTGATATGAGGGAGGAGAACACAAACTGGGTGGATCGAAGTGGAGGAATGGAGTGAAAAGAGGCAGAAAGCCAAGAAAAGGACTGATTACATAGAGAATGAGAGAGATTGTTTCAACCGAGAAACCCTTTGTGGCATCTTAATTCTTCGTATGAAGCTGCTGCCAACAGACCATCAACCCGGCTGCTTTCTAGACCATCACCTGAGCACCTGAGACAGCTGGGCCCTTCATACATTTTTCAACAGTAGCAATGCGTGTACTCTTCCTACACGTTTAATGCAAATCTGAAGCAGTGACTGAAGTGGAAACACACCAAATGATTTTTTAAAAGAAAATGCCAACACTGAGGGGAGCGCATTTAGAGACGCACTACTCTCTAAAGTATCTCAACAGCTACCAGGAAGAATTTAGGTCAAATGATGTGGAGCGTCACCTCGACACCTCAGTTCAGCCTCCTATGAAAATAAACCCTTCCTAAAGATAGAACTCCATAAAAATATGCATCGTGGTTAATTCAGTCTTCACGCACATTTCACCTGGCAGAGAGCTCATGGCTGCAGAAGGCTCAGACGTCGAAGCAGTGCCAAACTTGAGATGAAAGCTCTGAGAAAGAGAGAAACTGACCCCAAATGCCAAATTTTTCACCATGAGTTGACTTGGGTTAAAGGTGACATCTTTGATTTGCCAAAGGAATTAACTTCTGTTCAAGGAGGTAAACGTTAATATATGTTTTTGACCACTAACTATGCTAACCTGTCATGACTGCCAAGGGACCAATCTACAGAAGAAAAGCTGTTTTCTGGCTCTATCTCCATGAATCATTAATGCCAGCTGCATGCTAAACTCTTCTGAATGTACTATAATGTCTAAATGACTGATTAAAGGAGGAAAGTACTCTAGCCACGTTTCAGTTCGCTTAAAGGTGCAGTGTGTATCAAGGTCAAAGGTCAAAAACGGACAAATTAAATATCACGAAAAACTGTGTTTCTATTGGTATCAAATCACCGTACTAAAATAGCAGTTATGTTTTTATTCTCTTACTGTACGTTCAGACCAAAAGCTGCAAGGATGCCGGAAGTTACTACATTTTCAATGAGAGTCAGACATCCTGAGCGGCAAAAGCGCCTGCCACTGTCTGCCACGCGTCCAGAGCGGCAAAAGCGTCTGAGGCGTCAAAAGGCACCAGATAAGAAGTTGAGCTTCGATTAACTTTATGCTAATTAGCTATGATGCGGTTCAGGGGCAACAGGCGGCAGCAAATCAGAGTAGAAGTGTCCTTCGATCGAGCGGGTCCAAAGAACAACGCATGTGACTTTGGTTCCAACAACACACTCGTTCCATCATGGAGGCCGAGAGGCTGATAACCTGTGTTCAGGCCCATCCTTTATGAAGTTGTCCTTTTTGCCAACCGGGACCAAACGTTGAAAAAAGTTACTAAAGGGAAGCATCTCTGCATGCTCAGGCATGTTGCTGCCAGCTTACTACGACATTTAACCACTGTGTAGTTAGACCAGAACGTAGGCATACCAATGCATATAACTAACAACTCAACCCATACACGATACAAGCAACGTTAGACCCACAGCCTCCGCAGCTCATGTGTGGGTGGAGATGCCAGATCATGTCTGTGACGGCGCATCGCTGTGAAAGCAGCCTGCAGGCTTATTGGGTTCCGACAGTCCCTCTGAAATAAAACTGTATCACGTTAAACAATCATCTCACTTCCTCCCCTGATCAGGTCTGGATTAACAGCTGCAGACCGATCCCAGTTGCAGGTGCTGTGTTTTTACAGCTGCAGCATCACGAGGACGTGAAATCGTCCGTCTAGCTAAGCTCTTTGTGAATGAATTAGGATGACTTTAGTGGTAAAAAGAAAAAAAAACATTAATTTAATATTTATTTGTTTCGTACTCGTAAGAAATAAAAGAAATAAAAGTTTACAATAAACCATTAGAAGCTTATAAACAGCCTCTGATGCAGCTGCGGTCTGCTGTATTTTAGGAGAATCATCATAATTTTACATTTTCAAACTCATACCAGCTTTACAAACATAATCTTGGAAAGCGTAGGAAACAGAATTAGCAGGAAACTTACCACCGGCAAACTGAATCCTGAAACGAAATGTCCATAACTGTATGTGGAGAAACCGCAGGTGAGATGGGAGGAGAGGGAGGAAAAAAGGTCCGCTCTGACCGTCACCAACGTTTTGAAAAGTATCCCAGGAACATGATAGGGGGTCAGATATATTTTCTATCCTCGTGTAATGGAAAGTGTCTTCTAATTTAAAAAAGATGTAAACTCACCGCCGCTCATACTGAAGAGTATTTTCTGCCGGCATGACGGCATAAACACAGCGAGTCACGTGACGTCCGGTATCGGATGCTGTTGGGGGCGAGTATCTCACGAGTGCAAGTAACAGCAAAATAGGCCAGTATCGGAGCCAGTACCAAAACTGGCATCAGTATCGGGACATCCCTAATTATTATCATTATTATTATGCTGAAATCTCAAAATTAACCAAATGCAAACTTACTCTGAGACCTGATTGGTAATTTTGTTTTCACCCTACAAATGCAGTCTGTGTAGTCTAATATAGTCTCCATGGAATCATCCAAATAAGCAATAATTCATGGCGAGTTGTGAGCGTGAGGGGGTGGGGGAGGTGGGGAGAGGGAGAAAATAAAAGGCTTTTGAGTTTGATGGACATATCAAACAATCAATCAATAAGCATGGGCCGTTCCAAGACAATTGCATGGGGTTTTCCAGTCTCGTCCATTCCACACGTAACTAATCTTTTTTCATTTTTGCGTCAGAGCATTTAATTAATTGGCTGCAATCAGGGTGTGAAAAAGATTTTAAGCAAAAAAAATAATAATTAAAAAATGCTCCTGGAAAACATCATCCACCCTGCCTTTAATTCCTCAACAGTAATCATCATTTTCAACCTTTTAAAAGTCCATTTGGGGCACTGAGCCTAAGGAAAGTAGGACTAAACCCATGGTTAGTTTTCCTCCCACACAGTTCTACAAAAAATATTCATTTCAACTTCAGAGGGACTGTTCAATATATTTAAGAAATACAAATCAGCAACTATCAAGACCAAGTCTGTGCACTGCAGTGCAACTCCATGCCATTTATTCTGCAGGAAACTTCCTGAGAGTCCTCAAGGACCCTCAGATGTCCCTGGATGTCACTTTAGAAGAGACAGCAGGAGCAGATGTTGAAGCACCGCTGGAAACGGGCGCTTTAAGATCGCAGCAGACTTGAATACACTGACACAGCAAGTTCAGCACTCAGCGGATAACAAAGGTCACCATCAACAATCAAACGCTCAAGTGATGACAGAATCAATATCACCTTGATGGTGGCGAAAGATCCAAAGTGGCGAAAACAGAAAGGAACGGAAATGAGTGTTAGCAAGGCTGGAAGAAGGAACCAACGGGCTTACTTTTAATTCTGACTTCAAAGATTGTGATGCATCAGGACAGTTTAAAGGTGGAATCCAGAGTCGCGTCACACACACACACACACACGCACACACCTGTTTCTGTTTGTAAACACTAATCAAACTGAGAGCCCCTCCCCCTCAGGCTAATGGCCGCATCACTCTTCAGCCCCAAGCCTCTCCTTCAAAGCTCGGAAGCAGGTGAAACCACACCAATATCAACTCTGGTTTTCCAACGTGCACTATCTAAGGGCGCATTCAGAAAGCATAGTCCATTAGATTCAGTCTGTTTGGGGACTCGGCTCGGCTGGGGGTGGGGGGTATGTTGCACCATAGCCAAATGAGCCAAACCTCCTGAATAATGTTCCCAATCTCTCAAGAGGTGGCGCTGCATTCAAATTCACCATCGGCAAGGACAAGACATACAACGAACAAGAAGGTTCTCACAACTTCTGTTTCCTCCATAAAACCACATTATTTTTGTGCGTACTTACGAGGACCTGGATATGATTTCATCAGAACAGATATCCATGAAAGCTTTAACTTCCTTGTCACTCCACGTCTGACCACGAGCTATCTTTATATGTACTGCAGTCCCACACGTGTGTTTGTTGTTGTAGCGTTGACCCACAATGCCCAACATTTTACCCGCAGTGCCATGCTAAACCAAATGCAGGAAGCACCAATTCTGTAGTCCACTTCAGTATTTGAATTGGACCAAGACCTGCGTTTGTGGGAGGGCTGAGTCTGCTTGTTTGTTCAGGATCAGAGTCCGTTTACACATTTACAACCCCCCCGAACGAAGTGGACTTTCCGAGCAAACAGACTCTGATTCCAATCGAAAAAGCTTTATGAATGCGCCCTAAAGCTCTTTCATCGCTCTTTTCTTCGCTGCATCCGCCATTTTTATCGAGAATTTGAGTGAACCCGAGTGAAGTTTAAAAAAAAGAGTCTGCTCCAAATAACAAGTTTATCCCAACAGAGCACTACGCCCTTAGCTCCGTCATTGGCTGGAGACAAATGCACAAATCTCTGCCCAGAAACGTCCTGAACACACCAAAACAAAGAGAAAAGATGAAGTACAGGCAGCGGAGGGGGAGTTAAAAACAAAGCTCATCACCACAGAGGCCCGAAGGTGCGGACTGAGATGGATTTCACTCACACAAGTACAGTTTATTTTTTTAGGGGAAAAACTCCGGACTCTACCTTTTTAACATCATAAGAGGTGTACTGGTCTACAGTTTCACTGGTTTTACTGTTCATCATCTTTACTGTTAGACACATACTGTAACTTCTCTGTAATGTTGTTTTTTCAAAAGATCTGCACAACCAGTGAGCACAAAGTGATTATTAATTATAAGTTAATGTATTCACTGTTTCCCCATTTCATTTTCTTTCCTTTTTCTCCATAAAATGTGACAACAAATATCCAATAGAAGTCAGCATCAGATCAGCTCAGCCTTTAAATTTAAAAGGACAAAAATCTTCATTAATAACTGACGAGGCAGACAGGGTCGGTCAGTCAGGTCAGAGTAAGTTCAGCATAGTTGACTTCAGGACCCAAAGATGCATGTTGCCGCTGTAATTGGGGATGGAGGATGGTGAAGCTTTTCCGCAGCGTAGCAGGAAGGTTGGTGACTGATTCAGCTGCAGATGCACGCTCACGCAGAGTCATGCTGAGATTTAGGTCTGGCAGACAGGCTGAAGGCAGAGACGCGACTGCAGAAGCACAACAAAGCCACTCTGGGGGTTAGCTCTGAGGCGCGGCAGACTGAAGGCAGGGATTTAACACAGATGCACTCCAGCAGGCGGTGTCAGGCAGACAGATCACAGAGGACGAGAGAGAGGACACCATTAATACTACCGCTGGAACGTCGGAGAGCGACTCGGTCACGCTGCTTGTCACGCCATGGATGTGGAAGGAGCAGAGGCTGGATCCTGGAATACACTTAGAAAACCCTCAACAGCAACAAATCCTGTGTGCTGTGAGACTCCTCATTTCCCCAGATCACAGTTTCAGAGATGAGGCGTTATGTTTGCACACCTCATGGAGCCACATGGACTCATAAGTTGGAAATGGTGCATGTTGAAAAAAATAAGCTTGAGTCAATCTTTAAACACAGACGTGCAGTTCTTTTATCACAGAGTCAAGCTACACCTTCCTCCATTTTTATTCACAGATGTGATTTGCACTCAATCCAACTCATACTGAATTCTTTCATGTAAACATTTGGTTTTGCTAAAAAGTCGGGTTAATATTGTCTTTTATCAGAAGATCGGAATGGTAAAACTGATTAACAGCTGCTTTAGACAAAGCATGCCCCGTTTGGTATTGGACATGCCCCGTTCCTTTTGTCTTTTCGTTTTATAACAAAGAATTTTCCAAGAAAAAGCACATCTGAGGTCAACCTAGTCCACAGATTTAAAAGCTATCACAATATATATAATATAATAATCTATATAATTATAACTGCTATATTTTTAAAAAGCAATTGGGGGAGCGGGTAGCCTAGTGGTAATGTCATGGGCTTTGGCGCGAAGGACCCGGGTTCTTGACCCTGACACGACATTCAGGTGAACCACTGTGGACCCCTGAGCAAGGTCCTTAACCCCCACCAACTGCTCCCCGGGCGCTTCAAGTAGCAGCCCCCTGCTCTCTGGTACTACTATACAGAGATGGGTAAAATGCAGAGCCCTGATTTCCCCTCGGGGATTTAAACAGTAGACCCCCCCCCCCCCCCCAAAAAAATAACCATGTGTTACCATGCCTCTGAAGGTTGGAGGGAGAGCTTAAACATGTGTCCTTAGCTCTATGTATCGAAACCTTTACCTATTTAATTTTTACTTCACTTCAGAAGGAAGAAGAAAACAAACCCTGAGGAAAATTTGGGGGAGTGGGTACCTAGTGGTAATGTCGTGGGCTTTGGCGTGGAGGACCCGGGTGCAAGTTCCCAACACCACATTCAGATAACCACTGTGGACCCCTGAGCAAGGTCCTTAAAGAAATAGTTCACCACAGAATGATTTAACTTTATTTTCCACTTCCCCTCATAGTGAGCAAGACTCTGGAGCACTTTTTTAATATCTCCAACCGCTCCTCATCCAGCCGGCGATCAGACACTTGGATTACATTGAATGACGAGTAGTATGGAGGAATGTTGACAAAGTTTTTGTGGACTTTTTATGGACCTTTTTGGCTCGGACCCCGGTGGAACTCCATTATATGAAAGTTGGGGGGAGTAAGAGAAGCCTTCCTGATCTCCGGCTGCATTTGAGATATTAAAAAAAAGTACCCCAGAGTCTTGCTCACCATGAGGAAGGGGAAAATAAAGTTAAATCATTCTGTGGGTGAACTATCACTTTAACCCCCACCAACTGCTCCCGGGGCGCTTTCAGTAGCAGTCCACTGCTCTCTGGTACTACTGTACAGAGAAGGGCAAAATACAGAGCCCTAATTTCCCCTCGGGGATCTAAACAGTATATCAAAAACAGAAAAAAAAATTTAATTAGGAAAACTTTCGTGATCGGGATTTTAGGGGCCGATAACCGAGTTTTAAAAGAACTATCACTGATCACCGATCATGTGAGGGAGCAAATGTATCTATAAATAACTTGTTTACCCGTATTTATACCGTTTACTGAGTATCATAAAAAGGATTTTTGTTTACTTTTTTGTCCTGAACTGGACTAACAAGATTTCAGACAGAGGAGTCAGAACAATTATCAGAAAGGTTCTCAACAGCCCAGGACCACTCGTGGAGAGCTTCAGAAAGACCTGGAACCAGCAGGTACAGTTGTTTCAGAGAAAACAAGAAGGAATGCACTCAACCGCCATGGCCTTCATGCACACACACCACGCAAGACTCCATTTCTGAAGAAAAAGCATGTTGATGCTGGTTTGAAGTTTGCAACACAACATCTGGACAAACCCATGACATTCTGGAAAACGTAGTCTGGTCAGATGAGACCAGAACTGAACTCTGCAGATGTCATAAGACACAACATGTTTGGAGGAGAAATGGCACCGCGATTGACCCCAAAACACCATAGCAACAGCAAAGTTTGGAGGTGGGAACATCATGGTGGGGGCTGTTTTTCAGCATGAGATACTGGCAGGCTTCATATCATTGAAGGAAGAATGAATGGAGAAAAAGTAGAGAGACATTCTGGACCAGAATCTGCTGCATCTGCAGCTGCTGAAGATGAAAAGAGGCTGGATCTTTCAGCAAGACGACCATCCCACCACACAGCCAAGAAACACCCACCTACTTTAAGAAGAAGAAAATAAAGCTGCTAGAACGGACCAGCCAATCACCCGACCCAAAAGAACTGAAGATCAGAGTTGACAGAAGAGACCCGGAACCTTGAAGATTTGAAGGCAGTTTGTGGAAGAATGGACCAAAATCACACCTGAGCAACGTTTTCCACTGGTTTCTCCATACAGGAGGGCGTCTGGAGGCTGGAATCACCAACAAAGGTTTCTGCACTAAGTAGTAAATAAATTTCAGTAAGCGTATTCAATACTTACTCTCTGTGTTATTTCACTATATTACACATAACTTCATTTACATTAAATGTTAAGATTTCTTTGTAGGTGTAAATCTAGATTTTCAACTTCAAGTAAACTTTAGCATGCCATAGTCAGCTTTAATCCTATAATTTGCCAACAAAAGAATTGTGGCAAGTGAAAATGCTGAGGGCCTGATTTACAAAGACTCCAAATTGCGAGTCTAATGTCTTTGCCTCGCAAAAAAAAAAATAGCGTGCGCTGTCATTTTAGCGTTTGCGGGTGATCTACAAAGATTACACGCGCAATCTGTAACAGGCGCAAACAGCAGGATTTAAATGAGGATTTAGCGTGCGCTCCGACTGCGCCACGGAAAGTTCAGAAGAGCATGTGGTAAACGCAAAATGAAATTCCTCCTGATAGAGAGATGTTAGTTTCAGAGATATAATGAGGCAAATAAAAAAACAGAATATAAGATAAATATGAAGAGTTCATTTGCAAAAAAAAAGACAAACGCCATTTAGAAAAAAACGGAGTTAACTGCTTTTGCAAATAAACTCTTCATTTACTTTTTGAATATTTTCAGAAAATCAAGCTCACGTGAAGTAGAGAGTTTTAATGATGTAAAATGGAGATAGGACGTTTGTACCTGACAGCTACAAAAGCAGTTAACTCCGTTTTTCCACCGTGGCGTTTGTCTGTTTTTGCAAATGAACTCTTCATAATAACTATAAATAAAAATAATGCAGCAGGTTTCCCTGTGGATCGTAAGAAGAGGCCAGTTTAAGGACGTGGATAAGGACACGCTGTTGAAGATGATCTGATATTACGCACAGACTGCGCGCTCTTGGCACAATGCCAGGCGCTGGACCTGCGTAATTGCCCCCCACCCCACACAAAACTCAGTAAAAAAAATAGTATCATTAGTTTGTGCGACGTTACTGGTTATTTTCACTGAGTTTTTTGTGGGGTGGGGGCCAACTTCACTTAGGACAGCAACCTCAGAACAGCAGCAGCAGTCGTTGCGGTGTGGAGGAGCAGGAGATGATTTTAATTGAAAAAAATATGCCATTGGCAAAAAGTAAAGGAAAATAAAAAGACATAATTAATGTCAGCTTTTACATGAAGCTGCAGCTGCAGATGTTCTGGTTCATCTCTAGAATAACCCGTGTTTAACAGTGATGTTGATTGTTATTTAATTAAATAATGAAAACTTGACATGTCGCCTGAACACATCATGAAAAATGATTCTGACCCGATGTCTGCAGTCCTGTGTGCAGCATTCTTTCAGCCATCAGTGCGTAAAGCTGCCAGTTATACCTGCTTTTCAGACGTGCTAAATTACACGCAATCTTTTGCCCCCGCATTCCTTTGAACAGTTGATAGATCAGATTGCGTGTTAAACTGAGGTTTTGCATAATCTCCTCCCAATATTTTGCGCCTTCTGGCAGAAACGCCCAGTTTGAATATTCATCTGCAGCAGATGCGCAAAATGGACAGCGGCGCTATTTTGCCCCTTGACAGGCGCAAACCTCCTTTTGCCCTGCTTTGTAAATCAGCTCTGGCGGATTATTGCGTGCGTAATGAAGATAGCGCCTGTTTTAACAAGCGCAAACCTTTCGTAAATCGGGCCCTGAGTGGCTAATAACGTTGGAAAACCACGAGCCACGAGCCCGGTCACAGCCCTACACAGCTGTGCTCAAATGTTTCCACCCCGTCTCCATTAAAGAAAAAGACAAATTCACAATAGTAAATCAAATAAGAAACTGAAAAAGTAAAGATGAATACAAATTTACTAAATCTAATTTAGTAAAATAAAATATTGTTTTTGAATTGCGGTTGGAAAAATTATTTTAAAAAACTGTCCCAGACCAATTAAAGCACCTTGTTCATGAACATGGACCAACATAGCTGTCAACAGGTGCAGATGCCTGATTGGACGTTACAGAAACACCTGATTGCAGTGATTGTCTCAAAGTGTTGCACAACAACATTTTACTACAGGAGCCCCTTCATGCTTGTTTACTTCTTTTAGTTTTTTTGTGTTTGTTTTAATATTTCTGCTGAACCACAATTCAAAATCAATGTCATGGTGATCATGAAAGTTTTATTTTTCATTACTTTTGTCAATTTTAAATCATCTTACTGGCAGCTGATTTTTTCTGTCTTTCATGGGAGGGGATGGAAACATTTGAGCACAGCTGCATGTTGGGAATGCAGGTCTTTGACATCATTTTTATGTCAGAATAAATTCCATAGAAACTCAAGGCCAATAGATTTCCTGCAGAACTTTACATTTTCATGAGATAACCGTTATTGATTTCAGTGAACATCATTTTGTGACTGGTTGCTGCAAATGGTGACTTATGGAGGAAAGGCCTCCTTGAGTCACCTCATACATAAGAAGGGAAGTAGAAGAAATACAGTGACCCCAAAATAGCTTCACATGAGATATAAATTAAAAGCTGTACCTAAAATTTCTGCAGTCAAACCTCTTACCTGACACCTTCCTCTTAGTTTCCCTATAACGGGAGATGCAGCCAAAGCTTTACACATAAAGCAAAAACTGTGATTGTCTGACGGCAGCATTCCTACTTTCTCTGCTTCGCGGTCAGACAGGAGGAAGCCTGACCGTCAGCAGCCTCCCACTGTCATCACCAGAAAGGGTAACCCTGGAAACCGAGGGCTTGATTACATCACAACTTACAACTAAAGCAACTCTCGCCAGCAAACTCATTTTACCTTACTGGAAAGACCAGCAGTTTCCATGGCAACAGGACAGAACAAGTATCAGAGAGGGATGGAGAGACAGAAAGGAGGATGGATGCTGGGGGTGTAGAAACAAAAGAAAAGCAAGAGACGTGTTTTTGTCACAGAGAAGTGATGGCACCGTAAATGACAGTGAGGAAGGATAAAAGTATCGTCATACAGAATAAAACGAGGACAGAGCCGCATGAATGTGTGGCCTGCAGGGTTACCAAGGTTAAATTAGGATGTCTGCTCTGTAGAAAGTCCCCCCCCCCCCTAGAGCCCCTCCCTCCAGAGACCACATCGGCCCGCCAGGATTCAGTCGCTCTGACCAGCGCTCACCCGTGCCATGCATGTCCCTTACTGGCGACTATTACAGCAGGAGGGCTGGGACAAACAATTATTTTCTAAACGATTAATCTATCGATTATTTTTTTGATGCATCAATTAATCTAACGATTCACTTTTTCAGTTTGATTAGATTAGATTATCTCCCCATAAATTGACAGACAGCAATTTATACATGTTGATATACAGTACAAATCTAAAATGAAAAAAAAGAGCATGAATAAAAAGGTAGTGGGAGCCATCATGGAGTCTTTCCTGGACCAACAGAATGTAAGATTTATGTTGAAAACACAGCTGACTGAAAAATCTGCTTTTAATTCTTTCATTCACATGAAAATAATAAAACAGGTCACCCACAGTTTTTGTGATTTATTGAAATAACATGGTAATGTAAACTTGGAGGCTTTAAGCTAATACGGAAACCGTTTTCCAACAATAGATAATGAAGATAACATTCAGAATTTAACATTTCTATTGAACATGGGTGTAGCTTCCTGAAAAAGTGCATCTTCATCTTCAATAATGTTTAATACGGGTTCCAATCACTTGGAAATGAAATGAAAAATACTTTATTTATCCCAGAATTGATTCCAAGATATTACCGACAGATGAAACACTAACATGAGGTGGAGAACGTGACTTTTTCGGCTGGGGCCGCCCTTTTGGGGGATGCATGTCGTTTTTTTTGTCAGTCGTCACACTTTTTTTCACAGTCACAAGAATGTATTGCCCTTGGCCTAAAATATTTGTCACTTTGGAGTATGTTCTGCTCAGTTTGGGTAATTTTTCTACTGACATTAATATGCACGACAGTGATTTGTAAGGGAAAATCTTTAAGCTGGAATTCAGTAATTTAACTGCTAATGATTTTAAAAGGATTATTTGAGGCAGTGGAAATATCACATTTTGGGTCTCATGGAGGTATAAATATGTTTTTATTTAACAAATGTTTTTGAAGGCCTCCTTTATCTGGATGTTTAAGTAATTTCAGGCTGTGAACTCAATAAAGAAGAGTGTTATTAATTTTTCACATTACTTTGTTTTATTTTGTGTAATTATGCAATGGCTAAGCATATTGGATTTCATACTTTGCAACATGAATTTTTTAGTTTTGGCCCTCAACCATCCAACCAAACTAGTTTTTGGCCTTCCACTGTAAAGAACTTGGACACCCCTGATGTAGAGGGATGCAAGAACTGATGGAAGTAGTCCAGTGGGAGACAGGTGCTGTGGAAAATGTAAGCTCTTGCTGCAACTGCTGAAACTGAGAAGTCAAATACCACATCAGAGAATAAATACCAACATTTGAACTGAGCTCTCTGACTCCGGGTGAAGCGGCGTTTCAGCGAGCCTCACTGAAACATGTCTGATGCAGTATTTTAGTCTGGCCTGGAAACAGCGTGAACCCTGCTGTTTGTTGCTCCAGCCGCTGCACCAGTCACAGGTTTGTCTTTAGAGTCTCTTTGCTTGCTGTGACGAGATCAAGACGCTGTCCATAGCAACTGTCGCCGTGCCCACCACTGCCACGGTGACCGCCCGGGCTCATGATTGGCTCTGACAGGCCAGACAGTGTCGACATGCAGCCGCATCACTCGTATGACCCTCTCAACCCTTTAAATGGTCACAAAAATAAAGAAAATGTTTGCTTCTGACTGTTTTGATAACCTTGTGATGCTTTTACTGCAAAAGGATGAGAGGAAGGAGGAAGCCTGACACCAATGATCCGTGGTCACACCTGTTTGTTTTCATCTTTGTATTGATTCAGTGTCGGCTTGCAGTTGTTTTTGCCTCTGCTGAGTGTAATGGTTTTTACTTCTACTGATTTTTTAACTTTTGGGCACTGCTTCATTTTCCATGTCTGTGGTAATTTTATTCCTCTTTGAAGTTGTTTTGTGTTTTTGTTGTCATTTTCCTCTCTGTAGTAGACGTTGGTAATTTTGTCTGTTTTTTGGACAGTTTTGTGTTTCTTAGATGTGTCACCATGGTTGTTTTTTTGTCTTTTAAAGACATTTTGTGTGTCTTTGAGCCAATTCTGTGCCTTTCTGTAGTTGTTTTCAAAGCGTCCTGATGGTTGATTTGACTATTCATCTTTTTTGTATCTTTGAAATCATGAACTATCTCTTTTTAATCTTTTTTTTCCATCTCCAAAATGATTTTTGGGTCTTCTAATTGTTGTTTTTGTTGAGTCTTTTGTAGTTTGTGACTCTTTACAGCTATATTTAGTCTTTCTTAGGGGTGTTACATTTTGTGATTGTAATTCTTTGGGGTTTATTTTCTATCTTTGAAGTTTTTTTGGGCTTTTTTTCATTATTTTGTCTCAGTATTAAACTGTTTTTGCATTTGTGGTAGAGATGTACGATATTATCAGCCTACCTATATCATTGGCCAATATTGGCATTAAAATGTGATATTGGAAAATACTGGGGGTTTTTTCAGACCAATATTTTTACGCGAAATCTCGTGAGATTTCATAACGGAATGAGATCTCACGAGATTGTGTTGCATCAGCGTTGGTCCAGCATGTTTGAAAGTCCCTGTTATCCTGGAAGAACTTCATTTCCCAGCATTCCTTTGAGAGTCATGTGACTACGGTGCAGCTGCTGCTGCTACAGACTGACTTGCTTTGAAGCTGCTGATAATATGTCTGTTTTTAAGTTGTTGGTTAAGTTACCAAGTTGTTAGAAACATTAGAATTAGACACATGTTGATAATACCTGCTAGTATCTGATATATGGTAGTATCTAATACCTGCTAGTATCTGATATATGGTAGTATCTAATACCTGCTAGTATCTGATATATGGTAGTATCTAATACCTGCTAGTATCTGATATATGGTAGCATCTAATACCTGCTAGTATCTGATATATGGTAGTATCTAATGCCTGCTAGTATCTGATATATGGTAGTATGTAATACCTTGCCAGTATCTGAT
>JALJCO010012438.1:0-68640 GCA_023101725.1 Atherinomorus stipes
ATCAAATCAAATCAAATTTATTTATATAGCCGCTTTACAGTACCCATTGACACACAAAGTGCTTTACAGCAGGGTAACAGAAAAAGAGACAACAATGCAAAACATGAAAATGCAAACTTAAATACTAGGAAAGTGAAGAACAAAAAAGAGTTGAAGATGAAAACAACCAACAGAGAATCAGAACAGGCTACTCGGGGGTGGGTGTACCTAGAGAGAGTAAAAACCTTTAATAAATAAACTAGTTAGAATTAAAAGCTAGACTAAAAAATAAGTCTTTAACTTAGATTTAAAAGAGCCCAGTTCAGTCGTGAGACGAATGTCGGGGGGCAGTGAGTTCCACAATCTGGGGCCAGCAGCTGAGAACGAGCGGTCGCCCCACTGCTTTAGCTTCGTTCTCGGCACTTCTAAAAGAAGTTGGCCAGCCGAACGAAGGGCCCTGCTGGGGTCCCGGCGACCAGCAGGTCAGCCAGATAAGGGGGGCCAGGCCGTTGAGGGCTTTAAAAACAAAACAAAAGTAATTTAAAATCAATTCGGGAAGCCGGACGGGGAGCCAGTGCAGGGAAGATAGGACGGGGTTATATGTTCCCGCCTGGACCACACCCACCAGAAAACAGGCAGCAGCGTTCTGGACAGGCTGCAGGCGGGCGATGGGAAGCCTGGTTCAGGCCAACGAAAAGGCCGTTACAGTGAGGTCAGCCCGGGCACTAATGAAGGCATGGACAGCCGTCTCCAGGTCCCCCGGTTAAGGAAGGTTTAACCTTCGAGGAGACGGAGTTGAAAAAGCTGGTTCTGACTATGGCGCTGATCTGCCTTTCGAACCTGAGGCCACTGTCCAACAAAAACTCCAAGGCTTTTCACGAGGGACTTGGGGGAGGGAATAGAAGTGCCGTCGTCTGAGAAGGAGCCAAGCATGGTTGGAGTGCCAAACAAAATTAAATCAGTCTTGGCATCATTAAGATGTAAAAAATTCTGCGCAAGCCATGATTTCACATCGTTTAGGCAGTCTAAAAGTTTTGAGTATGATGGAGTGTGATTTCCGGTCAGGTGCAGTGGAAGATAGATTTGTTATGTCGTCGGCGTAGAAATGGAAGGAGAGGTTGTGTTTTATTAATGATGGAGCCAAGGGGCAGCAGATACAGCAGGAAAAGGAGAGGGACCGAGAACTAAGCCTTGTGGCACCCCGTGGGTGAGTGGAACATGTGAGGAGGAGGAATCACCGGCAGCAACGGGAGAAGCTTCTGTCAGACAGATAGCTTCTGAACCACCTGAGTGCAGTTCCACGGATACCAACTGAGTGCTCCAGGCGGGAAATAAGGACAGTGTAGTCGACCGTATCAAAAGCGGCGAAGAGGTCTAAGAGGACCAGCAGGGGTGGGATTACCTGCATCAACAGATAGAGTGATGTCATTATGAATTTTTAGCAGAGCCGTCTCAGTACTATGGCGAGGCCCTAAAACCAGACTGGGACTTGCTCAGAAGGGCGTTTTGGTCTAGAAAAGGCTGTAATTGTTTAAGAACAAGCTTTCTAGTAGCTTTGAGAGAAAAGGAAGGTGGGAGACTGGTCTAAAAGTTTTGTAGCAGGAGAGGATCGAGATGTGTTTTTTTCAAAATAGGCCTGACCACAGCATGCTTGAAGGCAGCCGGGACAGATCCCAGAGATAGACAGGCATTGAAAAGGAAAAGTAGATATGGACCAACAGAAACAAAAACCTCTTTTAGCAACCTGGGCGGAATAGTGTCCGATGGACAACCTGTAGGTTTCAAGCTGCTAACAACGTCATTCAGGTGTGATAAAGAGCCCGGTCTCAAAATGCTGGAAGACCTGTACAGGAGCAGTGTGGACACTCGGGGGTCACAGCAGAGGGGCTAGCAGCAATGCTTTTCCTAACAGACAGAACTTTCTCAATGAAAAAAGCAGCAAATTCATCAGCAGTAGCAGGAGAAGTATTTGATAGACCGACATCGGGGTTAATGACAGAGTTAATGGTACTGAATAGGACTCTGGGATTATGTGAGCTGTTTGCTACAACGGATGACAGATACTTAGCTTTAGCGTCTTTCATGGCTTTCTGATAAGTGGTCACACTTTCTCTCAGCAAACCCAGGGAAACATGCAACTTATCTTTCTTCCAGCGACGTTCAGCTTGTCTGCATTTCCGTCTTAACAGATGGATATGGTCATTAATCCAGGGATCTTTTTTGGTGGAGGATGGAAAAGAGCGAAGGGGAGCAATACAATCCAGGATATCGGAGCAGGTAGAGTTGAAGGTTGAGAGCAGGACGTCAGGGCAGAGGGGGGGCGAGTCATTGGCAGCAAGCAGCTGCGAGGTGTTGAAGGCGGCAGCAAAGTCAGTAGCCGTAGCTGGGGTAAAAACTCGCCGCTTGCGGGCTGGGAGAGCAGGCTTAATGGAGGAAGGAGGAGCCACCACATCAAAGATGACAGGAAAGTGATCCGATAAGGTGGCAGCAGAAATGTCCCTGATGGAGACCGAGAGCCCGTAAGAAAGGACTAGGTCAAGGATATGTCCACGCTCGTGAGTGGGAGAGGTTATATTATATTATATATATTATTATAAAATGTAACATTTGAATAAAACTGAGGAATTTCTGACACAAAAAACAAGTGACAAGTTATCAAATTTACCTTCAGCCACTGATTAAACCCTTCTGAAACCCACTTACATCTGAGGTTTAAAAACAGCAGATTTTTCTAATGCAGTAGTTCAGCTGAGAAATTATTTGATCCCCTTGAGAATTTTGTTTTGTTTTCATGAGGCAAAGTAAATATGTTTCTTCCTTTTTTCTTCTGTCTGTGCAGGAGCAGGAGGTTGGTCTCCACTGAATTCAGACAGGTATCAGTGGTTGGAAGCCGACTTGGGTGGACGGACACAAATCACTGCTGTTGCCACACAAGGACGCTACGGCAGCTCCGACTGGCAGACGGCCTACCTGCTGATGTTCAGCGACACAGGACACAACTGGAAACAGTACAGACAAGACGGCAGCATAGGGGTAAGATTACTATAATGAAGTATAGATAAAGATGTGCAAAAATCGTTTAATAAAAAGTAGAACCTGAACACACCATAAAGATGACCTCCAGTTGTTAAACAGGACATGCAATCTGCGCCTTTGTTGTTGTTTTGGAGAGATGAAAATAAAGAAAAGAAATTGCATGTAATGTGTTAGAATTAGCTGTTAGCTTTCCGTTATCAGTGCTCTGAACAACAGCTGATGGATGAATGTTAGCTTGGCATGCTAGGCCCTTTTAGAAAAGAGTGAGTCTTTAACTGTAAAGGAAACCAACAAAAAAGTCTTTAGCATTTATCAAAATGCATTATAATTAGTCATAACGGGGGGGATGCATCAACACAATAGCAAACATCACACTAACATTTTAGAAGCTTAGAAACTCTGCTTCTAAAACAACATCAAATGCTTAATTATTAGGTCTAATGAATCCCCCAGGCTTTGTCGATAGGTATTTATGGCAATTGAAAATCTTTTTGCAGTGTTATATGGCAAGTAAACAAGTTTAAGTAATGGAATATACTTATGTCTTGGGATATTTTGATTCTGTGTTTGTTGAAATATTTAAAAAAAGTGAAATAAAACTAAGTCAGCAAATGAGATTTTAGATGGTATTATTATTATGTGGTCAGTCAAAAAGGAGACACGGGTTTCAGACCACTTTTGGAAAACAATTTTCTTTATTCTTGCTTGCAGTAGGTCACTGTTTACTTTAAGCTTCACTCATCGTTTTAATGTACACTTAAAAATTTACTCACCAAGATTAGACAAGAAACCTTAAAGGTTTAGTGTCTAATCTAAAAGGTTTAGGAAAAGATTGTGGACAGGTTTACAAAACAACTGATCATGTACTAAGAGATTACAGTATACATCTCCAGATGAAATTGCAGAGAGAAAACACATCAAAGTGAAAATGGACTGATTTTATGGTTTCTTTTCCATAGTTTTAATCACGTCAACTTACTGAGGTCAGCTCCACAATTTCAGTGTCTTAGATCAAATCCACCAGACCGTTGACTTCCATCATGGTGATTAATTCTAGATATTTCTTATTGTGGGTTAGATTAACTGACCAGTAAAGAGAAGAGAAGTGACTTGTGCTGTTTGTCAAAAGCTCACATGCTGGACAAGAACTGAGAATAATGTGCACTCATAGAGCTGCCATCTGCACACAACTGGGCACAACTACAAACTCTCCTCTCTGATTGTCTACTGGGATAGTGTTTTGTGGACCCATATGAGTACACAGGTATTCCTTCATATTAATGTTTGTACACAAACACTAGGACATCCTAACAGCGCAGAAAAAAAAAACAAAAAAAAAAAAGAAAGGTCTGCAGTTTATTACCTGTCGTCATTACCCTTTTCCTCATCATAAATGAGAGTTTAGTTCATGAGCTGGACAAACTAAACCACATAAATTATGAAAGCATTGTGGACACAGCTCTGTAAGAGCACAACTACATCAACTGAAGAAAAAAGGTCATATTTACTTTATTAAAGTGGCAGCAGGGATGGACCGACCATCGGGCATACTGGGTAATTTCCCAGTGGGCCTACATTTTTATTTTTGGGCCAGCATAGTTTATTGATTGAACTGGCTGGTCCATAAAACTCAGTAGATTGGCAGCCCATATAAAAGTAGCCTGGCCCACTCAATTTCTAAACATCACCCCTTTTCACTGTGGTTCCCATGTCTGGGAAATTCATTTGTCCTAACAGCCAGCACAGAACTTTCTTCCGTCACCACTGACCCATGAAGCACTTGAACCTGCAGCTCATTAGTTCTTTTCTGAGGGTGCGCTCACACCAGAATAGTCCAGTAGACGCGTTATGACTAGGGACTCGATTCAGCTGGGGGGTGCAACACTCTTACAGACCAAGTTCGTGTTCAGGACCACTCAAATGAATTGGATCTTTTATACCACATGTTCTCCTCCTCCCCTGAGGAGGCGCTGCATCAATGATTACTGAAGGAGAAGCCAAGACAAACAATGAAGAAGAAAATTGTCTTATCTAATGCAGGAAAACATCTGTTTCTACTGTGTAAGATCAAATCAGCTGCATTAGATCCTTGCCTTGAACCTGGTTTAACATCTCCAGAAGAGAAGAGCAGCAGCAGACACACAGATTCTGTTTCTACACTTTGTTCAGGAACAGTTTTCATCTTATTCGTCATTTCTCGTGTCTTCTACGGTTTTTCCTTTCTCAAACACACAGTAGGATCTTCTGTCTATCACTGTGCTGCAGAAAAGTTGTTAATTAATTCACAAATGACACTTTTTGGAAATATTAAATGTCTACTCCTGCTATTTTGCTACAGTTGCGAGGTTGACACACATTTAAGGGAACACTAAATTTATGGTGTGCGTGAACATAATATGGGCTGGTCTGGATCAAACGCCAAACTTTTTTTTTTTTGGGGGGGGCCCAGTCTTCCCCTGAGTGGCAGTGATGCTGGTTGAACATTATTTTTTATGAAATGAACTGAAAGTAAATGTAAGCCTTTGAGATCAGATTTCGTATCAGCTGAAGACTACCCCTGGGAAGAAAGAAAGCGGTTTCAGAGAGCTTAAAAGCCGGTTGATTTCACACTCGGTGTAAATGAGACAAATCCGAAGAATGTCTCAAAATTCCTTATGAAGTTTCACAAGTTATTCATCCCAGTTTAGCTTTCAAGGTGCTGAGGCGACAGCTGAGCTGCTTGATCTGTCAAGGGTCCTCCAAGACTTCTGTTTCCTTTAAGCTTCCAGAATAGACTTGGTGAATTTGAATAAAGCTAATTTCCTCTAATTCTCTGTTCTTCCTCCATCTTTTCTCCTCCGTTTCATTCACATCAGCCACATCAGTAAGCAGGAGCACCCCTGCACCTGCTCCTCATGTGTTTCCACTCTAAAAGAAAAAAAAAAAAAAAAAAAAAGCTTTTTGATATTTGACAAAGAAAGTAAATATTTTTTTTTTTTAAGCACAGATAATTTATAATATTCATAACATATTTTATACATTCCATCGTTCCAGGGTGATGTTTAGTATTGTTTAGTATCCCCTCTCCTTTTAGCAACTTATAACAAGCGGACTTGGTAACGCTGAACATGACCACCGCATTCTGTAAGCAGCCAGCAGCAATAACCACAAGCACTAGTGAGTTATAGCAGGGATTAGGTGCGCAATCAATCGAAATTTGATTGTGATTTCAATTTTTGTATCAAACAATCTCCAAACTCATATAATCGAGTTGAAAGGATTTATTTGTCATTTTTCTGGAAGTTATTCAGAAGTTAAAACTCATTTTAGTGACTTCTCACCCAGGCAATTTTATTGGGTGTCATAACATGTTTGATGTTAGATGTGGAATGTTGTAGCTTTGCACTAAAGTTTAACAAGCTTAATTTTGGGATTAGGGATGTAACGATTACCGGTAGAATGGTTAACCGTGATAAAATTTTTACGATTAGTAATATCGTTTCAAATTATAATTATCGTTACCGTGACTGCACTTTGAAAAACTCCCAGTGATGCTGCTCATTGGCTGGAAATGCAGCAGCAGTCGCAGTTTGCAATGTTTAATTTATGAAAACATGGCGGAAGGTAACAAAGGCACCCATGTAGACAATTTTCTTGAGATTTTCCCCTTTAAAAAGGACAAAGTAGACATTTAGACCCATTTTGGATATTTTAAGATGCTGTGGGATATTCCTATTACCCCGATAAAAATGATAACCGTGATCCTTTTGGTCACAATAACCGTGATATGGAATTTTCATATCATTACATCCCTATTTGGGATACTTTTTTATTCATTCTTCAAATATAGAGAAATTGCAGAACAGCTGGATACGTAGTTTATTTTGGATACATTTAGGTATTTCTATGCCTTATTTAATGTTCCAAGTACATTTATTTTATATATATTCATTTAATGTTTTACACATTGTAAAACAATTGTAGGTACATGAATATTTTGAGTAAATTATCAATAAAGTGTTTTTTTGACAGAGAGAGAAATGCTGAATAAATGCATCACGTAACTAACAATTTAATTGTTTGAATAATCGTGAGTTTAATGTTGACCCAAAAAAATCCTGACAAAGATATTTTTTTCTATTATCAAGCAGCCTTAGGGACACCCAGTCACAAGATTTTTGAACAATTGGGTCACAAATGGATCAATAAGCAGCAGTGAACAAGATAAAGTTGGAAATCTGCTGCAGGAGACACTTAAATTCAGAGCAACATCTATAGTGTGTTATATTCAACTGAATGAATAAACATACTGTACACAAGCAAAGCCAATCATAACAGTTTAAACGGCAGAGTATAAAGCCACAGCTAGATACTGTATATGACAATGTTTGATTTAACGTTCACGTGTTAGAGGAGGGCTTAAAACGTCAAATAAACATCATGTACTGTAGGATTAAGCTCCCAAAAACTCTTTATTAGTAATAGCCCATATCACCCAGTCCTGCCACATAGTAACTTTGCTTTTTGCTGTGATTTTTCAGGCCTTTCCAGGTAACAGTAATGCAGACAGTGTGGTCCAGCACAAGCTCCATCACCCAGTGATCGCTCAGTATGTTCGTCTGATTCCCCTGGACTGGAATCCAAATGGTCGCATTGGACTCAGGCTGGAGGTTTATGGATGTCCATACAGTCAGTTTGGTCTTTAATCCCCCCTAATTCTTCTTCTCCAAACTAACAACATATAATCTTAGCTCACGTGCAATAGCTTCATACATTAGTGCCCTTCACCAAGAATGGTAGTTTCTATTTTCACATCATATAAATTGAATAAAAGGTTTTGGTGTCTGTTGACATTTTGGTCCGTTTAAAATGATTTCAATCCAATTTTTTTGCCCCAGTAATATACATTTTTTAATCAGCCTTAGAATTTTTTCTGTGATGATCTTAACTATCTGTCTTTATTTCTGTATTGTAGAATGGGAAAATAATGTGTGGCACTATTGTTTTCCAGATTCTGACATGGTGAGCTTCAATGGTCACAGCAGCCTCCTGTACCGGTTGAGTCCCAGAGCAATGCAGGTGTCGTCTGAAAGCATCTATCTTAGCTTTAAAACCATGAAGAACTCTGGGGTTCTGCTTCATGCAGAAGGACCGAATGAGCAGAGCCTCACTCTGGAGCTGGAGAAAGGAAAACTGTTCCTACTCTTCAGGAAAGGTACTCTGACATCTATGTCTGCACAATTTAATTCAAGTCATGCTGTGCTCCAGACTGGTAGAAAGTTAATTTATGGTTACATATCAGCAATGCATTTCAATCAAACAAGGCAAGTGTTTTTTTTTTCTTTTCTTTTTTTTTTTTAATCTTGATGCACCATTCCAAAGATGATGGACATGTTTTGGTTCTCGGCTTGAGAGCTTTTATGCACAGCTCCAGTACTTCCTGAACTTATTACTGCACCTTTGTTTCCTGTCTTTCATGACTGGATGAACTGATTAATCCAGGTGTGTCTGACCTCAGCAAATGATCAGACACACCTGGATTAATCAGTTCATCCAATCTTGAATGACAGGAAACAAAGGTGCAGTATAAGTTCAGGAGTACTGGAGCTGTGCATAAAGCCCAGTAGATTGAGTTTTCCAGTAAACGATGAGGTATTTGTGGGTTTAAAGAAACCAAACTTTAAAGTTCTTTCAGTGTCAGCAACTATGCATGGCTATTGTTAGGGTGAATTAATGGATAATAAAGAACATTACAGTGTATTTCTGATCTGAGCTGCTGGGTTGAATAGTATCAACTGTTCCCCATTTTCTGCAGGGTAATTGTGGCTCATGATAACATGCATATCTTAACTTCAGTTGTTCTGGTTTATTTGTGGTTTGGCATCCACAAACCTGCAGGGATCATGTGATGGTATGAACATGTTAAGCTTATGTTGTGTTGTTTATGCTTCCTTCATGCCCAGTTGGAGTTTTTTTTATATATCTTGTCAAAAAAAACAACAACCTCCAAATATCATCCTAGAAATCTCCCATAATAATTTAAAAGTCCTTGACAGATGATTTGACAATTGCTTCTTCAAACCAACGAGACCTTAACAGTAAATAAAGACTTGTTTACACAACCTGGAGATACTGAGATTGTTAGAGATAGGAAGGAGGTCTCTGACACTGGTCTCCATCATGAACAACCAATCCCATCCTGTTCCTCCAACAGGCTGTTGAAGCCCTCCTGTCATATAGACAAGTTCAGGAAATCATAACTTCAAAATGTAGCTTGCTCAAACCCCTACGCCACCTTTAAAAGTAGTGTGTGAAAATTAATGTTTGGTAAAGATGTGCATAGAAATTGCTCCATCTGCCAAGCACAGCTGTGAATAGGTGGTGGCCGTCTGTGGCTCCTCCAGACATAAACATGTTTTTATTGCGAGTTTCTTGCGACTACTTCTTGTCACTGAAAACAATGTCGACATATTTCATTCTAGCTGCAGGAGATAGCTGATGCTAACGCTGATGTAAGTCAAGGGGATCTTCCAGCCAGTCATCAAACACAATCTTATCTGCTCCACCGAACACGTGAGGGAAATCTGTTAAAACACAAGACTTAGTTGCCTCTCTTTTATGTTTTATATTAAATGGGTATTGGCTCCCATTATCTTTACTTTTATGTCTCTAAATTTCCCTTTCCTCCCGTTTGCTTTTATCCCTCTCTTACTACAAGTGCAACATAAGAGAGAAGTATCTTTATGCATCTATAAAAAAAAAAAAAATTCTCAGCTTGAACTTGAGCTCTTTTTGTGCCAACTGTCATCTGAGGGTAAAACTGAGGCTTGGACTTTCCATCTCTCTGTGTTGTTACACAGAAACTAAACTGCAGAGGGCTGGTGGGGGAGGGAGGGGGGGGGGGGGGGGGGGGGTTGTCAGGAGCATCCCCATGTTGTTTTCCTCTGATTTGTGGCTTGAAGCATATTTTGTTGCTGAATCTGTTTCCTTGCTGCCTTTTATTTGCTCCCTGCCCACTGATGGATTTCAGGGGTTGGGAGGACAGGGTTTGCTTGCTCTGCTTCATCTATCACACCGAGCACATGAATAAACAACAGAGTCCATCTTGCATTTTTGGACTTGCCTCAAAGATGCCACTTTCATAACCAAGAAATAAGATGTTTTATTCATTTTCATTTATTTTTATCTTTTGATTTTCCCCCATTAGGAATCTACCTGACACTGACAAGGCATTTTGAAATCTCCACAAGTAAAGAGAAAAGAGGACAGTCTAACTTATTCATGAATGTCCTTTTGTGCAAATGCTGACACAGCAGAACTGCATTTACAGTCAAGCATCCATGAGCGGTTTTGTTGCTTTGCTCTGTAGTAATTTCACCCTATCAAACTAGATTCATTTATTTTGGATATAAAACAAATGCAATAAGTACCCAATTTTGCACTTTCCCTGTATTAGATATGCACTGGTGAGCATGCAAGGGTTTGGCCCCAACCAACCCTTTTATATCTGCCTGTTTACACTCAGCAGCCTTCAGCCACTCTGAACTGAAGTCACTTAGTTCCAGTCAGTTTGCCTGAAGCTGTCCAACCCGTTTGAATAAATACGCTGGCTTGTTAAAATGTTACTTATTACATCGCCTCTGTGCATTCATCAAAATGTAGGTCAGAGAAGTATAGGTCAGAGTTTTTGTGGCACATAATTAAAATGCTGTTCCTTTTTTTTTGACACTGAAGCAGTTTGTGAAAATGAATTTTATACAACTGATCAGTTTTCACCAATCATATACCTTCTGGTTGGTTGTTTGGAGAGGACAGAAAATAGTGTCTGTCAGCATAGAAAAAGAAGCCAGCTGGACATTCATGGTGTCGTGCAGGATGAAGTTGTTGCAGTTTGCTGAAGTAGCTGCTTTGCTTACATTTATGCAGGTTACAGTAATTAAGCAATTTAAAATAAATTGATTAAATGCTCTTGGAGTTCAGTTACAATTACTTCATACCTCAAAGTTACAGAATAAGGAGTGATCAAAAGAATGAAACTAGATGGAGAATATTTATGTAGTAGTAGCTTTTTACAAATGTATTTCTGTACCGCTCTTTAAAAAAAAAAAAAATCCTCCTATGAAGCATTTTTTTGTGAGAAGATTTAAATGCTGTGTACTGAATCTGCTTTCATTGTGTTTATGGTCTCAGTCATTTTAGCTAAATGATGTGAAACTACAATCTAGAAAAATGACAGCAGACTCTCAGCTGATGAGACCAGTTATTTTTGACAAAATTAGATGTACACTTGCAGATGAAAATTATGATGCAAAAGCAAACAGTAAATGATCTTTCCCTTTGGTAGCTGCCTGAAATTACACAAGAACCTAGACAGTGAAAATGGTTCTTTCTTTTTCTTTTTTATGTTTTAGCTTAATGTGCATGAACAGCAGAAACATTCTCTTTAAATAATCCCTGCAGAAGAAGACTGTGAGGGTTTAAACATTATGAGCAAACCTGATACAGTTTTACATTTTACATTTGTCTTTAACAGGCATGGGGCAGTTGTGTAAACACAGAACAGCTGTGTGTTGGTATCACACACATGTGGTTGCATATCATTGTAAGCGCATGTTATGCCACGGGGAAGCTGCAGTGTTAGGCAAATCACACGACAGGTTCTCAGTGTGTCTGATGCAGAATCAGTGGCTTTGAGAGCTGAGATAAGGAGGGGATGGGTTACCAGGCAGGCATGCTGAAGGGAGGAGAAAAGGTAAACACAATTATATATAAAGAACTGGGACTGTGGGCTTATTGGTTCTGAGAAAGCAGGAAAGAATTGACGCTCTGAAAGCAGCTGAGCTTCAGAGTTATGATGACAGCATGGGAAAAGAAGGGTGACAAAACAGCTCATATTCATCAGAGAGGAACAGAAACTGGATCCATTTGAAATCAGTGGATAGTGAAATCACACCAAATCAGGACAGGCAAAGTTTATTTTAGAATCCTGCTGACCCAATGTCTTAAGGCAGTTTTTTTCTCATCTCTGCCGCCCTCACAGTAAAAGTTCTGTCAGCTCTGTTTGTTTGTGTTTCAGGCACAGATTAGAGTCCATCCTTGAAGAATCTGGGACTCCATCCAGGCTTTATTAAACCAAAAGGACTGACATTTATCTCGAAGTGGGGGAAGGAGAAGTCAGTAAAAGGATCTTAAAATCAGCCTTAGAACAAACTTGAATTCAGTGCAAGTTCGTACAGATGTAATCTCTTCACATTTCTTTAGCCACAAAATCCAGGAATTTCATCTAAACATAATAGAAAATTTTACCATATAAATATAATTCATTGATGCGCAAATGACAGAAATGGTATCAACTGGTCTGCTGCTCAATGATGATTAAGTACACCACAGTGTCATCCACTCCGTCTCAGTCTGTCTTCGACCCTTCTCCTTCCCTATATGGCTGAAGTACCTGACAGATCAATGAAGACGGATGACTGAACACTTCGTCCGTCTCTGTTTCTCTGTCTCTTCTATCCCACACAGACAAAGTTCTCCCGTTTCAAACAATATCTAATTCATATTTAATGACAGTGCATTTAGCAAGGTCTTCACCTCTGTTTCTCAGCAGATCTTCACTAATGCTGAACCTTAATGGAGTGGAGAGTCAGCATCGTTTCCTTATTCATTTATTTATGCCTGCCTGCCTATTTCCCATGTCCTCTTGTTTTAATCACTTTATGTTTGGTTGTATAATCTGCAGAAGAAACCTGTTATATGTCTCTAACAGTTTGGAGACCTTGAAAACAACATGTTTTTGTGATCTGGCAGCTTTTACAGGACAAACAAGCTTGCTAATGTCTGTAAGATAATTAACACTTTAATGCATTTTGTCCACTAAACTGGACAATTATTTAAAAGCTGTTCTTGTATATTCATGGTAAGGATCATAAATTTGTAAATTAAACACCCCAGTGGACATGAGTCATCCAATGCATTGCCACTCACTGTGGAGTAAATTATATATAAGCACAAGTTGTAATTACCATTAAGGTTTTTTTTCTCTAGAATATTTATATTGTAGGCATATGCTAATTATCTATTTATAGTACTAAGTAAATTTTACATTTTTAACATATTCATGATGTACTGTATCTTGCCTTAGTTATATTAACAATAAAAAGGAGTAAAACATATCCCTCTGTATTTTTTTCTTCATGCCTTTATCAATCATTACCTCACATCTCATCACATTATCTCTCGCTGTTTGTTCTTCTCCCTTCCAGGCCGGAGTTCCTCCCCAGACAGCCGGCATGTTGTGACTCTGGGCAGCCTGTTAGACGACCAGCACTGGCACCAGGTTTCAGTGGAGCATTACAGCAATCACCTCAACCTGACTGTGGACAAAAGCACAGTGCAGGTGCAGATCCCAACAAGATTCTCCCACTGGGATCATGACCAGGTGTGTATTCGTGTTTGTGCAGCTGAGGAACTTGAGGGCAAACAGACAAAACCAAAATGTGCACTTTTTATTTCTTATTAAATGTATTTATGTCCTGCTACAGATGACTGTGGGAACAGACCAAGGCCTTGACTCTTGGAGGTCAGAGAGAAATTTCCACGGCTGTCTGGAAAACTTGGTGTACAATGGCCAAAACCTGGTAAACCTCGCTAAGCAGAAAGACCAGCAGGTTAATGTGAAGGTAAACTGGTTCACAATGTTACTCTGAAAAGAAAGTCTGTGTTTGTGTGTCCGTGTAGCTGAATCATAAAAACATGGTTGAGTAAAAGTTTAAAATTTCTACTGCAGAGATACAGAATCCCAACAATGTTATCTTTAAATAACTTGATGTGAGACAGTACAATTACTTTCAGAAACTGAAGATCTGAAATCACTTTTCATTCTTCAACTTTAAGTGGAGGTGCAGCTCGTTGGTGGGGCAGCTGCAGTACGAGACTGCAGCATGATCCCACCAATGAGGCAGCTTTGGCACAATAGTCTTGCACCATTTTAACACAGTCTAAACATCAAAATGATCCTGCTTAATGGTGCAAATGATTGTAACATCTTTGTCAGGGGTGTGTGGAACTGTTCCTGAAACTATTGCTGATCTATCACCAAAATAAATGCACAAAATCTCGTTCTCACTAACTTGCCACAGCTTCTACTTTTTCCATTTTAGATTAATAATAGGTTTTGATTTTTTTTTTTTTTGAAAAATATAAGGAAAAATTGATCTCCTTTTTAACCATCTAATTCTTCAGACCCACTCTACATGTTGAGTTAAGTGCTTCCAGATATCAGGAATTCCAGCACCTACCTCCATGACTCCTATACAAAAAATGAGAGTAGGAATATCAGTGAAAAGCAGAAATTGGTCCTTTTTTTAACTTACTTGAATGTTTACAAGATTTAACAAAAAAGAAATGTCACAATGTTTTTGACGAATGTGTGAATGTTGCAGTGGCACAAGTAGAAATTTGCACTTTTCATAAATGGCATTCGTTTTAGACAAAATTTGACAGAATTTTCATCGTGAGGATGTTATGTCACCATGGTAACCTTAACTGCCATTCAGAAAGAAATGTCACGATGTGTATAAATGTGGAAAAGTTGCAGTGGCACAACTTTTAGAGTAAAAAGTTACACTTTTCTTAAATGGCATTGGTTTTAGATAAAATTTGACTGAATTTTTGTTGTGAGGATCTGAGGATATTACGTCACTATGGCAACCTTGCTATTCAGACAGAAATGTCAGGATATGTATGATTAATGTTGAAAAGTTGAAGTGGCACAATTGTGTAAGTAAATAGTTACACTTTTCTTAAATGGCATTGGTTTAGACTAAAGTTGACAAAATGCTCATTGAATGAGTCAGGATGTTCCTTCACCATGGCAACCTCAGCTGCCATTCAGAACACAGCTAATGAAAATTTGACATCTCTCATATGATTCACATGAACTTAACAGAGCATTCCGCTATAATAAACTGGTTTCTAAACAGCAACTTGAGTGATTAGTGCCCATACTTTCTCTCTCAGATAAAACTTTATTGTATTCAATTAATGTATTTAATAAAATGATTACTTAAAGGTAGAGTCCGGAGTTCCTCCCCGTTTCTGTTTGTAAACAACACTATTCAAACTGAGCACTCCTCCCATCGGGCTAATGGCCACATTGCTCTTCAGCCTTTTTAGCTTCAAGCCTCTCCAAACCAATATTAACCCTGGCTTTCAAACATGCAAGATCTGAAGCTCTTTTCACCGCAGAGTACTTCATTTTCTTCACTGCATCTGCTGTTTATTTGTTTTTTGGTTTTGTTCTTTTTCTGAGACTTAGAGTCTGCTCCAATCATGAGCTTATCCCCACACAACGTCATGCCCTTAGCTCTGTCATTTGCTGGCGATATACAGTACAGTATACAGAAATCTCCACCCAGGAACGTCCCCAACACACCAAAACAAAGGAAAAAAACAAATTACAGACAGGAGGAGAAGGAGTTGCAAACAAACTCACCACCCTACAAAAGTAGAGGCTCAAAGGCGCGGATTGAGATGGATTTAACTTGCACAAGTCTAGCGTTTATTTTCAGTGGGAAACTCTGGACTCTACCTTTAAAAGTAAATTTGACTTGATAGCAAATGACAACAAAAATAAAAGTCTTCATTAAACAGTTTAAGGTCTTGTAGTAAATTAATTCTGTCAATATTAATGTGATTTAGACTGTTATATTGAAGGATCAGTGGTTCGAATCCCGTTGTGTCCTTGGGCAAGACACTTCACCCTCTTGCCTCCAGTGAGGGCATCGCTGGTGTATGAATGTGTTTGAATGCTCCAGTGGTGGTCAGAGAGGCAGCTGGCGTGCATTGGCAGCCACGTTTCCGTCAGTTTGCCCCAGGTCAGCTGTGGCTACACATGTAGCTTAGCATTACCAAGTGTAAAGGTGGAGTGAATGAATAATGGCCTCCAATATGAGCGCTTTCAGTGTCCAAGAGAGGCTTGATATGAATCTAATCCATTATTATTAAATGCTACAGACAGTACAACCAGTCTACTCACAAGCCAGCGAAGAGTGCTTTGGGCAGCTTTAGAAAATTCTAGTTGCAATGTTAAAATCTTTAGAGCGGTAGCTGTGGTGAGTGGGTGCAGTGTAACACATAGGGAGGGTCTTCATCAAACAGTCTATATGAGTCTGCATCCATGACTGTGCAGGGTGTTTCAAATGGAAGATTTCTAAGTTTTTAACAAAGAGCAAGTGACAAATAATAGGAAGGAATTTCACCACGATTTCTCCAGAAATTTTGTCTTGTTGTTCAGTTTAGTTACATGACTATAGCGATCTATAGCCTACTGTGTGAAGAGCCAGTTTAAGTTCCAACCTTTTAAAGTACCTCAACAGTGAGTGTAGTAGCAATCTGGTATGTTACTATACATTTCAAAAATGATTTGTCAAGACAGTAAACACGCTGTAGACAAAAAATCCCCCCTCCATCTTTCCATTCAGTTCAGTTTGAATGTATAATTTATTTACTTAAATGAATTTGTAAAATAAGTCAATCTAACCAGGCAACACCTGCTGCATTAAAGGAGACAATGTTAGCACATTTATTAGAAGAAGAAGCTCCTGCTGTGCAACATTATTGTTAACTACTCCACATAACAGCTGGCTTTTAATCTTATTAATATTATCTATTATTTTACAATTACTGTTGCTTTTCCCATCTTTGATACTTTGTACTGTTATTTCTTCAAAGAGCTGTTTTTTTCTCAGTCTGCAGTTTTGATTGGCTGAAAAGATCATTAAATTGTTTTTTATTTTAAAGTAGGAAAATTTAAAACCAGTATATGTGCAGTTAAATCACCCCCATTAAGAATGTATTGCTTTCACGATGTATCTTTTATCTTATGCCACTGTTACTGGAAAAGCTTAAAATGAAAAGCATCCACCTGTGTGTATGTATAGGTGTGTGTGTGTGTGCTTATTGGATTGTGTCAAACTAATGCACAAATTGCCTGTGAAGGTCTCTGTGCTTTGGTCTGCATTAATCCATACTGCTTTACCTATCCCACAAAGAGCTTTTAGATTTGATCAAGTGTCTACATGTTGCATGATCAACTGAAAATAGAAACCTGGTATTCCCATTGGGGAGCCTTGGATGTAATCTATCACCATTGTTGCCCCAGTAGTATGTATTCTGCAATAACGACTTCTCAGAACTACGGTATATGCCTGCAGATATGACCCACTCTTTCCATCTTTTGCTCCATCTATCAACACCTCTGCCCCCCAAGGCTCCTCTGTGACCTTTGAAATCTTCTGGCTGACTTTGCTGCTTATACTAAGCCTGGCTATTATCATTAGGTTAATAGTCTAATGCTTTTTATGGAGACTTACTGATGAGATTTTTGCACATCAGGGTGCTTCCATCCAGCCTTGGAAATGAATTCCATTTCATGTACTACCATGTCATCCCCATTTTTTGCTCTAATAATTTCTCACCCTTCACATCTTTTCCCCTCTCCTTTTCTATGTCTTTTTCAGGGTAACGTAACCTTTTCATGTGCTGAACCTGTATTTGTTGCCATGACATTCACTGGTCCTCAGAGTTTCCTGAGGTTACCAGGACTTGCTGATCCATCATCGATGGGCATGTCAGTGGGACTTCAGTTTCGAACATGGAACAAGGAGGGGCTATTGCTGACCTTTGATTTCCCAGAGAAAGAAGGGGCGGTCTGGCTGTACCTGAGCAAAACTAGACTATATCTGCAAATCAACAAGCCTGGCAGGGCACCACTGGAGCTTCAAGCAGGTCAGTCTGACCCCCGAATATTTAATTTGATCAGACTGTCAAGGGTTAAATTTCATCAGTCTCAAATATATCCTGTTTAATTCTCATTTGTGAGGGTAAAATCTTTAAAATATTTTTCCCCCTTTTCCCCTGTATTTAAGGTCCCCCTTTCCCAAAAAGCCCAGTCTGCTGTGCTTTCTCTGCTCCCCCCAGTTCAAAGATCAGTCCTGACTGAATTAAAGGCACGGAACCACTAAAACAGGATGAGGCTGTGCTAAAATTGATTCTGTTCTTCACTTATTCCTTAACATGGAGCATAGACGGAGCCCAGTACTGGACACCCCCTCACATTGGATTGCCCCCCCAGATGATTGACATGTCACAGCACCCTGTCATTCCTGTACAGTAGTTCGCACTATGTAGTAGGTGGCGATGTACACATTTTAATAGGGATGCACAATGACCATTTTTTTAAAACAGATATTGATAACCAATCAATTTCAGCTCCTCCAGCTCCTCCAGCTCCAAGATTATTCAAATTCTTTACATTAAACATTACAGATGTCGGCATTAAAAAGTTCCCCTTTCTGCTGACTGCCAGCCGCCTACCAGCGGCTTGTCTACAATCGCACAGAGAAACACCTGTGTGCCCAGGGGAAATGATTTCAGAGCATAAATGAATGCCCAGAACAAGGACGTTTCCACACGCCAAGTTTGGACACCGTGCATGATGACATATTCGTAGGACAAATCGTTCAGCCAGTGATAGTGCAGTATTAGTACACTATTATATAGTGCACCACTTCTGGCAGATAAAGGCAGAACTTTTTCGTGCCTGCATCTGTAAAAAGCATTAGGCCTACAGGTGGGGAAAAAAGCATTTCAAAGTACATAATTAGAAACAAAATCATATTATTCATAATAAAGCAGGAACAATAGTTTTTTTTTTTCTTTTTGTAACTGAGCCTGTTTTCTTCTACCGTTATTTCAGTGACAGTAATTTTTCTTGCAGGAATTGAGCAAACTCGTCTTCAGGGTTTGCTTTGTCTGCTGCAGTCTGGTTGGGTCTGGGTGACAAAACCATTTTGCTAGATTCTGGAAAATATAACTCTTTAGGGTTAAAACTGATTCTTTCAGACATTTACTGTTACAGAAACTGAAAAAATGTATAACATTTCTCCTTGTAAGTTTCAGGAGTGATGTATTTACACCTTTCTTAAGTAAAATGACAACAGTAATTTGATATCCATAGTGGGTCAGTGGATTTATTCACATGGTATGACACCACACTTACTACTGTATATGTTTGTGTGCTACCTTAGGTTCAGCTCTAAACAATGGCCAGTGGCACTCTGTGGACCTGATCTCAGGACAAGGACGTCTGAGCATTACAGTGGATAAAGATGAAGGAGCTACAGCTCAAGCCAGTCCTCCATTCCTCATCACTCTGGGGGGATCTACTTTTCTTTGGTGGTAAGGGTGGATTAATAAAACTCCTGTATTATCATGATGGGGTTTTAGATCTATGACAGGATTACACAGACTCATTTCAGTGTAAGTTTTTATTCACTTTTGGAGGAGTGACATTGAGCATTGCAGAACTGATTGACTCATAGGGGAGATAAATCTTTGCAGTTAGTACTGTTGCATCTCAACAGAGGATCCCTGGATCAGAGCTTGATTCAGGACTTTCAATGTGAAGTTTGTATGCATCTTTCTGTATGTACTTTTAACACTTTTCATTTGTGAATCTTTTCTACTGTGTCGTTTTTATTGCTGTTATTATAAATTGGTTGCCAGAAAGTACATTTTTTAGTGATTTTCTCTGTGGGTACACACAAAAATAAGGCGCATTCAGACAGAGAGGTTCTAAGAACGCAGTTCCTCTAACTACGCCTCCCGAGTTTAGTTATAAGAACTACCCTTTGCCTTCAGTGTGCATTCGCACATGAGGGAGGTCGTTGTTAGGGACCATGTGTGACGCAATCGTTGCGACAGTGACAAATTTATGTCCCAGCAGATCTAATACAAAACTAAGGTTTCTCATCTCTACTATTCAACGCTATTATTAAAGCTAGCTTACCAGCTTTCCCTCATCACGGTCATATGTAACGGAACAGCCCCCCCCGTTGGAAAGCTGCTCTACTAGTCTTGTTTACCTTTTCGTTGAAGTACGCCCGGACACTTTAGTAGACGGACCGGGGTTCGTTCACTAAAGTGGTGCAGATTGTACTGACACAATTTGCAACTGTATTTGGGTTTTCCATCTCTTTTATTCAAACTATTATAAAAGCTAACTTACCAGCTTTCCCTCCCTTTCCCTTGTTTACCTTTTGTTGAAGTGCACCTGGAACTTTAGTGTCCGGGCGGCAGCCGCAGATTCTACTGCTATACTTGCAGTTGTGTTCATTAAATTAATATGAAAATAATTGCTTTTGGACATTTCAATATAGTTATCGATTCGGGACGTGCACCATTGTGATCAATTTAATAATGAATTGGTGCACTCCTATTTAATAGTTCTTGTCATTACTACGATCTCGGTAAACAGGTAAACAGCTGTGAGAGTTTTTAAATATGGCGGGGCTGGAAGAAGCGGAACTCATGCAAGGGGCACGGCTTGCTAGTTGTACCAATCACCAAACATCTACGTATTTCAGTTCCTATGGAACCCAGAAAAGACCCTGCCTCGGAGTAGGAGCTAAAAAGGTTATAGGAACTGAGGTCCGAGGTCCCTAGTTACTATATGTCCGAATGCGCAAAAAAACGGCCTGGTTCCCGAAAAGGTTATAGGAACTCCAAAAGGTTCCTACTGCTCCAAAAGCGCCTATAGAGGTACGAAACAGGAACATTTCTGTACCTGTAGGTACATTTTTTACAAATGTTCTCTCAGAAGTACAATATTGCTCTTTATGAGGCCAGAAGTGTACGTATTTCTATGAAAAAGGGTCCAAAGTAACATAAAGTACAAATTTGTACCATTTCAACCCTAAGGGTACCTGCAGCATTGAAAAATGTGCGTAGCTTGTACAATAACTGTAAATAGCAGTCCTTCTAAACAGTAGTATAATTCTAGTTATTATATTATGAGTTTCATAATAATCATAGTAATAATTACATGTATAATTATATATGTGTTTGGTCTAATATTTATACAGTATAATAATTATTCATTTATTATAAGCATCTTTGATTGTTGTCATAATCTCTATTATTGACTTTTATTCATAATTTTTAATTGGTTTTGATTAACTTTATTAACTCGTACAGCTTGATAAGGTACAAAAATGGACCATGACCGAAGGGTACAGAAAAGTCTTTCAAAAAGGAACACCCCCAGCGACAAGCTTTGTACCCTTTTAAGTACAAATTGGTACCTCTATTTTACGTTTATTTTTGAGTGTGTATATAGATTTTATTCGGAGATTATTGTCTGTTTTGTCTCTTTGTTGGTGCTTGATATTGTGTTTTTGGTCTTGGTAATTTTATTATATATATATATATATATATATATATATATATATATATATATATATGTACATATATATTGTATTTTATTTCTTATCTTTTAGGTGTGGGTGATAAGAAGTATGGGGTGGGTTTGGGGTTTTTTGAGTTGTGGGTGTTTAAGTTGTACTGTTTTATCTGATGGAAAGTTCTTGTATTATTACTTGAAATGTGGGCCCCAGGAAGACCAGCTGCTGACTTGGTAGTAGCGAATGGGGAGCCCGATACAAATAATCAAACAAACAAATCAATATACTTGGCTTTTTCATGGGTTTCCTGTTAGGTTCGTTGGCGATTGTAGACTATCCAGTTTAAGCACATGGTGTCCAGTTTCTGTGTTAGCCCTGACCTTTGTCCCATGATTATGTTTTATGTAAATGTATTGTGTTTTATGTAAAGCACTTTGGTAGGCCTAAGAGCTGTTAAAATGTGTTCTCTAAATAAACTTGACATTGACATGACAGCTGGGAAAAGCTTCACCTCTCAGTGACTAAACAAAAAGTGGGATATAGAGAATGAGTACTCTGCTGTACTGTTGCTTAAACTTGCAGACAGTTAAATTGAATGACAACCTTTCCAAACATCACATGCTTCTCCAGTCTTCATCCAACATTTTTCGTAATACTTGCCTGCAGAGGAAGTACTTTGTTGAAGCCCTGTGATAATTAACCATGTCAAACCAGTCATCAGCAAAATGGACAACGTGGTTCCCTCCGTGTTTTATCTGTTGACTGTTTTCCTGCAGGTTGCCCTTCTGAAGGAAGCAGCCAGAAGTGCACAAATCCTTTCAGAGCTTTCCAAGGCTGCATGCGTCTGCTAACTGTTAACAACCAGCCTGTCGACTTAATCAAGTTGCAGCAGAGGCTGACAGGAGATTACAGTCACCTGCAGATCGATATGTGTGGCATCATTGACAGGTCAGACAAACAGCACCTGTTTGCTCACTTTTAGACAGCAGCATTAAACTCACTAAATTTACCAATAGAACATTTGTGTTTTCACCTGTATTTGTACATAAATCATTTGTCTGAACATTTTATTTAATTTTTAAGTTCAATCTGTGTTTTCAGATAAGATTTCTTGAACAACTGGGTCACAAATGGATCAATAAGCAGCAGTGAACAAGATAAAGTTGGAAATCTGCTGCAGGAGACACTTAAAATCAGAGCAACACTATAGTGCGATATATTCAGCTGACTGAATAAACATAGAAACAAAACTATTGTTAACTTCTGGTCACTGAAAAAAAGTAATAATTGGCTCAGCCTGTCTTTCAGTGGTTGTTTTTAACATTTTAGATGGATTTTAGAGCCATGCTGTATCTGCATGTTTGCTGTAGCTAAACAGCTGATATTGTGCACCGAAACATCAATTTTTACTGTCCAACAGAATCAACATTTCCTTTTTATCTAGAGTCTGGAGAAACTGTAACCCTCAATATGTCTCTTTCTCTTCCCTTATTGTATAAAATGTCAAGTCAAACTCCCCGTGTGAATTTAGTGCCGTGTTTTTATGAGCTATAGCACATCACTCTGATAACATGACTTTAGACCTTTTTCCAAATCATTAGAGCCCACAGATATATGGTCTAGATATTATCTGCAGAGCAGGCTTTGTTTCAGTAAAATGTCAACTTAACAAAAATTGATTTACACTCGCACGACCCCTCCCCTCCAACAAACAGGTGCCCTTTCTGGATATAAGCAGTGTTTGATTAATCATACGTTTGCTGAATTACCCACAGCTTGACTCGGGCTTGTAAAAAAATCTGTCAGCTATTCAGATAAGCAAAGCAACCATCAAAATGACTTTTTTTTTCAATCTCAAAGTGGAAAGTTGTGGAAGTAAAACAAACAAAATAAAAAAATAAGGACAGCACCCGCTTAGTCCAGCTTATATTTTTAAGTAAACAGAGAAAATAAATTGGTGCTAAAAAACAAACAATGCCATCTAAAGAGCCCGCTTGCTGCGTAAGGCTTTTGCCAACAGTGAATATCCCACTGACAGATTAAAAATACATGTCGCTCCCCCTCTTCCTCTTCACTCTCAGCAGTCACAATCTGCTGACCTCATTTCTCCTTCTAAATATGCTTACCCACTTGCTGCTGAGCTCCATTCATCTTAACCTTCATCCCTTTGAATACTTCCTCACTCTTTTCTCCTCCTTCTTCAGGTCCTCCATCAGCTTTAACTCCTCTGCCTGGATTTCTTCTTTTCGACACCATCTTAACAGTTTTGTCTTCTTCTCATATATCTGATGTCCTAATTATTTTTTATACCTTCCCAAACTTCCTGCTGCACAATGCATTGCATTCCATCTCCAGCTCTGACTCAGAAAAATTTAAATTTGCATTCAATAAATGAGTTGAAAAGCCAGCATTCCTGATAACACTCTGAACACTTATTCTCAAGTTGGTTTATTCAGGTTTTTATAGCCAAATCCCAAAAGATTTGGCTAATAGTCCAGAGCTGATGAATGATCTAGATCAGGGGTGTCCAAGTCCGGTCCTCAAGAGCTACAATCCTGCAGATTTTTAAAGCATACCCTCTCCAACACACCTGAATCAAATGGTTAATCTCTCATGCGTGTCATTCAGCTCTGCAGAGGCCTGATAACAAACCATTAATTTGATTCAGTGTGTTGAAGAAGGGTCGTAATCAAAATGTGCAGTCCAGGCGCCCTCGAGGACTGGACATGGGCACCCCTAAGATGGCAGGCAGGCCGGCCAGTCCAGCACCCAGACTTTACTTCAGCACAGCCATGCTAGCGGTACAGCATAGCTGTGGTATGCTGTATGCGCATCATATGGCTCTGAAATTAAGATATTTTTTTTCTAAAACATCTGTAAAGTTGTCAACTTTAATTTCTAGCTAAGTTTGATAGTTTATGCCCACATCCAGTCATTCAGAGCTACCATCCTGACCTGCACTATGTCGTTGCTTCCCTTCTCCAACACACCTGAATCAAATAACCAAAATGTGCACTATAGTAGCTCTGGAGGACCGGACTCGGGCACCCCTAGTTTATGCAAACACTTGGAACAAAAGTCTCTAGGTCTTTTTTCCTCCGCATGAAAATCTCACTGTATTCTATAAGCAATGAAACATTTTAAAACAATCAAGGACACATTTTGAAGATCTTGGCCCTTTTTGGCTCTTAAACTACAGTGAACGGCCCATGCAGTAGACACATGTTCAATAATATCTTCATGAGGATCCATCTCCAACAAAACAGTGAAGAGTGTGATGAGGTTAACGTGCTCTTTTGTCCTCCATCCTCAGGTGTTCTCCCAGCCATTGTGAACATGGAGGCAGCTGCAGTCAGTCGTGGAGCAGCTTTCACTGTAATTGCTCTGGCACCGGCTATACTGGAGCCACCTGCCACAGCTGTAAGCACCCAAAGCTGTGTTGTTTATGGCTGCTCAAAGGTCACACACACAGAGTGTAAAGATGTTCTTGCTGGATCTGGCCATGCATGTAAATGAATGCACGTGAAGCCTTTTTTTCTCCCAATTTATGAGGCAATTTAATATGGAGAGATCAGATGAGAAGATGTAATAAAATTCAATGAACAAGAGTTGAATTTAAAACTATTTTGATTACACTCTGATTTATCAGCTATGTGAAGCAGTGACAGGAGCAAAGTACCCCTTCTGCAGTCTAGATGTTGGAGGAAAACCAGCCTCTTGACTCCAGAAACAGAAGCAGACAGATACTTTAGAAGAGACTCTTCTGGGATTATGAAGAGGTGGAGATGGGGAGGAGGTTGGTTTTGTGAAAGCCAGCCAGTATAGAGAATTAAGATCAGGGATTAGACTAATTGGCTTGAAAAGTAGCAGAAAAGAAGACAACTGGAACAGAGTTGAGATGTCAGAATAAAGAAGGGGATGAGACTGACAATGTGATAAAATGAAAGTTACAGACTGTAGTGAGGTGTAAAGTCCAAACGGTAGAGCAATGGTTCCCAAGCTGGGATGCCAACCCAGGTTGGGAACCCTTTGTTAAACATATAAAGCCATAAAACAAGACTGCAGAACTAAAACAGAGGTGATGCTAACTTTTTTCATTTATTTCATGAACAAAATGCTTTATAAATTGTGTTGTATTTTACATCAAACACTAACTATTTTTGTTGTAGTTATTGACCTACAGAATGCTGAATGAGAAAAAACACTGCTAATGGTGTTATTATTCCATGCGAAATGAAGACATTCTCCAGTAAATTTCCTTGATAATAACAATGATAATAATGTTGCTGATTATGATGATGATGTCTTTCTCCTCAGCAATATATGAACAGTCGTGCGAGGCATACAAACACAGAGGTGACACGTCGGGGTATTATTATATTGATGTGGATGGGAGTGGACCCATCAAGCCACAGCTGATATTCTGCAACATGACAGGTAGCTGACAAATGCATCGAAACACGCTTATCAGAACACAGCATGCCAACACATACGGTGTCCAGTCCTGTCGCTGTTTCTGCCTGTCTGACATCTTAAATATAAAAAAAGTAAACCCTTTTTCCTCTTCCTCTCAAACAGAGGACAAGACGTGGGTGGTGATCCAACACAACAACACAGAACTAACTAAAGTCCGTCCAACACCAGGAAGAAGTCAGCATTCAGCTCACTTTGAATATGTGTTTGATGAGGAGCAGCTAGAAGCAATTATCAGCCAGTCTGAGCACTGCGAACAGGAACTGGCTTACCACTGTAGGAAATCTCGCCTCCTCAACACAGCAGGTAAGGCTTGTTGATTTTTTCTGACACTTTGAGTTTAAAATGTTCACACTTACATCAGAATATGGAAAGATCTTTGGCCAACATTGCTGAAAAACCAAAGAACTTGACCCATTTGAAAGTTCAGCTGTCTTGGATTCTACTGATTAAACACACTAGCTACTTGAAAAGTAATGAGAACAAACCCAATTAAATAAAAACCCAAAGCTCTCCCTTCATTTTTTAGTTTGTGTTTGCCAATTGGGTTCTTGCCACCAGAAGGGCCATGTTTGCGAGTGTGATCCCCACGGAGTCAATCTGTCCAGATTCCAAAGACCTCTTTGCATAGCTGCGCAGGAAGGCTTCCTGCTTTGCCGTCGCACAGACCCGGAAAGTAATACAGAAGGCTTCACTGATTTATAGGGTTAACACGGTTTATTTACATAGGATAAATACATATATAAGATACGAGTAACGCTGTTTCTCTGGCTCCGGGTACCTCCAGACTTAGGGCCCTGTTCTCTTTAGTCAATGTCCCAGCAAGTCTCCCCAGAAAGTCTCCCTCTCTTCCCCGTCTGGGCGTATTTAAGTCAACGTAACTTGGCCGGGTCCCTTACAGGAAACTATGTCATACCCATTGGGATAGTGGGAAATGGAGTATTTAGTTTGGAGGGCGCTCTGTCCCTTAAAAAGGGAAAAATATCCTCTCCCCTCTCTCTGTCTAGTGTGTGTGTGTGTGTGTGTGTGTGTGTGTGTGTGTTTATTCAAGAAATTCTTGAGCATTCCAGTGCACTGCCTCACAATGCTAAAACACAGAAGGGTCTTTCAGCTGGACCTGATTACAGAACTGCGCCCAGTCATATGTTTTTCAGTCCCAAACATCCACAAGTTGTCCTTGATATTTTGTTTTTGTTAGCAGCTGCTTTATTTCTCCCATTGTATTATTGACTGTACCATTGACTATACACAGTATTGTAGATACAGACACCACACAACCTCGATTCTTTGGGAACAAATCTTTTGCGTGTTCAGTGTTTTGCCACTTTTCAAAATCCCTCACCTTAAAATTTGTTTGAAAGTCATTGTTAAACACAACTGGTGTGTTGTGCATTGTCAATGCACAATATTAAATCTATATTGAGGTTTCTGTTTATGAGATTATGAGAAAGTTATTCAGAGAACACACTTAAAAATACTACTGTTTTTTATCCAAATATTTGATTTTTGTAAATATTCAGTTGACAACAAGTTATTAATTAAAAATCACTAAAATTATTTAAACTATATGGGCTATGTATTCTATTCTTTATGTGCCTATTGATAACATTATAGGTGCATACATCTCTTATTATGGGGACTTACCTGTTTTCTTCAACATAAAATCTAGTCCAAGCTAAGTATCGATCAATTAGTTTACTCTAAATATACTTATCAGCCCTTTAATTAGTTGCACTGGATCAACTGCTTATTAACACAAATAGCTAATCAGCCAATCACATGGCAGCACCTCAGTGCATTTTGGCATGTAGACATGGTCAAGATGATTTGAGGAGGAAACGAGGAGGAAAGGGAATTTAAGTGACTTTGAACATGGCATGGTTTTTTGTCTGATTATTTCCGAAACTGCTGATCTACTGGGATGATCACAGCAGTGATGAAGAAGGGTCTGAAGAAAATAAAATAACCAGTGAGCAGAGGTTGGCTGGATCAAAATACTGTATTTTATACTAATAATGTCAGAGGGCAGAGGAGAGTGGGCAGGCTGGTTGGAGATGATAGAAAGGTGCAGAATACCATCTCTGAACAGACAACCTTGCAGCAGCAGACCACTGGATGCCACTCCTGTCAGCTAAGAACAGGAAACTCAGGCTACAAAGCACACAGGCTCACCAAAATAGGAGACTGGGAAAACATTGCCTGCCTGTCTGAGTATTATGCTGACTTGTCTCATACTTGCAGAGACTCCTCAGCACATTCAGCAGTGTCACCCTCAGAAACAAACATGTGACATTCAGAAATAAAAAGTTGAATCATATGTGAGTCTGTTGACTGAAATAAATGGATTTCTGTGTGTTCCAGCGGGCACTCAACTCAGCTGGTGGGTGGGGGGTCCTGGTTCAGGACAAGTGCAGACTCACTGGGCTGGGGCTCCAACAGGTAGCCGACAGTGTGCCTGCAGGCAGCAACAGAACTGTGTGGACCCCAAACATCACTGCAACTGTGATGCCGACCGCATAGCATGGTACTGTATTCCCTCCCCTCCCATTATTATGGGAATTCCTCTGATTTGGCATCTTTGTACTACCTTTTGCTGAAATTCGGATCATTCTGTCGTCCTTCTTCTTTCTTTGCATCCTCTCCTGCTCTCCAGGGCTAATGACTCTGGCCTGTTGACCCATAAGGAGTCTCTTCCTGTCAGATCTCTGGTACTGGGTGATGTCCAGAAGCCAGGGTCAGAAAGCGCCTACAAGGTGGGACCTCTCCGTTGCCATGGAGACAGTAAGTACAAAACGATGCAGACTTGTGTCAAAGCTGTCATCGTACATGATCTGTACTTTCCTAACATGTTTTCATGCTTTTTTTTTTTTTCAGAAAACATCTGGAACGCTGCATTTTTTAACAAGGAAACGTTGTACCTCCACTTTCCTACATTCCACGGAGAGCTGAACGCGGACATCTCCTTCCTGTTTAAAACCACCTCATCCTCTGGTGTCTTCCTGGAAAACTTGGGCATCAAAGACTTCATTCGGCTTGAACTGAACTGTGAGTAATAACCCTTGGGTGAACTGTCTAATCTAGACTTTGCTATGATGAGAGTACAACCTGATCGTCCAAGTTTTGATCATTAGAGGGTTGTGGTCCTGCATGGAACTCTGCCTCTGTCCATCTCAAATATAAAACCTACACTTTACCACTTGCACTGCTATTTATTTTGCCTCCCCAGGGAAATCACTGCCGCACTGGTGCCTCAGCTCGCTGCAGGACATTTTTTACTCTGTTTTATTTTGACATGTTCAAAAAATTTATGGCAGGTCACATGTCATAACTTCCCTGACAGCAGCTCTTGATAAAGTGTTTTATTGTCAAAACCAATATATTATTGGAGCTGGTCTTGAAAACAAACACACTTCATAAAATAGAAATGACCATATTGCATTTCTTATGCAAAGAAGACAAAGAAATTTCTCATGAAATTGGAACGCGGCCCTCAGTTGGAAATTTCTCTGCTTGACCTGGTGGTGCCATATTTTCCCTTTTGTTGGGAATTTACTGTGTGAAGCTGTAGGTTTTGAATTAAACAGTTCTGCAGGAAGAATGTTTTGTCTTTTTGTTTTTTTAAAGGCTCAGATTTCTTCACTAAAATAGATTATTTTATCCTATTTCCACTTTACAACCATTTCAAACAAATAGATGAAAGGCAAAAAAAGGGAGAAATTAGCCTCAACAGTTTGTGATATGTGGCTTTTAGTAATGACATCCAAACATGATGAGAATAAACTTTAAAAAAAAAAAAAATCTGAACAAAAGTTTTGCAATCAAATTAATTTTGCATATACAGGGGTTAGACAATGAAACTGAAACACTTGGTTTTAGACCACAATCATTTATTAGTATGGTGTGGGGCCTCCTTTTGCGGCCAATACAGCGACAATTCGTCTTCGAAATGACTTATACAAGTCCTGAACAGTGGTAAGAGGGATTTTAAGCCATACTTCTTGCAGGATAGTGGCCAGGTCACTACGTGATGCTGGTGGAGGAAAACGCTTCCTGACTCGCTCCTCCAAAACTCCCCAAAGTGGCTCAATAATATTTAGATCTGGTGACTTTGCAGGCCATGGGAGATGTTCAACTTCACTTTCATGTTCATCAAAACAATCTTTCATCAGTCTTGCTGTGTGTATTTGTGCATTGTCATCCTGTTACACTGCACCGCCTTCAGGATACAATGTTTGAACCTTTGGATGCACATGGTCCTCCAGAATGGTTCAGTAGTCCTTGGCCCATCTAGCACAAGACACAATCCGGGTTAGCACCCGAACATCCCGTTCAGACAGCTTCCTCTTGCGTCCACAGTTAATCCTGTTGGATGTGGTTCGTCCTTCTTGGTGGTATGCTGACATTACCCTGGATACTGTGGCTCTTGATACATCACAAAGACTTGTCTTGGTCACAGATGCACCAGCAAGACATGCACCAACCATTTGTCCACTTTTGAACTCTGATGCAATGTTGTATGCATTGCAATGTTTTAAGCAAAACCGTGCTTTTTACCTGCTAATTTAACCTTCACACTCTGCTCCTACTGGTGCAATGTGCAATTAATGAATATTTGCCACCAGGGTGGTCAATTTAGCCATGAAACCTCCCACACTAAAATGACAGGTGTTTCAGTTTCATTGTCTAACCCCTGCAGCTTATATATGGAGTGTAGAGTGAAAGCATCTCAAATATACAGTAGAATTTATTTTTAGCTCATGTGTTAGATTAAATGAAAAATCAGACCCTTACATCTAAACTGTCTGTTTTAAAGGGACATTGTGTAATCGCGAGCAGCTCCCTCGTACTTTTCATGCTGCATTCACGTGAAACCGGGCAGACTGACGACATCCGCTGCATATAAAGTTATCACCGACCTCTACGTGAAGATGTGGTCCGTCAGTTACAGTGACATCAGTCCACATCTGATTTGTTGTCATGGCGATGTCGAATTGTTTTCTCTTTCGCTCGGCTTCATTGATTAAAATGACATCTGGTTTGTTACCAACGGCCGTCTGCCCGACTGCACGTGAACCCAGCATCAGCGAGACGCTGGTTTCTCCCCACTGCAGCGCGGTGACTTTTCAAAGACATTACCTCGAACTGAGCTGAAAACTCCGGTGTGTCCGGTGAGTTTCTGTGTTTTCCTACTGTCACGCTTCTCCTGAACGCAAAAACATGGCGATACTGTCCGACTTGGCAGCCTCCACCGAGCCGACCCGCTCGATGTGTAAATAAATGATACAGACGGCAAATTTAGAACTTAGAGGAGCACTTCAGTTTGTTTATGGGAGTGATTACTGATTAATGAAAAAACACTTTTGAACCAAATAATCAGTTTTTGTGAATAAATAACAGAAGAACTTACACAATATCCCTTTAACATGCTGACAGATTCACAGTAAACTGAGCTGACAGTGTGTGTTTGTTCAAATTGCTGAAAAACATCCATCTTTTACTGATTTTATTTTGGGATTATCGGCTATATATTTGTTCTGAATTAACAGCAAGAACATGGATGGATGGATATTTTTTCTGGTTTTGAGGCTTACTTTTAAAAAACGAAAATTTGAGGCTCAAGAAATCAAGCATCACAGTAAGTCAAATTTATTCCTCACATGAATGCATTAAAAGCATGTGCAGCTGGTTGCTGTAAAAACAAGACTAAGATTTCTTCATTTGTCTCCCTTGGGAGAAATTTGGCTCTGTTTAAAGGACACTGATGTGCAATAAGAACAATATAACCAGCACAACAATAAATAGAAATACGACATCTAAATCAATAAAATGATCTAAGAACATTAAAAACAATACAAATAACACAATAAAAACAGACTCAAACAGATAAAGTCTATTTGCAAAAGGACAGGGAAACAAATTAATGTTTGTACCTGTGTTTGCACATGCAGACTCTAAACCTCTTCCATGATTTTAACTATGAATATCCCAAATGCACAAGATGGAAGCTGTCTGTTAAGATCTTTTTTTGCCTGAGAAATGATGGCCTGAAGTAAAAAGCTCCTGGAGGTTAGGAGGAGTATGCCCCCTGATCCCACCAGCTGTCCTTACTGGGCTGTGAATCTCAGTCTTGGATTTAACTGTTAGATTCCAAAACCAACTGGTTATACTTGACTGCAAAATGGACTCTGTTGTAAAAGATTAACAAAAAGTCTCCGCAAACACCAAAGAAACAGTCTGCTCAGAAAATGCAGGTGCTGCTGGATTCTGGCACACATGGTCGCAACCTGTCAATGCGAACGCCACCATACAGTATGCGAGGTCACCAGTTTAATGGTATTGCTATTTTTAATCACAGGTCTCCAGTCACCAGCTGATCAGAGATCTGATAGCATTTCAACTGTGTTGCTGGTGTTCATGTGAAGTTCATGGTTGTCACAACTCACAACAACCACTTGCATCACATGTGTAAATCTTTCTTTCAGGCTCTGAGTGATGTTTGTGTATTTCCCCTTTGACAACCTGTTTAGTGTAATAGTTTTTTTTTATTTTTTGTATGTTTTTTCTTCGGAAGCTTTTTAGTTTGTTTTTTTCATAAAAAGAGCACCATTAGTCATCTTTCTTTTGTGATCAACTTTTTTATTCTGTGTTTGACAAAGTTACATTTGTTAGTTGCAGTAGTCCATCAGTCTTCTTGAGTTAGCGTTATCTTTGTGTGAGGCTTGTCACAAACATCTACTACTTTCATTTTAAGTCATTTCTTTGGTGACTACATCTTTGTTAGAGCTGGTTGGCAAATTTCTTTGGTATGAATAGATTTTTTTAAAGTTAGGATCAAAGTTTGGCAGTCTTTTGCTCTTTAGCACCACTTATACTGTGTCAAATAAAATCACAGCTTATAGACAGACTTTTTTTGTAAAACCTGCAACAAACAAACTAAAGAATAGATACGATTAAACTTTTTACCATTTGCCTTTTCCCTTTTTAGTTTTTTTAAGCATTTGAATAGACCAAATATGTGGAATCAATAAATATGCAAAATTCACATTTTATGCATAACCGTGTAATGTGCAGCAAACATGTTGAGAGCTTTTGGAAAGACTCCCAATGTGTGATAACTGTGCAAACAGCATAGGAACTGCAATATGCCTCTGCGCGCTCATGTGTGTGTGATCTTGTATGAAGGTACAGAGAATGAATAAGTGATGTTGTTAAATGCATACAGCTTAGCAAGTAAGTGATCTTTGGTTCTAATATCCCCCTGGCAGCCTCCACAGAGGTCCTCTTCTCCTTTGATGTGGGTAATGGCCCGTTGGTGGTCAGTGTGAAATCGGACTTTCCGCTGAATGACAACAGGTGGCATCGCATTCAAGCTGAGCGTAACGTGAAAGAGGCATCGCTTCGCCTCGACCAGCTCCCTGCTGCCACACAGGAGGCCCCTGCAGATGGTCACATCCACCTACAGCTCAACAGCCAGTTATTTATAGGTCAGTCTCTCAGTGTGTGATCCTGAGACAAAACTTTGGAAAAGCTGCTTTATGATGACAAAGATTTAAGAGAAAAGCAGAACATTGAACAAATCTCTCTCAGTAGCATTTTCCCTTCTGTTTTTGTCCACACTTTCCCCTCACTGTCTCTCTTTTGCTCGTGTCGTATCCTTTTTCCTCACAGCACCATCAAAATGCTGCTGAGCCCATGCGATGCATTTTTATTAGCTTCAGGGAGATTTATGGTTTTACATCTCTGTCTCTTGTGGTCTTTCTAAAGGATGCTGATAGTTACAGAAATGAAATCCTTCCACAAAGCTCTGCTTTCCCTCCAAGTCCAGACCCTACTCACATTGCAGTCTCTGGTTTTTGATCTGATGTGACTGATTAAAAAAAAAAAATATATATATATATATATATATATATATATATATATATATATATATATATATATATATATATAAAAGCCTTTATTTCTAAGATGTACTATAACCAAATATTAATAGACCTAAAAAAAACACCTTCATATTGTTAGAAATTTGCAGTAAAAAAGACTCTCTTGTAATGGTCAGTTACCTTGCAGTAACCTTGGGAGCATTTGAACTCAGTCCATTTTTTAAGGTAGTCCTCTCCTAACAGCTGCTGATGAAACTCTAAGCCCTGATGTGAACCTCATCAATTCCTATGCCTTGGAAAGCTCTTTATCTCATCATAAAAGCTTTGAATTAACCTGTTTTTGCCATCTGAGACAATAATGCTGTAGATCTTGAACTCTGAGGACAGTTGGAGGTTGTAATGCCAGAAGTTGTAAAACTATAACTTGGGGTTTTAATCTTGTCCAAGAAGGTAAAAAATTAACTCTGTCTCTGTCAGCCAAACAGAAAGGGCAACAAAAAGGACCACAGTTCTCCAACCTTCATGATACTGACAATCATTAAAGTCCCCTTTTCCTTGAAAATTATCTGTCCATTATTGTCTTTCTGTCTCATCACTCCTTTTCAAGAATCCAGGATGAGTCTGATAATAAATATCTTGGAGGTGCAGAAGATCTAAGGCAATAGATAATAGATAATAGATAATAGATATTAGATAATAAAGTCATATCAATCAGGATTCCCTCAAAGTTTCCAGAAAGATGATTATTTTTATTCTGGTCATTCCAGAAATACGTGAAAACTTACATGGGTTGCAGAAGTCCTTCAAGTGTACATGATGAAGATAAATCAGTTATGATCAGGGAGGGGAGGGGGGGGGTTAAGTGTTGCAAATGTTTCCCTCTAAATTAATATTGAACTTTAAGTTTGCTTTCATGACATTCAGAAACAAACTAACCAATGTAGGGCCTCCAGGTCCTACAAGAACTTGCGTGTAAAATAACTTTGGTGGGTTTTATCGTTCTGTTGACCAGAGTTTCAAATGCTAAATGTAAAAACTGTTTCTTTTTTCCAAGTGATATTTCATGAAGAATTCAGCTTTGTGGCTTGAAATAAAAAAAAAAAAGTGAGATCTGCATATACTTGAAATATAAATTTTATTGAGCATAATGCCTTTAAAAAAACAAAAAACTAATTTCAGGTTAAAATTAGCAATAAAAATTAGCCAAAGATAATCTAAAAGAACTAAATGCTCTTTGTAAAAAAAAAAAAAACAACAGATTATACTGCCTTGAGTTGTCCCTGCAAGTAGCCTAAAAGGGGAAATAATTAATAAATGCTTAAATGTTTGATTTGCGGTTGTCTTCAGGAGGCACCGCTTCCAGGCAGAGGGGCTTTCGGGGCTGCATCCGCTCCCTGCAGCTGAATGGGATCACTCTGGACCTGGAGGAGAGAGCGAGGATCACCCCTGGCGTTCAGGCAGGATGTCCAGGGCACTGCAGCACCTACGGCTCGCTGTGCCAGAACCAGGGTCGCTGCGTGGAGAGAACCAAAAGCTTCTCCTGCGACTGCAGCTCGACTCCTTATACTGGAGCCTTCTGTGAAAAGGGTACGAATACTTTTACCAACATCACCTATAAACAACTATCTACAAGGTTTTAATTTAGGTGCTGTTGTAGCTTTACGGCGTGTCAGGTCATATTGAAGGCTCATTTTAACATTTCCCACTGGCTGGCATGTGCAGTAATGCTTTTGAATGTTTTAAACCTCATAATATACTGCAGTAAAACTTCTTTACTTCATCTAATATTAAACTGGAAAGCAAGGCCTGCATTCAGATCTCTTTGCATCCTGACAGATGTTCTGTCACTCCATGGTTTTAAGATTATACACTTCCTGTTGACTTTATGTAATTCTAATTATGAGAGGAACATCGAGTCATCACATCAGCAGAGTAAGGCGGCCTCATGTGTATTCAATAATTAACAATCCCAGCTGTGCAGCTTGTTGGAACGACACAGGTAAATCTGCACCGGAAACCATATCCCTCACACCTGACTGTGTTATAATTAGAGAGCCAGTTTGGGATGTGTTTATCAGCTGTCAGCTGGTTTTCTGAAGCCGCTTTTGCACCAGCTTCCTAATTAGGTGGTGTCGGTGCAACATAAGAACTGCACTTAATGGTATATGAATAACTCATAAGGGTCCTCTTGTGAGATTGGTTTTTGCGAAGAGTCGGTGTGAAGACATGCTTTATGTGCTATGCAAATTAGATGGAAATCATACCATGTCAAGGAAAAGTTGATTTGTCAAAAGGCCCTTGCTTAAAATACAGATGAATTAGAAATAAGTAATGTGAGGAAGACCTGGAGCTACATTTGCATTATTTCACCTCTAAGTGAGTGTTGCATCATTATACATATTGATGAATTAAAAAGTGAGGGTAAAAGTCAGTGTTTTACTATAAAAACTGAAAATTTAACCCCTCAAATGACTTCTATTTTATATATTTAAAGTTTTTGTAAGAGACTGAAAAGTAAACCTTATTTTGGAAAGTTTTATGATGTTTTAAACACTTGAAAGTCTAAACAGGTTCAGCCAAACAAAACTGAATAAAATCTGCTTTTAGTTAAAATATTTGACTTTTTCCTGCAGAGGTCTCAGTCGGCTTCAAACCAGGAACATCTATCAGTTACACCTTCATGGAGCAGATGGTGAATGAGCTGAACCGGAGCAGTCGCACCTCCCCCTCCTCCATCAACTCCGACATGACACTAAGAGCAGAAAATGTCTCCCTCAGCTTCAGGACCAGCCAGAGTCCTGCTCTGCTCCTTTACATCAGCTCCTACCACAGAGAGTATCTGGCTCTGCTGCTCAATAAACAAGGTAAACACTCCAATCCCCTTTGTTTTTCCAACAAAAAATGCAACCATCCCTCAGATTGTTTGACCTGGTGACTGTAAGACCATTATTAGCCTTTATTGCCTTTTAAATTTTGTGCTATAAAATGTTACAGGTTTTACTTTAGCTGCCTTCCCAGAATGGGCCTTAAAAGCAAAATGCAGTTTAACACAAATGTGTTGAAAAGGTTGCAAGATATTTATGTTAATAAAATTTATGTAAAGTACTGTGTCAAACTGTTGAACCACCTGTCATTTCTTTAATTTTTCTTCTCATTTTTCTTCTAATTATATGCTAAAGTGGTCTTAAGTTTCGTTCTCCAGGCTTTTTTTTAGTTTTCTTTAGACATTTGCTGTTTTTCCACTAATTTTCAGTCTAGTTTTTAGACATATTTTCACATGAATATATTTATTTACGTGTTAAAGCAATTAACACTGTCCTATGACTCATTCAATAATAATAATAATAAAAAAAGAATCAAACCGAAGGGATGAACGAGTGTTTATGTTGTTGTGTTAAGTTCTTGTCCTCGCAGTAGGTCAAGCCCGATTTTTATTACTCTTAGTGTATTTATTTTAGGGGTTGGAAGTTATATGCACAGTTGAGTGGGTGGGTGGGGATTGGGGGGGGGGGGGGGGGGGTTGCGTGTGTGTGTGTGTGTGTGTGTGCAAATGTTTATAGTTATGTGTGCTGTGTTTTGTACTTGGGTGTGTGAAGGCTTGTTTCTATTTTAAAATGCATTTGTTTTTATTGTCTTGAAAAGCACTTTGGGTTGCCTTTGGCAGGAAAAGCGCTTTATAAATAAAGTTTGATTTGACTTTGATTTGTAAAAAAAAAAAAGGGAGGGGAGGGGAAAAAAAAAAAAAAAAAAGAAGAAAAAAAAAAGCATGAGCAATCATTCCTGAAGACAATTTAAAGAAACTACAAGACTCAGAGTTCAGACTGTGTTGAGGAATGATGGCGGCCAAATGTTCACTTTCAAATTTGTTAAACAAACATGTTTTGCGCATAAATAAAACATCACTTATTTTCTGTTTTCCTGCTACAAAATAAGGAATTAGGCATGATTGTACGATACTTTACATATTATTGTATATATGCACCACAATAACATGTAGAATCTTTAAAGTGACAGTTTTAAAAACAGTTTTAAAAACACAAAGTTTGATAAATCAACTCATGACTCATACAGAAAACAGACCAGGGGCCTCATTTATAAAGCTTGCTTACGCACAAAACAGGGCCTGAAAGTGGCGTAAGTGATTTTCCATGCAAAGTTTCTGATTTATAAAAACAAACCTGATGGGAAAATGTGTTGAAATTACTGAATAAACATAAATACTGCAGTGACACTCGTGTGTGTAACGCTTCAAATGGATGCGCCACTGCTTGTAGATTATGGTGAGACCATGAATATTTCCTGCGCCATTATTACTATCTGATATACCGATAGATCCCCCAGAGCAACCTTTTCCAAACGGGGGATTCTAATTTCAGAGGGTCGCCAGACCGTTGTAGTTGCTATAAACTAAATCAATTTAGAATTTTTATTTGGGCTGTCAAAATAAATCTGCTAATGCGGGGAGATTAACCTGTAATATAATTAATTAATTTTTAATAAATGAATTATTGCCTAACTATTAATAAAAATCACAATTTGGCAATATCTTGATCAGTTCAGTTGTTTTTCATCATTTCTTACAGCTGTGCATGTAATCAACGATCATGTTGTCTTCCTAATTCATGACAATTCTGACAGTTTTCCAGCCTCACATGTAGAGATGCTGCAGGATGATCTGATATATCCAGGAAGAGTGTGATTTATAAAGGGGAAATTGCTTGGATCTTTGTGCGCGCCCGGTTTTATAAATCTGAATGTTTTTCGGTCCGAAACTTTGGGTTTTTGGCGCACGTACACTTTTAGTAAAGATCCTACACACAGTTTTATAAATGAGGTCCCAGAACTTTAAAAAAGAAAAGGCTGCCAAGCTTCAGAGACCAGGGTAAACAGGCAAGATTAAATCTAACATCACATTCTCTTTATCAAGTTTAAAAGTACATCCACCACAGTTTTAGAAAGTTCAGTTGCTGAAATATTTACAACAATATCTGAACAATATATATGTTTTTTGCTGGGCGTTTATTTAGGCAACAGCATGTTTCAGGTAGATTTTAGTTGTGTTGTCAGCTTTGTCCAACAACATAATAAAAATGCCACAAGTCCAAAATGTCGGGCCTGATCAATATTTTCCTCTGAAACCACTAATCCTCTCCCCTTCTATCACATTTCATTTTGCTTCATCTCCTGTCTGCCATCTGTCTGATTCCTCTCATCTCATCCACCCTCACTTCAAATTCGTTAACTTTGTCCAGACTTCAGCCACTGAAGAGCCAAGCCAGGGTCACCTGTGCTGAGAAGGACAAAAAGGATGATAAATCCAATATAAATGGGATTCCACTTATCTAGCAGCAAATGGGCTGTGACTTGGCTGCGTTATTAACCCAGACTTGTGGAAGCTGATGGCCAGCACGTTATTAGAGTTGCCATGGTGATCTGATAGTCTGGACATAAAGTCCAACATTGTATGAAACTATTATCCAGGTTTCCTTGTGGTGACCGGAGGAACAATGAAGCAGCTTGGTCAATGTTGCCAGACAAATATTTTCTGTTCTAGCAGTGTCTCTGCTGAGGGACACAACATGGCAAGGAGGGGAAAGAAAGGAAATTACATTCTCTAACAGGGGTTCTTTTCATGGATGGCTTTAAAGCCCAAACCAGAAAGAAACAGTGAGCAGAGAAAGTTTGAAAATCTTCTTGGTTGTATCCTTATTTGCAAATAGTGAAGTCTTACGGAGAGGGAGGCTGTTCTGCCGTCTGGGGGCAACAAACTGAAAAATCTCTGTCCCCTCTTTGCTTTAATGTAGACCTTGGAACAGTAAGAAAAACTGATGTGCACACCTCAGCCATCTAGAACAGTGATTTTTCTCAGTGGGTCATGGGCCTTTAGCTGGGCAAAATGTTGTCAGGAGCAAAAGCCTCCCTCAAATCTCCCTTTAAATCCTTCAGACTCATCTATGATGTGAGTTACATCTCAGGATGAAGTGAGTGCTACTTCATTTTCTTGAAAGAACTGTATTTTTCAGTATCTTCTGACAGGTAATCAAAAGAAAACTTAACTTTGTATACTTGAATCTTTTTGAATTGCACTTTTTAATTTAATTCAGGCTATGTTCACACGGCGACGATCAGAAGAGAAAACGCAAAAGTGGCGTCTCGTCTTCATGTTTTCATCTGCGTTTACACGAGCATTGTCATGAAGAAATCTGCATATGTGTGCATATGAGGACGCAAGAGTGTGTGGAATTCGACTGGATATGCACGCCAGGCCGTTAGATGGCTCTGTGATGGAACTCCACCATGTCTGTGCGCATACGTAAACTCTACCTTTGATCCGCTGGGTTTACGGACATTACATACATTGTTGTTTTTCCTGTTTGGGTGTGTCATCAACGCTCATGCGACATGAGCATGGCGTGAGCAGGTCCGCTATCATTTTTGCGTTTTGGGCCGTGCAGACGGGAACACAACAGCGTCTGTGTCTTTAGGATTTCCACTTTGGAATGAGTCTTCAGATTTTTGCGTCTTCATCCCAAAATTACGCCATTGCCGTGCGAACAAAAGGCACTTCTGATAAAATATTTAGCTATTTTTACCAACAATCGTTGTCATGTGAACGGCCCCTCAAGTTTGCAGTTAAAATTTGCTGTATTTTGTCACAGATTGAGCATTTTCATCTAGTTTTTTTCTGTTTAACATTTAAAGGCAAAAAAAAAAGGAGTTTATGGACACATTTGTTTTATTTCTCAGTTTTACTCAGTTTTCTGGCTTTTGCAGAAAAACACGAGTCTGTTAAAAGGGAAATATTAAATATTTTTTTAGGCAGCCTTGTTTAAAATATTATCATGTGCGTACAAGTCTTACTAGTACAGCATTTGTGATATACTCTGTACTGTATGCAGTGAGTGGATACTCAGCTGAAAGCTAGTATTTTTCAACTATTTCTGATTTTTTTGCACTTTTTAATTTCATGTTTGTGCATGTATATACACAATTAATTCCGCACAATCTGAGGTTTGCAGAACCATATCATATAAAAAGTATTAAAAATCATATATAAAATTATTCATCCCCTCACAAAATAAAAAAATATAAAAAAAAAAAAAAAAAAAAAAAAAAAAAAAAAAAAAAAATAAAATATTAAATAAAAAAAAAAAAAAAAAAAAAAAAAAATAAAAAAATTTGAGGAGTAGAAAAATTTTCCTCAGTTTGGGTCACAGCTTTTCATTGCGGGTTGAGTTGGTGGGTCTCGAAGCCAGAGTAGCTGGGAACCACTGATCTAGAGGCTCTGGCAGTGTGAGGAGTTAAGAGATCTGAGAGATGGAGAGGGTATCTAAAACCCAAGTTTAATATATATATATATAGCTATATATTAGCTTGCCCCAAGATTCAAAGATTTTAAAGAAATGAAATAGAATAAAAATAACTACCCTTGAAACCTATTCTAAATTGAACAAGGAGCCAGCTCAAGGATGAAAACATGAAAAAAATGCAAAAAAGAGAAAGAAAAATAAGGAATAAAAAAAGAAAAAAAAATAAAAAAAAAAAAAAAAAAAGTTGTGACAAATGCTCTCCTCCAGGTACTGTAACAACCGGGCAGCAGTGTTTTTGTGCACTGCAGCCAAGTCAGACAGGTCTGATGCACCCCTGAGCACAAACTATTAAAGTAAATGAGTCTTGACAAAATAAAAGCATGGACAATCAAAAGAATTCTCAAAATCAGCTAAGGAAAGAAAAAAAAAGGCTGACCTTAAAGAGGATTCTCAGTGTTTATACTGGAGGAAGTTTTGTTTATCAAATAACATTGAAACAATATTGAAGTCAGTGGACCAGTAGAGCCAGTGTCCACATTGACTCAGGAAGCAGTTTTCTTCCATGATGTCTCTCTCGCAGTAATCAGTGTTTCCTGCTTCTTACCTTTTTGCATTTCTCATATGCTTGAATATAATCCTCTCGCACCAATAACTGGCAGCTTTTTGTCAGTAGTTGCCATGGAAATCCGGTATAAAATCTCTTTTGTTGATGGCCTTTTATTGAGGTTCTTAACTCTGGGTAAAGATACTCAGAATGGATTGAACAAACTTAAAGCAGCTGCTCTGGAGCCAAAACTCAGAGCTGCTCAGCTCAAAGTAAGTTAACCCAGAGTTTCTTTTTAGACTCAGAGTTTGTTAAATCATCTTCCTCTGGTGATGAAAGAAGAAATATCCTGCCATCATCAACGTTTCAACACCTGCAAACTGCTAGCAGGTCCCTGGAACTTGTCGACTTGCTCTCGTTTTTCCTAATTGTGGTCACAGTATGAACAGACACTGGGTTCTTTTTCGCACCAGACAAGTGTGAAGTGTTAAAAAATAATTAGCAGGGCAGTAAATTGTGAATAATGCATGACAGAGGAACTAAAGCTTTTTATATCCTCCATATTCTGCTTGCTGTTCTCATGAAACACTGTCCTTGTGACCACGGCTCCAGGAGGATTATTGTCCATTCAAGATGATCATCTCCAAAATGGAAAATATTTTGGAGAATATTAATTGCTGGTTCTGAATGTACTGAGGTTAAAATGACACAATTAGAGTTTTTGGGGATAAATATGAAGGGTTTTTTTTCTATTTTCTGGGGCACATTGCTCATTAGAGAATAAATACTTGCACAGGCTATTTTAGCCCATTTTAAAGAACCCGTAAACAGGTGGGTTTCAGTCACGTGACCCAGATGATGCGCGAAATGCAGACGGAGGGCAGGAAGTGTTTTCCTCCAGGTCGGTACCAAATGTGCTCGGGTTACCAGGTCCTGCTGATGCCATCATGCTATATGATCACTTTAAAGTTGTCCAGACATTCTTTAAAGAATGTCCAGACAAATTACAGTAATGGTTTTTACGGGAGATTTTTGTTGGAAGCGTGGATTAATTTTATGAGGAATATTATTCTATTTAGCATAAGGGATGTAGAACAGCTGTATCACTTTCTTTCAGACACAGACCATAAACACTACAGACAGAAATGAAGAAAACCACGAGGAGCTTAAAATTTTGAACATCTAATAAAAAATGAGCTAAAATGTTAATTTTTTTTTTTAATTATATATAAAATAAATATAAATAAAACATGTACACTGTGGAGAAAAAATACAGAATAGTGAGTATTATAAGAGTATTTTGTATTTTTGATATGTTTATGATGTCTAATTTTTTAATATTACTTGTAGTAGCACCTCTTTAACGAGAAAAATGTGCATACGTACCACAGAGATATAAGTAAGGGTATGAAGGGGGGGGGGGGAATAAAGGGGGAGAAAAAAAAAAAAGGATGAAGGCAATTAACATCACAAACAGCAACAGCAACGATAATAACTAAATTTGAAACCTGATTTAAAAAAAACTAAGGGGGGGGGTATAAGTAAAGAAGGGGGCTGGGTCTTTTCCAATATCCCTTTCTCTCCCTAATAGGACAGATTTTCCAGACTTTTGCGGTATTTACTTCTTTGTGGGCAGCAGATGATGAGTTGATGTGTGTGAGAGGTTCAGTCACTATCACAGGCATGTTGGGTCAACTATTTAGGGTCCAAAGAAGCTTTGAATGGCTGTCGTCTTGTTTCTACCTGGATAACAGTGAGTTGTGCTATTTTAAATAATTAGCCTAGCTGATAATATTGCAAATGTTAATGAGTGTATGTGCTTGGATCTTGCAAATGAATTTCTTTTGCTTCTGTTGTCCCAAATTCCTAATAGAATTGTAGGCTGTATGTGATGGATCCAAGCGCTTGCATAAATAGCTCACTCAGCGCATGTGGTTATGCATTATTCCAGTAGATTGAGGCAGATGATGGAAGATGCTTCATAAAGGCCACAATGATGAGTGAAACTTGAAACTATAATCTGGCTTTTATTTATTTTCATTTCATTTACTTATTCATTTTTTTAATTACCTTGTCGTGTCTATTATTGGCTGTCATGTTGTACTGAAAAAGTTTGCTTTGCCAAGAGGGGCTTTGTGGATTTAAGGCTACTCTTGATACTTTTAAAAATAAGAATATAAACGTATATTTCTAAAAATGAATAAATAAATAAATAATATGACTTTTAGAGTATGTTGAGTTTTGTGAAGTGGAAAGGGATTTAAAAAAAAATATATATATATAAAGGAAAACCTACAATGTATCATCTTAGGAATGTCAATTCAGCAATAGTAGTCACTGAAAAATCTAATCAAATAAGATAGATCAATTATATTAAAACAAATGTGATAGACATGCTTAGAAACGTGTAATTGAACTGAGAAACTGTGAGTGGGGTTGCATGGTGGTTTGGTGGTTAGCCTCACAACAAGAAGGCTCCTGTTTTGAAACGAAGCTGGGGGTTTGAATGTTCTCCATGTGCATGTGGTTCTCATTGACTTCCTCCCATACATGATGTCAGGTTAACTGGTGTTTCTACAGCCCACTTTGGAGTCAGTGTGAGTTGTCCCTCCATGTTGGCCCTGTGAAGGGTGGCAACCTGTTGAGGGGTTACCTTACCTCTTGCCCAATAGCAGCTGGGATAGACTCCTGTAAACCTTGCATTGGAATAAAAGAATTTAGACAATGGATGGATGGATGGATGGATGGATGGATGGATGGATGGATGGATGGATGGATAGATGGATGGAGAGTACTGTGATCAACTGTGAACTTCTCTGATAAATGTATTTTTTAAATTACTATTACTGAATTTAGATTATTGAAACTTTTAGGTAAAAGTATTTGGTTTGTGATTTTATCCCTCCACAGAGCAGTGTCTTTTGTTCACCATTTATTCATCAAGAATTGATATAAGGTTTTAAAATTTAATGCCTATGTTACAAAGTCTTTGTAAAGTTACAGGAATATATGAGTGTGCTGCTTTGTTGATTTGTGTGCAGACAAGCTGGAGGTTAGATACAAACTCGACAGTAACAAAGACGCGGAGATCCTGCAAAGTAAAGTGAAGAACCTCGCCAACCGCCAGCTGCATTCTGTGAGCGTCAGCAGACTGGCAGAGTCTGTTTCTGTGCAGGTAAAGCATTTAAACACACAATAAATCTTTATTATGCATCTTAAATGTGCCTGTGTCAGCTGCAGGAAATGCATAATAAATCCTCGAACTCCAAACCTCTCATACCGCTTTTTAAAAGTCCATAAAATAACATCTTCAAATCACAACTTAAAAAAAAAAAAAAACTCGGGAGAAAGCTTATGTGGTAACACAGTAGTCAGAGTATGAGAAATCTGATTATTGTGTCTATGCTTTGTGATTTGGTGTTTCAGGTTATAAGTGAATTTGTGCAATGAAAAACAAAACGACAGACTCTACAAAAACTACTGAACACTGAGATCAGTCACTTTGAATTATGTACCAGTGGAGTCTCAGCATTTTCTTAAAGGCTTTCTGTGACTAAAAACTATCATTTTTTCCAGATTGACCAGAATGACAAAGAAGACTTTAACCTGACATCTGATGTTGAATTTAATGGAATAAGGTCGCTAATTCTTGGCAGACTGCACAGTAAGTAAGACACTTCTAAAAGCCAGCCAAGGATTTACAGCTAGCAGGGCTTCCAGACAGACTTGTTTTAGACAGCAAGGCTCTTAAGAGTTTCATCATCATGGTCACATTTCTGAAGGCGCTTAAATCTTGCGTATAGGTAAAGGCAGGGACGTGCACAGGGTATTAGATGGGCAGGGGCACAGAATCGGAAAGTGGGCAGTGTAATCACATGCAACGTGCAGAGTGCACAAGCGAAATTTTTTGGGTGATTATTTATTCAAACGTATACCATGGTTTTTAACATGATCAGATCAGATTAGGTCAGTGACTGATTTTCATCTAAAATCTGATCTGGTAGTTAGTAAGCCTGTAGTCAGGGGCCAAGTCCACCAAGTCTTATCATTTCAATTTTAAAGGTACAGTCCGAAGTTCCCCCCGTAAAAAATCACCTCATATGAGATTATTCACATTTAACACTGAGGTTTAGAAGAGTTGGGAACTTTTATATTTTTTTTCATTTTCTGATTACTTAAAATAATATAACTACAGTTGTTCTTCTTTAAATGCATCATTATTATTATCATCATCATCATTGTCCAATCATTACTTTTGCTGCTGTTATTATGCAATATGCTATTGCATTATTGTGATTTTATCTGCTCAGTAAAGTAACAACTGCTATGGGCACCACAAGTGTAAGCTGACAAACAAAATGGAAAAGTATCACCGGGCTTTCTGATTGGTCAGAGAGTGGGAGAGCTGTCTAAATATATCTCCAGGTGCTTGTGAGTAAGAGGGGGTTGAAGATATTATTTCTTCAACACTTGACACTGATACTATAAACATACAGTACAAAAGCTTCTACGTTTTAACTTAAAGAAAACTTTCAAACTCAAAACTTAAAAAACCCTAACACAATTCAAAGACTCTACAAAAATATAACTAAACACTGCCTAAAACACCGCTAAACACTCACCACCTGCTAATGCAGTCTTCCTCTGATCATCTTCTTTCCCTTGGTGCAAAAGTCAGTACAGTGCGGAGACTGCTGGGCCTACCGTAAAGTACCATATATCAGTGCAAAGCTGAGGTTCCTAGCTTTCAGAATCCATTGATTTGTAGATGGAATAAGCAGTTGAAAAGTTTCGGTAATTTAAAGAAGGCATGAAAATTTCTGTTGCCGGCTAAACCTTGAGCTTAAAAGGACACTTTGTTGTTATTAGGACTAAAAGACCAGGGGCTCAGGCACCCTTTTGGTTCTATTTGTGCATGTGCCGGGGTAAAGGAATGTTTGAAAAAGAATAGGTTGCACCAGTCAGATGTTTGTTGTTGACCTCGTGTCTGCAAGAGTTTTTCCTGCTTCATTTTATTAAGATGCAACTTACAGTAGGATAACTGCATTTGTAAAGTGGAGCTGTGTCAGCATGCAAGGTTGTCTTATCTTTGTTTTGCCCTAGACTCACAACTTCCCCAAGATGTACCCTGCCTCTAGCTTCCATGACATCTATGATAAGTTCCAACAACCCAAGGATGAAGCAGGAAAAGGAATTAGATCAATGGACGCAGCATTAGTGTAGTACCATGGGTTTCTTGAAATTAAAAATATTATTCTCAACCTTAACTTTTTTGTGATTTAATCAGTCGTACCAGAGCATGCTACTATTCTTCCTCTGCATGATTAATAATCACTTTCAATAAGCTGGCTGCTTAGAAAGATAACATGGCAGTGCATCCATGTTTTTGCAATCAAGTCCAAAGGAATAAGCCAAATGAACAGTCCATGTTTTTCAGTTAAAAGAGGATAACACAGAAAAGGCTGAGATTAAAGTACATTTGGTCCATTTTATCCAAAACACAGAGGACGTTATATGTCTACTTTCATGTTTACCTTAAGCTCCCTTTACTTTCTGTACCCTTTTAAATTAGAAAATCAATATCACAAATCTGGGTCTATTACAAATTAGACAGAGAAATTCATTTGCAGCAATAAGATGGCTTATATTTCCCAGTTTGGCTTTCTCAAGAGATATTTATACTCCAACACTTCAGAAAACAAAGCAGTCTAAAGCCATGCCATCTCTCTGAGAGGCTGTAGTAAAGAGCATTGCTCCAGACTTAACATCATCATCAGCATACCAACTGCTTAGTGGTTAGTAGTACAGTATATTGTCTGATTTAAAGTCCAATAACATTTGTCCCCCTAAGACGCCACATGCTGATGAGAAGGAGAAAACATGAGCCAAGTGTTTTTGATAAAACTGTTCATCACAGTTTCTGTTAATTTAGCCTCAGTTTGCCTTCCAGTTACTTGCAGCCTAATGCCTGAGTCGACCCTTTATTTTATATTTAGATATCTGTTACCTGAAATCAATATTTCATTAAGAAAAAGACAAGCTGCTTATCAGTTAATGCACAAATACATTCACAAGTTAATAAAAGGGCTTATTAAGAAAGCTAAATGTTGCTCCACAAATATGATCAGTGTTAACGGCTCATTATAAACAACCTTATCCTTAGTTAATCAGGAAATATAGAGGTAACTGATGCATTTAACCCACTAAGAACTGCTGAAGAGGCTTCTGTGCTCTTAGTGGTTAAAATATCCTGATAATTCTTTTCTGCTAACTCAGACAGTCGAGGTTTAAATGCTGTATCTGGGATTCGTAACATCTGTGAGGGTTTCATACTCAAAGGTTATTGCATATCTTTTTACCAATATTTTAACGTCTCTTGGGTGTGATGTACTCTGAAAAGCTGTTGCAGTAGAGTGTGTAATGCACACTTCCACAGGGGTTTATTGCTGCATCAATCAAGGCTGCTTATACACGCAGAATTACAGCTTGAATTTGCCTGATAACATATTTTGAAGAATGTTTTAAATACTTTTGATAAGTTGGTTCATATGAACCCACTTGCAAAATTATCTTTCCTTATTTTCTTTTAGCATCCTGCTCAAACAAAATAAATTTTAACTTCCTGATTTCATCCATTTTTGTTCTTGTTTTCTGCAGCACCTTCAGAGACAAGTTAATAAATATGTTGTTAATGGGAAAAGAATTTGTTAGAAAAAAACAAACTGACCCAAACTTACGATAAGATTGATCCATTGATATATACGTAGATACAGATCACTGGTTAGTTAAATCAGATCGGTTACATTTTCAGGTGATGCAACACAGTCGAGGCAGACTGCGGCTTTCTGGGAAATCCTAAATACTTTTTGGTAAACATCACGTCTCTTTCGTCTTTCTAGACTCTGGTGAGTTGGATCCAGAACTGGCTCGGCTTGGTTCTCTGGGTTTTACAGGCTGTCTGTCCACCGTCCTTTTTAACTCCGTCAGCCCTCTGAAAGCTGCTCTGCTTCCCCCCAACGCCAGCCCTGTTATGGTCACCGGCCCGCTGATGCAGTCTGTTTGTGGGGCCACTTCAGCCTATGCAGCAGAGACCACCCACCAACAATCAGGTCAGATGGAAACTTTCTTGCTTAATTAAACAGCTCATCACACATCATCCACTCACCATACTGATGTTTGATTAACAATCTTCTTGTCAGTTTTCAGTGTACACTGTGCAGGGAACCCTCTCACCAGTTTTGACATGGCTTGTGTGGAGGTCAGAATAAACACTGAAGTTTAAGACTCATTGCTTTATGATGGCTTTGTTCGACAGTAGATGTGTTTAGATTTTTAGGGAAGAATAATACTTTTATTGCAAAAAGCCTTGCAAACATTTTCCATGTTGCTATGACAATGACACTTTCATGATACCTTGTGTTCAAACTGACACACAGAGCTCCTGACCCATAACTGATGTTTAAAACGTTAGAAATAAGAGCAGTCAGTCATTTACAGTCAGTGTTTCAAGAGTCTTACAGCCAGAAGAAATATGTAGATTAAACTTAACAAACTCTGGTCTTGGCTATATACAGTTATGAGTCAGTGTTTACCAGAAACCTTTTCTTAATTAATGAGCAAACTCAAGGAAGGAGCAAGAAGTGATGTTTACAGGTATGGAATCATCTACGTGATCATTAAAAATGAGACAACCTAGACCAGGGTTTCCCAACCCTGGTCCTCAGGGACCCCTGCCCTGCTGGTTTTCCAGATATTCCTATTCAACACACCTGACTCAGATGAATGGCTCGTTAGCAGCTTGCAAAGAAGTTGATGAGCAGTTGAGTTGATCTGAATCAGGTGTGGTGGAGTTGGAAACCTTGAATACATGCAGGGCAGGGGTCCCTGAGGACCAGGGTTGGGAAACCCTGACCTAGACATTCCAATTTGTGCTTGAACTGCTTGTTAATGAGTTTTTCTGCAGTTTTTGTTGCTTGTGTAACGCAATAGTTGATTTTTATATTTTTTTACCTGCCGCTAAGTTGTTTTTTTAATGATACATTTTCAAATCTTGTCTCAAAAAATGCTGGACATAATATGTTTTTCCTCTAAACTAAAATAAACTTTGAAAAAAATATAAATATCTGTTTAATTGCAGAGTGATAAATTACTTCCTGCCGATGTTCTAGCCTTATCATACTGTGTTGGGTAAAACTAAATGTCACTGTAAGAGACAAAGATCAGTCAGTGATGTATCATTTGTTGTGTGTGCAATGCATAAACATGCATGCAGCCATTCTAAACAGCTAATAGGATTCATATATGACCATACTGGTGATTTGGGAGCGAGAAGTGGCTGTATTAGGACACTACAGTAGAGTGCAAATAGAAACTGATGCATGAACTGAAATTATGACTCACCTTTATTTAACCAGGAAGTAAAAACTTGTGAGATTAACTGAATTGGAAATTGAATATTAATAAATGTAATCCACCTGTAAAAAAACAGCGTCTTCATAAACTGTATTTTATCAGAGGAACCCACGACCTAAATGACAGATTAAGCTATTCTGATTCGGGTGCTATTCTGAAGATGATGTCAGGATGGCTCATTTTCCTGATATTGTGATTTCATTAGCATCAGCAGTTCTGAGTTAAAATTATTTAGTACATTGCAAAAGCTTTGTTACTAAAGTTGTTTCCTTGATTTAATAGACAGGAGTCTCATCAAACCATGAAAGATACAGTACCAGCCAGTTAGTATGCAAATATATTCTCTTCTCTTTTTTAGCAGCTTTATCTCATCGACTTATGTTTGCTTGATTGGATAACTGCTTATTTACAATTTGAAATTTCTGTATTTCCTCATTTTAGGGAGCCTTTTAAGATCTGGCTGGGGACAACAGATGAAAACTTGTCTTTTGACTAAATCTGGCGTTTTAAGAAGTTTTTCTTTGTTTTTTAATATGTTCTGTCCCTATCGAAGAAAAACCAAAGAAAATAATAAAAAAAAAATAGACATTTGTGTGACCTCAGGATACACATTGATGCTTTAAACAAGTGAACTTAGTTTCTCATGAGGCTCCAAGCCAGGGGTTGGCCAATTCCGGTCCTCAAGAGCCACAGTACTGTTACTTTTAGATGCATCCCTTTTCCACCACACCTGAATGACCTCATATGGATATCACTCAGCTCTGCAGAGGCCTGGTAACGAGGCATTTATTTGATTCAGGTGTGCTGGAGAAGGGACGCAAGTTGCAGGATTGTGGCTCTCGAGGACTGGACTTGACCACCCCTGTTCCCAGCAATATTTTAGATCAGTGATTTCCAACCCTGGTCCTCAAGGCACACTATCCTGAAGACTTTCCATTTTACCCTGCTAGGACACAGCTGATTGAAATTAAATGGATCACTGATGAGTTCTGCACCAGTCTGCTAATGACCCATTAATGTGAGTCAGCTGTATTTCAACAGGGCAACATTGAAAGTTTTCAGGATAGCGTGCCTTGAGGACCAGAATTGGGAATCACTGTTTTAGATATTGCTGAGGTTGCTGTGGGTGGTTCTGTCCTCTACGGTTGATGTCTCCCAAACTTTATGATGAGACCTTTAGATTTTTAATCCTGCTGTGACATCAGGCTAATGGCCAGATGATGCTGCAGTTAATTCAAACCAGGTTGTATATCCCTCCCCTGCTGTGATATAATTGGCCTTACCGTTCAGAATCAGTTTCCTTTTTGTCTCTACTGAGCATCTCAGTTTCTATTTTAGCTTCAGTAATAACCTCTTCGCTCCTGTCTTTCCCCCTTTTTCTCCTGTTTAACTTAATTTCATGTTATTTGGTATCACTCATCTATCCTTCCTCTAGTCTGATTATCCTTGTTTCTCTCTATTCTACTTTTCTTATGTTTCTTCTGTTCTGTTCCAGGCCAGTCCGGGTCAGTGGGAGCAGGTCAACCTTTAGTGAATGCCATTAGGAGTGACTCAGCTCTCATTGGAGGTACAGTTTTCCTATCAGAGCTTGTTTTGATGTGGATTCTATACTTATGTATTTTTCTGTGGTGAAAGTAGGTGAAAAGATCTTCAGAACTAAGTTTGTAAATGAAAGCTAACCCCAAGAGCTTTAACTGTCTGAGCAGATGAAGGAAAACACAACTAATTAGAATGTAAATTGCTTTGGACTCCACGTAAACACACCAGTTTTTATTTTCAACATCACACGTGTAAATGCATGAGTCTTCTGAAAGACCCTTTTAGCAATTTAGCTTGTAACTAACAAGATGTGTGTATTTTTAGCAGAGAATCTGAATACACATGGATGCTTTGCTTCTGCCAACCAAATTACACGTCTTGCTGACCTTTCAAGAAAAAGAAATAAATATAGCCCATGCGTTAATGAAAGTTGCTTTAAATGTTACCCTGCCCTTTTTATGTCATCTTGGAAAAAACATTTCCTTCTTTCTCACCAATCACATAAAGTTCTGAAGTAATTTTAGCCACTTTCAGCACATTAAACATCTACCCACATGTTTCCGTGAATGATGGATGTCAAAATAACATCCCAACCCTTATACTGAGCACTTAACAACTCCAGCTTGGGGATAAACTTTTTGTGACTGTGTGTTGAGCTCTTCATTCCCAATCTTCTTTAAATTGAACTTTTTATACACTAGACACCAACTTTTACAATCTGCTCACGAGTTTCTTTTTGAAGACTTTTCCATGCAATGATCCTTGCACATCACTGCTGCACTTACATTAAAATGATTCACTATTTTCCTTTTACAGATAAAAATGACCCAGTTTTACTGAAATATGAGGTTAAAGACTGATGGTGGTCTTTCAGCCAGTGGCCCTGACACAAATGTAAAAATATGCGTCTATACTCTTTTCACCAAACGTTTGAACTCTTTATTTTACAGTGTACTTTCTATGAATACGTGCACATGTAAGATTTCCCCTCCAGTTTTTATCCATGTGGGCATCAATTATTTCGACATAAAATCATAATTTGTGCAACTGCTAATTACAGTAGATATTCAAAGCATTAATTCAAAGAGACTTGAGGCAAGATTAAGAAATGAAACTCGGGACTGGTGCTTCAGGTAACTGCAGCCACGAGCCAAGCCGTCACGGGAGCATGCACAAACTGAAGCTATAATGTTGTTTACTACGCTTTTTCTCCGTAGTTACACTGTTTAGTGGTCTTTTAATTGATCTGGATCATTTGCTGACGGCAGAAGAATCCATAACTATCACGTCCGCAGGGCAGCGCGGGAAATTCGGCCACCGAATTGCAATGCTTTATGCAGCACTCAGCCTGTTCAAGGCAACGGAGAGAAACGTGGGTGGAAAGGTTCTTTTTGGTATTTAGTGCTTCATCACTCATTAACATAAAAAAAAATGGACATGCATGTTTGTTTTTTTAAAAATTCCTGCCTCTAGTCCCTTTAAAAGAAGTGCTTCACAAAATGCGAAACTAAGATACTGATCAGTGATGGACGGAGGAGGAATTTCCTTTATGTGGTGGTCTCATGTTTGGAATCAGGAACAAAACAGATGCTGCTGAGAAGAAAATATGTTTTTTTCTTTTAAAGGTGTCATAACCTGCTCTTTTACATACACAATCCTTCTTAAATTATCTTCAAATGAATTTTTAATTCTAGTTGGGTGGGAGGAAAATTTAATGAGCTCATTTTAACCTCTTTTTATCCCCAACTTTTGTTTGTCGCGAGAATACGCACGAGAGTTAGACCTGTCTGTAAGCGCTTTCATGAGGCAAGCGTCAAAGCCAAAACAAAGTTTTACCAGGACAGAGCAGGTGAAGGAAAATGATGTCCCAACAGAGAAAAATGTGATAAAAATGTAACGGTATAGTTGATAGAGAGGATCCGCGGAGTAAAAGGGCTGGACTCTGATGAATATAAGGAGCGAATGTCTGACATGAAGTTAACCAAACAGTTTTAGCTTCTGTAGCTACATTAGCAGCTTGTCCGCTCGTCAACCACCGTTTACTGGTCTCTGACACAAAGATAATAAGTTACACAAACAGCAACATTTACCAACTGCACATAAAGGTGTCCATCCTGTTAGAGCACTGAAAACTGCTGAATTTCTGCCGAGGCAACTCAGCACGGCATTCTCCCCCTCCTCCTCCTCCTTGTCGCCGGCGTCCTTTCTGACAAAGCTGGTCTACTCTGTGGCAGGTAATCAGCTGCCTTCAGGTGGTGCTAAAGACGCTAGCTTAGCAGCTTGCTCGCAGCCTCTCTAGTTCACGTCATAACTGCTGATCATAAGACTCCAAGGCAGGTAATCAGCTGCTTTTAGGTGGCGCTAAAGAGGCTAGCTTAGCAGCTAGCAGCCTCTCTCGTTCACGTCAATGGGAGAAAGAAATCCAATTCGCGTACTGGGGAGAGCGCGTGCCTGTGGCCGATTCTGGTAAGAGAGAGCCCGCACTCAAAGACGAAGTTACTTTCACTTTCCGGAGTTTCTGTCACGTTACAACTGAGGTCACGTTCCCATACACATGTTTTAACGTGAAAAAGTGGGATTTCCGTGTTGATGACACCTTTAAAATTATGTTCATTTCCATACAAATCTTTTTCTCGGCAAAACACGGAAAACCTGTTTCTTTGTTTTCTTTATGTTTTAAAATTTACCAAAACAATAGCCAATCTAAGTCTGAGGGACAATTGCAGGCACAATTAAATTCAGATTAATATCCTAAATGCCAGGATCTCAGTCTAGCTTCAGTTTCAAAAAATGTAAAAGCTCTCTTTTGATCTTCTGCAATTTTGCCATTTTCTCTGCTTTGTAGGTGTGATAGCTGTGGTGATCTTCGTGAGCGTGTCTGCGTTAGCCATACTGGCTCGATTCCTCTACAGAAGGAAGGGGACATGTCGGAGCCAGCAGGTAAAAACAGTAAAACCAGAAGACACCCCTGGGCTGCCGTTCAGCCACCCATCCAGCTCACAGAACGGCCCTACTGACAACCAGGAAGGAATATTTCATTTAAATAATGAAGAGGACTTCCTGTTGCTGTGTTGTTGGAGCTGAGGGGGAAAGGGACAGAGATGCCTTGTCAATCCTCAGTGCTTTACGCAACTAATTTAGCCAGAAAAGTGGCTCTACACAACAAGAAGACGCAAACAAACCACAAACTTCTGGATTTTGTTTGGTTTTTGCTTCTGTGGTTGTGTTTTTATACAGACTGATCGACTATGTTAAAAAAAAACAAAGTATTCAATTTATATTGTGTCAGTACAGTCAGTCAAACATTTGTTGGTACATAATGATTTAATTCTTTAAATGAAGAATTTATACTGAGCAGTCTTTTCTGTGTTTATTGAAATAATTAAAGAAAAAAATGCTTTTTTTCATGGAGTTTGTATGAAACACGCAGTTGGATCTGGGATGTCATGAATATTATATTGAATGTTTGCTGTTTTGAGCCAAAAAGCCTTGTTATACTCATTTTCAGTTGATCTTCAGGGTTTTTGTATTTGCTTATTTGTTTATTTATTTATTACTCTGTTTACAATTAACCGTAATCATTACCCCTGAATTTGTTTGTTTTTAAAGCTACATCCATGTTAATTCATTTAGGAAAAAAGATCAAGACATTCATTTTTTTTTTCTTCCTGACTGAGTTGATCTAACACATCCCATCATTAGTCACTGGTGCCAGCTTTCATCACTGCTGTCAGTTAACTGGAGAATTTTCTATATTTACACCATCAATCGTCAGATTCCTGTTTACACTAATCAGCACATATATGTTGTATGGTCAATTACTATCAGGTGTGATTATGCGTAAAATGGTGCTAAACAGCTTATTTCAATGGATTGCTTTAATGGAAAAAAGTAAAAAATTGAAAAAAAAAAAAAGCTGTTTAAAAGTTCAGTTGCTATTGTCTGGATTTATTAAAGCACTGCAAAGACAATTAGACCCTGGATGGTGGGAACACAGTGATTGCAGATACATGAACAGTTGGATCAAGCTGTACGGAGTTCAACTTGGCCATTTAATTGGACCGCCGCCCCTTTCTTGGTAAACATGAAGCTAAATACGTCTGACTGCAACAACATGGTCTGTGCAGAAAACTATTCCAGACATTCTGACTTTCTCTGTGAGAGATGATTGTTCGTGTAAGTATGGCTTAAATCACTGCACAGATGTCTCATTTACTTGATGGTAATTCTGTCAGATGATGCTGCTTTTATAAATTAACAGTGTTATTAGAGCAACATGATGATTTGAAATGTTTTATGTGACCACGAGCTGACAGTCTTGATGGGCTGCTTTTTGATGTCTTTGCTGTTTGAAGTAAATAAAACTCCAAACACATTATCTGTGTGTGCTATCTCAACTTTTACAGGTTCAGTTTTGTACATTTTTGTAACATTTTCTTATTTTAATAGTCTTAAATTGGTCAAACTAACAATAATTACTACATTTCTTTTTCTTTTGTATTGTAAACATCTGCCTGGCCCTGTTTACATATTTTTAGTTATCTAACAGTTTCCATGACAGCATGTAACAATCAGGGTGCAGAGTGATGAAATAAGTAAGCAATCTGACTAAGTTTTACGCTAGGAATTTCATGGCCAATTGCAACGTTACTTAACCTTCCCTTAGACAGGTGTTTTTATAACATCAGCAGGAGGAGAGTGAGAGGAGAAAGGGATTCTGCACTTGTGCAAATTTAGCAAACATGCTTTTAAAAAAGCCAGGTTGCATTTTACTAGAAAAAATATCAGGCAATCTGGAACTTAATTACAAAACATGCAGTACAAAAGAAGCTATTGCAACTCTAAAAATAATGTTTCCAGTTGACCATGAGACTTTTCATGCATTGATCACACTTTTCACTTTACACACAGTTTACCTTTTCTGGAATATTAGACACAGATATCTCAAGGATATACTGTAGAGCAGGCTGTGATGAAAGCTGGGGATTGGGAAAGTAAAAAAAAAAATATTTTAATTGGAAGCAAACTTTAAAGCATTGATACTCAATTCAGCCTGACAAGGGCTGCGGTCCTGCAGGTTTTCAGCGTTTCCCTGCACCAGACCCATTCAATGACTCCAACAGCCTATTAAGTCCTGCACAATGACTCATTTATTTAAGTCAGGTGTGTTGGAGCAGGGACACATTAAAAAGCGGACCAAACTGAGCAGCCTCACAGTACAATCTCTGATTCTTTTTGATGAAACACTGACATTTATAATGCACAGTCTTGGAGCCATTGTTGCCTACAGCATTCTGAGGCTAAGAAACCCCTCACTTCACAACTTTTTCTATCCAGTCTGGGGCACCATATTACGTAATTTTCTTTACAGCAATGTGTCACACGCCAGCAACATACCAGCTGTTAAAAATGCACACCATGGCTGATTCAGCAAAAGAAGAGAAAGTGACAGAGCAAGAGATTAGACAAAAGTCAATATCAGACTGGCTTTTACTTGCTGGAGAGAGCTTAGAGCTAGAATTTTAAGTGTTGCTTAATTTTATTATTATTATTATTATTATTATTATTATTACGTTCCATTGCACATTATTTCTGACATTTCCTCTAGTTCATTACTAGTTCCGTAAGACTGGCATTTTTGTGAGATACATCAACTTTAGAGTTGAACCAATAAACACTTTTAAGCACCTACAAGAGCTGACATCATTAGAGATTCAGAGCGCTACTATCTGAGTCACTTTTGTCTTTGTTAAATGAAGCTTAAACACAGAAGATGGAATTACCATAAATTTACATTCATGAATGTTGGGCCTTTTCAAAGTTGCTGCTGGGCGGGTCATTTCTTCACTGTGTGACTTTTCTATCAGAAGAGAGAAGACAACTTCACCACTGAAGCATTCAGGTGCAGATGATGTCTGGCTGATTGTTGTCAGAAGCTGACCCGGCTTCTCTTGAGGCCAAAAAAACAATTACACATGGGCACACAACTCTGATGTGTGGTTGTGCCTCCCACCGTCTTCGCATGCAAACGCACTGGTGTTCAGGTTTAAGGTGAAAGCAAGAAAAGAAGACCACAATATCAGCAGGGAAAGCAGTGTTTGATTATACATGTAAAATAATTAAATTGAAGGCTGTCAGGTTGCTTTGCAGGTCAAATCAGAAACTTTACTCATGTTCCTAAACTGCATTAATTGTTGGTAAACAACACAGACATCAGTTGCTTTGTCTGTGTGAAACATTAATACCAGCATTTATTTTGCTGTAACAACCCCCACCCCCAGTCCATAGCCCTCCATGGTTTCTGGTTCCACTCTGAATCCACTTTTTTTCTTCTTTTTTTTTAAGCAGCAAAATCATCCTTTCTCAGATGTAGGCCTATTGGTACGTTTCAAACTTCTTCCAAATGTTTCGATCCTATCTGCATATTTTACAGAGATCTATCAGAATAGACTGGCTCTGTAGCTGCATAATCATTCGGCAGTTTAATTACAGCATTTCTAAAAACGGTAAGCCTCCTCTAACCAGAGCTGCAGCAAACTGTGCCACTGTTATCATCCTGCTGTTTTTGGTGTCAGCTGGCCTGTGCTGTTAAGGACTTCTTCTGGCAATATGCAGCATCTGTTTGCACACACTGACACTGAAGTCATCAGGGGTCAGCAGCTCGCAGGCCACAAATTGGAGTGTTCCTGTTCTTGCACACCCCTGCTGAGTCTAATTTGGATCATGTCAACTTTTCTTTTGTTTGTGGCAGCTGAAGTCAACAGGGACTCGGCAGAAGAGACTTGTCATGAGAATCACATGAAATGTTGCTTTTCATCTCGGTTGTAGCTGTCATCTCTGGAGGCTTTTTTTCATGCAACTAGTTCAAAGCAAGAGAGTAAGATTTTTCAACTAACTGTAAACCACAGCAGGGGTACTGCATGGCACAGCTGTCAGCACCCTGTCTCGTTTTCTTTTTCATTTCATTCATGTAATTGCAACACAACAGCTGCTGTTTCCAGTTAATAAATGGCGCCATCTTGTGGCTGTTTAAAAACTGCTCACCATTGTAGCATAAGGATGTACACTGCTAGTTATTTAGTTGTAGCACTTTGTAGAGCAAAAACAACTATATGGGTCATGTTAGGCTCAACACTGCTGGGGGAAACAGGACACAGAAACCCCAGAAAGACCAAGAACATTCATACTCCTCAAAAACACCCCGAACACCGCCTGGTTTAAAACCAGAAGTTTCTTCTGAGGCAACAATACAGTCCACCGCAACACTATGAACACAGCCGGAGTTTTGAACGTGCATTGTGTCTGATTCGGCAAAGAAACGCAAGGAAACATTATCGGAGACAGAGAGGAAAAGAAAAAGAGTCAAGATAAGACTATTGGCTGGAGTGAGTTCACAGTACAGGTATGATGCAAGATGGATGCTAGTTTAGCCGTCGATAGGGGGTGCATCACTGAGAAAACTGCTAAAAGTTCCATTGTGGGCCTTTAAAGCATCACAAAATGAAAGTCAAAGCTTGTTCTCAGTATTTTTGACCTCATGTGCTCCTCAAAGCAATCACTGTCTCCCTTCTCCTGATGGTGCACAGCCTTTGAGTCAAGATTAGAAATGCTTTCTTAAGTTTTCTTTTTTTCTTGTTTTTACTTTCCTCTCTACATTCTTTACTTCGTTTTCAGGTTTGACTGGAGTCCAATTTAATGTGTGAGGCTGTTGGGAGTAACACAAACTTCGTCGAATGGAAAAACAGACTACATTTTTGAGATTGCAACCTGCATAAAAATAGATGGAGTAAAAATTCACTCATGGTGACTCACCAGTTTTACAGCTCCTCTGTCATAAACATTCTGTCACAAAGAGGGGACTTTTGAACCAGTGCAGGTAGCAGAGAAATGTGAGCTTTGAGTAAGAATTAGTTGGAGATTGTCTGATCCTTGTAATATGTTGTATTATCCTGCTGGAAGTAGGACTGGTTCTTCCTTGTGCTGGTGTGTTTGGCCATTGTCGTCATGGTTACTGAGGTCAGGCACACCTGAATTAATTAGTCTGTATTAAAGATGTGACACAGAGCTGGCTTAAAGGCCTCCTTCCACTGAAAACCCGTTTAACTTGCTCCTTCTGAAATACGGAGGGTTTCCCCTTGTCTACTTACACATGCTGACTTGCTAGCGTTGCGTTCCCCCCAGTCGGCTGTGCTTTCTCATCAGAGAAACAATACGAAGAAAAGAGCGAATCGGGAACAGCCTCGCACTTCTACGTCACATTGCGAATAGCGTATCCCACGTGGGGTTTATATCTGTCCATTGGAAGGCAGGTAACCCTCCACTACATACTAGAAGTAAAGACAGCACGACTGTAGCTTCGGAGTTGAGAAGCTAATTAGCTAACTGTTTGTTAGCATGATGGAACAAACTTGTTTGTCGGCTCTATTTCCTGTCTGTAGCGAAATAAGAGTGGAGGGCGGAGCTTCCTTCATACACTGATGGGAGGCAGCCAATCAGACGGAAATTCATGAGAAGGACCCGGAAAAGCCTGCCGTTGGACCACAAGCCTCTCTTCTAGTATACAAATACAGCTGGATACTAAGCAACCAGAAGGTTAAACAGAAACAATGCAGAATGCATTCAATAATAATGGAGAACACAGAAATATTAATGAAATGACCATGGAAGTACAACTTTAAATTCAGGAAGTAGTGGAGTTGTGCATAGAGCCCATAGTGACCGTCAACATGTGCATTCATCCTGAAATGATGCTGACGGATGCGGGAAGAAACTGTGTCCTCGCTTTGCTGGGAGGGAGATTCCCCCGCCCACCCCTGATGTGTCTATGATGTTGTAACCTGTCTGACCATACCGTACTGTCTTCACGGGGGCAGCTGCCTAAGCAGGGAAGCCCAGACTTCCCTCACCCCGGCCACAGCCGCCAGCTCATCTGGGGGATCCCGAGGCGTTCCCAGGCCAGCCGGGAGACGTAGTCTCTCCAGCGTGTCCTGGGTCTCCCCTGGGGTCTTGTCCCGGTGGGACGTGCCTGGAATACCTCACCAAGAGAGGCGTCGAGGAGGCATCCTGACCAGATGCCCGAGCCACCTCATCTGGCTCCTCTCTATACGGAGGAACAGCGGCTCCACTTTGAGCCCCTCCTGGATGACCGAGCTCCTCACCCTATCTCTAAGGGAGTGCCCGGCCACTCTGCGGAGGAAACTCATTTCAGCCGCTTGTACCCGCGATCTCGTTCTTTCGGTCATGACCCACAGCTCATGGCCATAGGTGAGGGTAGGAACGTAGATGGACCAGTAAATCGAGAGCTTCGCCTTCTGGCTCAGCTCCTTCTTCACCACGACGGACCGATGCAGAGTCCGCATCACTGCAGACGCCGCACTGATCCATCTGTCCATCTCCCGCTCCATTTTTCCCTCACTCGTGAACAAGACCCCGAGATACTTAAACTCCTTCACCTGGGGCAGGACCTCACTCCCGACCCGGAGAGGACACTCCACCCTTTTCCGGGCGAGGACCATGGTCTCGGATTTGGAGGTGCTGATTCTCATCCCGCAGCCGAGTGTGAAACTCGGCTGTAAATCGCAGCCAAGGCCCGATGACGCCAACAGAACCACATCATCCGCAAACAGCAGAGACTCGATCCTGAGGTCGCCAAACCGGGTCCCCTCAACACCTCGGCTGCGCCTAGAAATCCTGTCCATAAAGCTTATGAACAGGATCGGTGACAAAGGGCAGCCTTGGCGGAGTCCAACTCTCACCGGGAATGGATTCGACCTGCAGCTGAAAATGTGGACCAACCTCTGGCACCGGTTGTACAGGGACCGGACAGCTCGAACAAGGGGGTCCGGCACCTCGTACTCCCGGAGCACCCCTCACAGGAATCCCCGGGGGACACGATCGAACGCCTTCTCCAAGTCCACAAAACACATGTAGACTGGTTGGGCGAACTCTCATGCCCCCTCCAGGATCCTGAAGAGGGTGTAGAGCTGGTCCACTGTTCCACGACCAGGACGAAAACCACACTGCTCCTCCTCAATCCGAGATTCGACTATCTGATGGACCCTCCTCTCCAGGACCCCTGAATAGATTTTACCAGTGAGGCTCCCTGGTAACCTGTCTGAATATGTGCTTAATTGTATTTAGGTGTGTTTTTTTCACCTAAAAAATAGTCCCCTGTAGGGGGAGCTCCACGGCGTGCAAGGTGAGCGCATGCCGCCGAGGTGCAGCTGATGCCGCTGCGCCCGTATTGAAATTTTTTCAATTCGGGTGCTGCACGCTGTGACGACATCCTAGTGTGTCCAATAGGAGAGGCCAGTTCAGGGAAAAAAGGCAGCCTGAAGTAAACCTGGAAGCGGTCTGTGTGAAAGAATGCAGCTCCCGGACGAGCCTGAACTCCCCCAAGTCCTGCCTTGCCATCAGGATGAGGTGGACCCCCACCCTTTCATCTTCTGCTCATCTTCTCCTCCTCCTCAGAAGAAAAGCTCTTTGCTGCGACGATGAGAAGTGTATCTTTCACAACGAAGCGTGCCACAGAGAAAGCACTTCCTGGTCTGTCGCTTAGCAACGCGTGCTGGACGTGTTTACTGCCGCTGTGTTCTGCCGCCGACTGTGCGCCCTTCCCCGCGGTGAGCGCAGAGTCGGCGAAAAACACGTCCTATCTGAAAAGCCTTCAGTCTGCCCGGTTCTGTTTGTATTGTGTCTATTGTCTGTGTACTCTTGGACGGGTTGTACTGAAAACAAAATTTTATTGCACTGGGACGCCGGTACAATGATCTTCTGAATCTAAATCTGAAAACACACCAAACAAATTTAAGTAAATGCAAATATATTATGAGACACTTTAAAGATCATGTTTACCAAAAATCTTTATCCTATGTTTATTAATTTACTAACTTCTTTGGGGAGGTTTGAGGCAGCTATCTTCTCCTCAAGGTGGGTGCAACCAGGAAGTAAAGAGCTCTGGTCATGTGACCATTTACTTTAGAAATGTGATACTGCACGTTTCATCCAAACACTCTGTTCTTACCATATTTACTGAAAATAAATGATAAAATAACCGTTTCATTTGTAGAGCCCTAGAAACAAAAAATATATATTTTGATGGCCACTATTGTGACTGGTGGGTAACAAACTGTATGTTTTAGGGATAAGGTGTGGTTCAACTTTTTCAACAAAGTGTTTGGCATTTGTGAGCAGCAGAGCAGACCCCTTTTCTGCAGAAACCCAGAGTAAAATGCAACAGGATGGTGGTCCTACAGAAGCACAACACCAAGCCAACCACTTTCCACAGCTGAGCAGAGTCAAGGTGCTTAAGCACTAGAAGGTATGAGCACGTCATAAGGCCTATCAAAAGCTTACTTGTCAGCTGGTAGCCTCTTTATTGAGGAGCTGCCATATCATATGAGGTGCATCTCAGGTTTTGAGCACCTTACTCTCGTTTTGCCATTAGGGGGAGACATGTGCCTGACTTACAGTTTTTCTCCACTAGTTTGGCTCATTTCTCGAATCAGAAATTACATTCTCAAAACTCTGTTCATTTGCCTAAACAGTCTTACAGTTCTCACAACACCACAGCTCACTTGCAAAATCTCTTATCTCTCCCAAAACAGTTCATTCACCCTTCAGAACTTAATTTCTTTCCTATACAAACAGTCAGAGCCACCAAAATTGACAGATCCTTCTCAATCACTTTGGCTACATTTACACTGTCATGTCTTGATGCCCAGATCGGATTTGATGCCTAAATCCGATTTTTTAAATGTGTGGTTAGACATATTTTAAAATGTGACCCATATCGGATTTCTCACGGTTACACCCTGTCATTTGAAACACTCGCATGCGTATGTTGTGATCCTACATTCCAGGATTAATAACAATCATAACCTGAATAAAATAATGGCCTTTTTCCTCCATCGCACAGACATTCCTTTTCAGGACAAAAGGGAGGAGCGCCCCCCCCCCCCCCGGGGGGGAAGGAGGGAGCAGTCTTAACAAAATATAGCTCCAAAAACAGCCAATCCCCCGCCGAAGAAGAACCTCCGCCCAAACTCTGAACACTTAAAAAACAAGAAAAACAAAGATTCCCCCCAAAAATGATAAGGAAAAACCCCGGAAGGGGGAGGGTTCTTCTCAGAGTGTGTGTGCCCTTCTGCGGCGACCGGGGCCTTCTTGGCCCCCCAAAGGTGGCTCCCCAAAAAAGTTGACATTCCTTCCCCCCCCAACAAACCGGGGGGAATCCCCCCTAGTGTTTACAAAAATGTAGGCTACTACCCGCAACAAGCGCTTGTATACAAACAGCTTAGACAAGAAGATACCAGACGGATACAATGATGGGCAATAGATTAGTGATCTACAATGTAAAAAAAAAAAAAATTAAAAGGGAGTGGTTGGGGGGGGGGCTTTTAAAGAATCGTAGGAATAGAGGGATGTTTTTCTTTTCTTTTTTTGAAAAAAAAATACTGTCATTCCGACCATAGAATGAAAAGACTGTCAGAATAATGAGACCTTTGCCATTTTGACAATTGAGGACCCATGTCGGAGTGGAGGAATGTCGCCTCCCACACACACTTTCTTCCTCATCTCTCATTCTCTGTCGGACTTCCATTCTCACATTTAAAGGTTGAATATGGAATACAGACAGAACAGCGACATCACATGTGTCTAGGTTGTAGTTGCAACGGCAGAAAAACAACTCCAGCCGCTGGGATGCCAGGCTCACTGCCGATACGCAAGTGACCAACAGTCTGCAGCATGTTGAACAAGTAATGCAGAGGAGTTTATAACTGACAGCTAACGTTAGCCATGTTAGCAAACAAGCGAGCTTACCGATCCTGGAGGAAAGTCGCCATTTCCGTGTTTTACTCCGTGGAAAACGTTTATGTGGGTCCATTTAGTGAAGTCTTCACGTAAATTTACTCCAGGTTTTGCTCTTCTCAGGTCACTCCTCCTCAGAAACAGATAACAATATCTCCAGGGCTCTGAAGCAGCTGCTTCACTCGTCATCTCCACGGTTTTCCCCTGAACAGGCCTGACTATGACCAAAATATTGTTTCCACACAGAGATCGTATTTGGCAACCTGCAATGGTGGCGTGTATTGGCTTATAGACGTAAATGAAATGCCATTATCGAACCCGTAAAAATTTATTTTATCATTATTTTTAGGCTAAATATAATTTTTCTGGGAAATGTTGTACTTTCATTCTGCACACCCCCAAACGAACTGTGGAGGTATTTTTTTTTTTAAATATAGCTTTAATAAAAATGTTCCATATTCAACCTTTAACTACTGCTCACATCTTAATAGTTGCACCCAAATCAAGCAACTTTCTGGATTTAACCTTGTTGTGTCCCCTGACTGGACTGGCTGGCCCAGTGGCAGATGCCAGTCTAAAAAAATGAAATTCTTGTGGCAAAACAGATGTTGCTTAAGAAATGTCCAAATGAAACAAACCTCTCCATTGTGTGTTAACACCTACACGAATACAAGGAGGCCTTTCCAGAGTTGCACAACTTGTATGTAACAGCCTTGGTAATTGGTGTGTCTTCAGCATCTGTGAGAGTTCCCTCTCCATCTTGGCACGGGTTCTAACCCCCTAACACCATGTCTTTCGAGAGAAAGAGGAATTTGGTGATACTGGCCCATGAGAAGACCATCACGAATAACCTGGACATGGACAAGTTTGTGAGAGTTTTTGCACGGAAAATTGGAGACTGTTGTTGTAGAGTGAGGCAAACCAGAAAACCAGAAAAGAACAAACTAGAGAAAAAAAAAGATGAAAGGTGCAGTACGTAAAAATCAAAGGTCAATAGCAAAAAAAAAATGTTATATATAATTTCAAACTGTCTTTCTATTGATGTGTAGTCACTGCTCTAGAATAGCTGTTACATGTTTATTTTCTTAGAATGAGTCATTTATATCAACTTTCTGTGGGTGCGCATACATGGAGGCTGCCATATTTGTTCCACCATTTTTACTACACTGTCCCCAAGTGGACAGAACAATGTGTGTGAAATGAGAACCCTCTGAACTTTAAAACTACAGTACCAGCTTTGTTTAATGGGAGTTAGAGACTGTTTGGGAAAAGTAATACCTTAAAAGACATTAAAAGTGTTTACTCATAGTACAGTCTCACCTGAGAGGACTAGATACACTGACAGATGAAAACATCTTTATGTTTGGGACCATTTTGGCCTCTAATGGCCACCATACATTCATAACAGTGCTTGGAAAATGAAGTCTCTTGAAAGAAAACATCTTTTCTTTCTATAACCCATCTGTACCACGAGATGTCAGTAGTTCTTACACAATGTATTTAAGAAAAAAAAAAAAAAAAGTTCTGCTCTGTTTTTGCTATGTTTGCTTGAGAAAACCTTTTGTGACCCCCCCCCCCCCCCACACACACACACACACACACACACACACACACACACACACACACACACAATTCAATTCAATTCAGCTTTATTACAGACTCGCAGCCCAGAAAATTCATAAAAACACAAATACACAGACAAACAAACTGCCCCAAGACAAATAATAACAGGAGACTATTAGACAGCTATACCAGTGCTTCCAAAACGAGGACTGATAGCGGACACTACTAAGGGTAACATCAACTAATGACACCACACACACACACTTTGTCATGTTGTTGGTTGTTATCACTTTGATAAAGGATTTTTTGTTTTAATTGCCACCTTACTGTGGTCAGGAGTTTAATGTTCTGATTTATTTTTTTGTGTATGATAGTTGTTTGTTTGAAAAAAAAAAAAAAACACTTTAAATTTATTTAAGATATTAATGGCTGTCCAAAAAAAGACAGTTGTTATGTTGACGGTTGCTAAACTTTGATAGTATTCTATTTTTTGTTTAATTTTATTTATTATTTGTATTTTTTGTTTCCCCCTTAGGGATTACCACCTCACTGTGGTCAGGAGTTTCATGTTCTGCTCTATTTTTTGTGTTTGATAGTTCTATTTATTTGAGAAAAAAAAAACTTTTAGATTTGAGATGTAATGGCTGTCCAAAAAATATTATGTTAATTGTTGTTAAAATTATCATTTATATATTTTTTTTCTTATTTTATTTATTAGTTATGTTTTCTGTTTTCCCCCCTGAGGGATTGCCACCTTATTGTGGTCAGGGGGTTTGTGTGCCTCAGTGACTCTAAGAGCTATACCAGCAGGAGCTATTTGTTTCAGGTGGGACACCCAAGCTGGGCAGGTCTTAGGGTAGAGGTCTGACAAAGTGCAATCCATTTCTTTGGAGTTGGACTCTGCTAATTACCCAGTCTCATTAAGAAAATACAAAAAAATGGGCCGAACGCATGTGTAAAGACAATGCCCCTCCATATTTTTGTGTGCCCCCTGATGTATGTTTAGCTAGAACTGGCCCTGTTAATAGTGCGCCAAAAATAAGCTAAATTGTCACAGATTTAATGACGTGCGGAACCCATTGCGCAAGAAGATCCGATCTGCCTGCTTACACTGAGGTTGCATTGTCACATATCTGATTGATATCCGATTTATTTCCACAAATCAATGAGGCCTGTATCCGATCTCAACAGATCCGAATGCATGCGTCTTGTGCTTTTGCCAAAATAACCTGGATTTTTCAGCACAACACCACAGTTCACCTATAGAAGCTCATATCTCTTATTTTTGTTTTCTTCTCTTCAGATAAAAGGTGAATGAAAGTTGTTTAATTTACCTTGACATGTTTCGACTATCATCTGCATGTCAATGTAAATGAAACAACTTTCATACAGTACACCTTTTGTCTGAACAAAAGAAAACAAAACTAAGTTTGAACTACTGGAGACATAATGAACCTTGTGGAGTTAGCTCATATCTCTCCCAAAACAGTTCACCAATGTGTCAAAATCAAGTTTTTCTTCTCAAAGAAATAGTCAGATCACCTAAAAGGCATCACCCCTGTAGCATTGTGTAGCACTGTAAGCCAGAATGTTTAGGTATTTCATCAATACGGCAGAGGACCATGGAAATATCCCTCATGTTCGCCTCTCAGTTTTAGCTCAGTCCTTTATTGACGATGGTTATTGTGCTAAGTTTTATTCTCTTTTTGTCTACCTTACAGAGTTATGTATAAAAAAAAGAAAAAAGAAAAATAGGATTTTATAGTAAGAGTAGCGTTCAACATTTCACACATTGCATTCATACTGCCAAGGAAATTATAACCATTTTTGTTCACAAAAAATACTTTCCATACATCACAGTCACTATAAAAAAGTGTACAGCTTAACATAGCTACTGTAAAATGAACACAAACAAAAAAGGAAATCTATATGCAACCTATAACGCTGTAAGGAAGGCTATTCCCACACATTTCATTTCTGTTTTATGGTCTTGAGTGGTTCTGACAGTTGAACAGACTTTTCTGCATGTGATGACTTCTATGATGAAATGATGCTGATATGTTTTGGAGAGAACAACCATTAGACTGAGAATCAACAATCAGTTTAGATCAATAAGATCTATTCACTTGAAAATTGTGCTAAATGTAGGATAACTGTGCTAACTGTGGGCTTACTGTACTCAATCATTTGCAAAGATGTCATGAAACTTTGAGACATGAACATAGATATTTGCAATTTAATGAAATAAATGAGAAATGCAATTATGTTGTGAACAATTGCCAAATGGTTTGGAGGTTTGTCCACATTGTTTTTGAGAAAGTAATTTCTGATTCGAGAAATGAGCCAAATCGATGGAGAAAAACTGTAAGACCTTCACTGAACTTGGGTTTCTGATTGCAGTTTGTATCTTTCTAAATCACTCTATACAGACTTTCGTCATGTGTTTCAAACCAGAATATCCTCTATAGTGGCTGTGACTTCTGTTATTCCCTCTAGCAGAGCATTCATTATCTACCAGAAGATTTCAGGTACACTTCATGTCTGTTTGGGCAAATAGGCCTACCTGCCAATCCAGCTCTTATTGTAGGAGTCCTGGTTTTGCAAAAAGGGATGCAAATATTTTTTTTTTCATTTGGCATGGCAGACACAACCTCTTCTGTAGAGTGCATGGCTAATGTGCTCTTTTGATTCATTTATCTATATCAGCACTTTTACTGTTGGTTGTACGGATCCTTGCCTGACTTCCTCATAGTGTGTACTCGCTTTGGAAAGTCCCTTAAGCCTAAAAAAGAGATGCTAACTTTGACTGTTGTCCCATAGAGTCCCTGTTGCATTTTGGAGATTATCACACCTGACTGACAGGTTCATAT
>JALJCO010012439.1:0-35830 GCA_023101725.1 Atherinomorus stipes
GTGTTGGGCAAGTTACTTTAAATTAGTAACTTAGTTACAGTTACTAGTTACCCTTTCCAACAGTAACTCAGTTACTTGAAGTTACTCATTACTTTCAAGGTAACTAGTTACTAGGGAAAGTAGCTTTTTTCCTATCCTACTGAGTGCAGTGCACCATCTAGTGACATAAATGTGCAATGGCAGTATAGTAGCGTCATAAATTAAACATGTCTGTTTCCTTCTAATGTAATTACCCTTCTGTTTTGATATTTCTATTGTTTCCCACCTTCTAAAAATTCACACACATTAATTTGGGGTTGATGTAGCACATTGTTTGATTAAAAAAATCGTTGTGCCCAACTATCACTAAAAATGAAGCAAAATACAGAATATTGAAACTTTTTGATATATTTATTCTAGCCATTGAAACAGGTAGAAAATATACTTTAAGCAGTGCTAACATTAAACTGTGCCTCAGACCATTTAGCAGCTGTAGGAATCAATAATCGTGCAAAACTTTTTCAGTAGATCTTTCAAACAGTGATGTTTATCTGGTCTTTGTAAACTTGACTCGAGAAAACAGAACTCCACCACTTGGAGGTCTCACAAAAAGAAACTAAATAAATACTAATAAAAAAAAATATTCTGCCACAAACATAGTTGATGTTTAACAAAAATAATATTTCCTCTAGTCTGGCCATTTACATCAATAAAACAACGGATGAAATGAATACCAGTGGTTTACTAACCTGAGTTATACATTTGGAAATTACACTTAGAAATACTAATCTTTTTGGCCTTGTGGAGCACCCTTAGTAGAAACACGCATGCACAACATCATATCAGTACTCATCAACAATGCTAGTTGTCAAACCAATGATTGTACCTCAAGAGGAGAAGTTTCTCAAACTTGTGATCTGACAACCTGTTCCTCTTTGGAGAGAGAATCAGGTTTCCCAGGCTAAAGAGCCTTTCAACTGGGGCACTGGAGGGAGTGGCTGCATTAAGTTTAAGAGAGAGTTTTTTTATCATTGGAAATTGATTCAGAATGTCCATCCCAGTGGCTCCTGATTTGAGGTACTCAGCTACCTCAGCTTCAGCAGTGGCATAGGTGTCCTCCACATTCTCTGTAAAGGAGAAGAACTCATCCTCTTTGCTAGAACCCGGGCGCTGTGTTGTGTCATTGGTGGCGCTGGTACCTGGTTGTAGTTGCTCTTGCTCGGGGAGAAGTTTTCGACATTCTGCCAGCAGACTTGCCTTTGCCAGGTCCTTCCGGTCCTGGTCATGCAACCAACGCAGCTTAAATTTTGGTAGTGTTACAGCAGCCAGGAAAGCATCTTCACTTCCAAGGACACACACAAACCTTGTTTTGACTGCCTGTAATGATATCAATATAATTGGAAAATTATTACATGACATAGGCACTGTTTAAACAACAGATGCAATAAACATTGACAGCATGTCATAGTTCTATATGTATGCATGTACAGTCGTCCTCAAAATTATTTTTACCCTCCAAATAAAGAAAAGGCTAAATTGGAAACAGTAATTCAAACAACAAGTAAAGAAACTAATATACATAAAAATGTACTAAATTATAATTTAATTAAATAAAATATTGCTTTTGAATAGTGGTAGAAAATAATAATAAAAACAAATAAACAAAACTGTCCCAGACACATTACAGCACATCTTTCCCATGAACAGTGGACCAAAATACCTGTCAACAGGTGCAGACATATTAGTGTACGTTGCAGAAAACACCTGATTGCAGTGATTCCCTCAAAGTGTTGCTCAACAACATTTTAACTTCAGAGCCCCATCATGCTTGTTTACTTGTTTTATTTTTTGTGAATTTGTTTTTAATATTTCTTTCAAACCACTATTCAAAATCAATGTCATGATTTTCAAGGAATTTTCATTTCCAGTATTATAACTTTTGTCAATTTCAATTTATTTAACTGACAGCTGATTTTTTTCCCTCTTTATTTGGAGGGTATGAATAATTTTGAGGACGACTGTATGTATTTTGATTTGTGAATGAGGTGTGAGCAGACTACATGTTGCATTTATTTTATTTATTGGGATTAAAGTATCAAACAGTAACAGCATACACTTGTATGTTATAGATCAACTGCACATAACCTATACACACCCAGAAGACCAACAGCACAATATGAATAAAAATGCAATTGAGTTATAGTTTAATTGGAAATAAAAACACAAGAAAATACCATCTCTTACCTGGATAACTGCATCTGGTAGCCCAACAAGGATTTGCAGACCATTTCTTATTTCCAGAGTCTTGGTCATCAGTGACTCCAGAGTGGGTAGGAGAGTACCGTAAAAACAATTCTCTTCTCCCTGAAGAATGTCCAGTGCCACAGTAAGTGGATGCATGACAGCACAGCACTCTTTGATGCACTGATGTTCCTTTTCATTGAAACATTTTAACTGCAGTGTGGAGGAGAGGGTATTCAGCTCCACCAGTGGTATCTTTGAAATTCTCTCCAGAGCATCATGGTACGAGTTCCATCTGGTTGTGCAAGGCACTAGTAGTTTCTTTGCAATGATGTCGTCCACAATCTCAGCAGCCACTGTGGAACGGCTGGCCTTGTTCCACAGCCCCTGCACATTTTGTGGTGGCACTTCTGTAGATTGCTTTCGTTTCAGGTTGTGAAAACAGCCATTTATCCACATCAGTGCAAGAGATGAGGTTCAAAGTGTGTGACGCACATCTCTGATGTGGAGGTAAAGAAATCACATCATCAACATCATCAACAGCACCGCTCTGCAGCAGATCCCCAACGGAAACAAAAGTTGCCTCATCCTCCCCATCTTCAGAGTTGTCTGACTCAGGTGGTGGTTGGTACACTTGAAAGGCCTTGACAAAGTTGGATCCATTGTCCGTTACAGTTGCTGTGATTTTGAAGGAAAGGCCATGGGATGAGTGAATGTTGTCCAGCTCACTTCCAATACTGTCATACGTATGTCGACCCTTAAATCTCCTGCATGCGAGTGCTGCTTTCTCGCGCTTCAAGTTGCGCGGATTTATCCAGTGCGCGGTAACACCAAGAAAACTTTTGTTATGCGCAGTCCAAATGTCCGCCGTTGTGGAGACATGCTCCAACTTATCAAATTTCTTTTTGAGCTCTAACTCCATGTTAGCATATTCTTGGTCCAGGTAACATGAAAACGTCTTTCTGCATGGTGCTGGCGCAGCGCCGTCCCTCCCTCGCACCGGTATTTTGCTAACTAGCTCTCTGAAAGCAGGGGACTCGACCGTTGAGATAGGTTGCATGTCTTCCACAACATACCTGGCAATTAATCTGTTCAGTTGTGTCTGGGTGATGGACTGTGCAGGTTTTGTAAAGTCAAGCTTTCGTTGTTTAGCTGGAGTGGATCCGCCCTCAGCGTCAGCTGGGCTAACGTTAACAGCAGCACAACTGGGCTGTTTTTCAGTTAGCTTAGTAGATGCATGCTGTTTCTGAAGATGTTTCTGTAGGTTGGAATTGCTCGTCTTCGACGTGGATAAAGTTTTTGAACCTCCACAAAGATTACAGGTCACCAAAATATTCTTATTGTCTTTTACTGACACAAAAGAAAAATAATGTGCGTATTTCCACGAGAGAAATCCCACACCCGGTCCATCTTCGACTGCTGCCATGCTTGTTTTCATTCATTCACTTGCACGTCACTGTAACGTGCACGCTGCTGTGACCGCAGTGCTGTCACATGCGCTTACACCAGGAGACAGGAAACTAGTCCTCCTTAACTTCCACATTAAATTTTAAAATAAATAAAAATAAAAATCAACGTTTAATAACGAATAACGAGTCTGCTTAAATCGCAGTAATGACTAACGCGTTACTGATTCTAACAAACCAATTAGTTACAGTGCTAGTTACTGCAAAACTAACGTAGTTACTGTAACGCGTTATTTAATAACGCGTTAGTCCCAACACTGATTAGAACAGATGAGACTCGGTTAGAACAGATGAGACTCGGCTAGAACAGATGAGACTCTATTAGAACAGATGAGACTCTATTATACCAGATGAGACTCTATTAGAACAGATGAGACTGTTAGAACAGATGAGACTCGGTTAGAACAGATGAGACTCTATTATACCAGATGAGACTCTATTAGAACAGATGAGACTGTTAGAACAGATGAGACTCGGTTAGAACAGATGAGACTCTATTATACCAGATGAGACTCTATTAGAACAGATGAGACTCGGTTAGAACAGATGAGACTCTATTATACCAGATGAGACTCTATTAGAACAGATGAGACTGTTAGAACAGATGAGACTCGGTTAGAACAGATGAGACTCTGTCAGACCAGATGAGACTCTATTAGAACAGATGAGACTCGGTTAGAACAGATGAGACTCTATTATACCAGATGAGACTCTATTAGAACAGATGAGACTGTTAGAACAGATGAGACTCGGTTAGAACAGATGAGACTGTTAGAACAGATGAGACTCGGTTAGAACAGATGAGACTCGGTTAGAACAGATGAGACTCTGTCAGACCAGATGAGACTCTGTCAGACCAGATGAGACTCTATTAGAACAGATGAGACTCGGTTAGAACAGATGAGACTCTATTAGAACAGATGAGACTGTTAGAACAGATGAGACTCTATTCGAACAGATGAGACTGTTAGAACAGATGAGACTGTTACAACAGATGAGACTGTCAGACCACATGAAACTCTGTCAGACCAGACGAGACTGTGTTAGAACAGATGAGACTGTTAGACCAGATGAGACTGTTACAACAGATGACTCTGTCAGACCACATGAAACTCTGTCAGACCAGACGACACTGTGTTAGAACAGATGGGACTGTTAGACCAGATGAGACTCTATAAGAACAGATGAGACTCTGTCAGACTAGATGAGACTCTGTCAGATTAGATGAGACTGTGTTTGAGCAGATCAGACTCTGATAGACCATATGAGACTGTGTCTGACCAGATGAGACTATGTTAGACCAGATTAAACTCTGTCAGACCAGATGAGACTCTATTAGAACAGATAAGATTCTGTTAGACCAGATGAGGCTCTGTCAGACCAGATGAGACTGTTAGAACAGATGAGACTCTGTTAAACCAGATGAAACTCTGTCAGACCAGATGAGGCTCTATTAGAACAGATGAGACTCTGTCAGACCAGATGAGACTGTTTGAACAGATGAGACTCTGTTAGACCAGATGAGACTGTTTGAACAGATGAGACTCTGTTAGACCAGATGAGATTGTTAGACCAGATGAGACTCTGTTGGACCAGATGAGACTCTGTTAGACCAGATGAGACTGTTTGAACAGATGAGACTCTGTCAGACCATATGAGATTGTTAGACCAGATGAGACTCTGTTAGACCAGATGAGACTCTTTCAGACCAGATGAGACTGTTTGAACAGATGAGACTCTGTTAGAACAGATGAGACTCTGTCAGACCAGATGAGACTGTTTGAACAGATGAGACTCTGTTAGACCAGATGAGACTGTTTGAACAGATGAGACTCTGTTAGAACAGATGAGACTCTGTCAGACCAGATGAGACTGTTTGAACAGATGAGACTCTGTCAGACCAGATGAGACTGTTTGAACAGATGAGACTCTGTCAGACCAGATGAGACTATTTGAACAGATGAGACTCTGTCAGACCAGATGAGACTGTTTGAACAGATGAGACTCTGTCAGACCAGATGAGACTGTTTGAACAGATGAGACTCGGTTAGAACAGATGAGACTCTGTCAGACCAGATGAGACTCTGTCAGACCAGATGAGACTCTATTAGAACAGATGAGACTCTATTAGAACAGATGAGACTGTTTCAACAGATGAGACTCTGTCAGACCAGATGAGACTCTATTTGAACAGATGAGACTCGGTTAGAACAGATGAGACTCTATTATACCAGATGAGACTCTATTAGAACAGATGAGACTGTTACAACAGATGAGACTCTGTCAGACCAGATGAGACTCTATTAGAACAGATGAGACTCGGTTAGAACAGATGAGACTCTATTATACCAGATGAGACTCTATTAGAACAGATGAGACTCGGCTAGAACAGATGAGACTCTATTAGAACAGATGAGACTCTATTATACCAGATGAGACTCTATTAGAACAGATGAGACTCGGTTAGAACAGATGAGACTCGGCTAGAACAGATGAGACTCGGTTAGAACAGATGAGACTCTATTATACCAGATGAGACTCTATTAGAACAGATGAGACTCTATTATACCAGATGAGACTCTATTAGAACAGATGAGACTCGGTTAGAACAGATGAGACTCTGTCAGACCAGATGAGACTCTATTAGAACAGATGAGACTCGGTTAGAACAGATGAGACTCTATTATACCAGATGAGACTCTATTAGAACAGATGAGACTGTTAGAACAGATGAGACTCGGTTAGAACAGATGAGACTGTTAGAACAGATGAGACTCGGTTAGAACAGATGAGACTCTGTCAGACCAGATGAGACTCTATTAGAACAGATGAGACTGTTAGAACAGATGAGACTCTGTTAGACCAGATGAGACTCTATTTGAACAGATGAGACTCGGTTAGAACAGATGAGACTCTATTATACCAGATGAGACTCTATTAGAACAGATGAGACTGTTACAACAGATGAGACTCTGTCAGACCAGATGAGACTCTATTAGAACAGATGAGACTCGGTTAGAACAGATGAGACTCTATTATACCAGATGAGACTCTATTAGAACAGATGAGACTCGGCTAGAACAGATGAGACTCTATTAGAACAGATGAGACTCTATTATACCAGATGAGACTCTATTAGAACAGATGAGACTCTGTTAGAACAGATGAGACTCGACTAGAACAGATGAGACTCGGTTAGAACAGATGAGACTCTATTATACCAGATGAGACTCTATTAGAACAGATGAGACTCTATTATACCAGATGAGACTCTATTAGAACAGATGAGACTCGGTTAGAACAGATGAGACTCTGTCAGATCAGATGAGACTCTATTAGAGACAGATGAGACTCGGTTAGAACAGATGAGACTCTATTATACCAGATGAGACTCTATTAGAACAGATGAGACTGTTAGAACAGATGAGACTCGGTTAGAACAGATGAGGCTCTGTTAGAACAGATGAGACTCGGTTAGAACAGATGAGACTCTGTAGACCAGATGAGACTCTATTAGAACAGATGAGGCCTGTTAGACCAGATGAGACTGTTACAACAGATGACTCTGTCAGACCACATGAAACTCTGTCAGACCAGATGAGGCTGTGTTAGAACAGATGGGACTGTTAGACCAGATGAGACTCTGTTTGAACAGATGAGACTCTGTTAGACCAGATGAGACTCTTTGAACAGATGAGACTCTGTTTGACCAGATGAGACTTGTTAGACCAGATGAGACTCTGTTGGACCAGATGAGACTCTGTTAGACCAGATGAGACTCTTTTGACAGATGAGACTCTGTTAGAACAGATGAGACTCTGTTAGACCAGATGAGGCTGTTTGAACAGATGAGACTCTGTCAGACCATATGAGATTGTAGACCAGATGAGACTCTGTTAGACCAGATGAGGCTCTGTTAGACCAGATGAGACTCTTTCAGACCAGATGAGACTGTTTGAACAGATGAGACTCTGTCAGACCAGATGAGACTGTTTGAACAGATGAGACTCTGTTACAGATGAACCAGATGAGACTGTTTGAACAGATGAGACTCTGTCAGACCAGATGAGACTGTTTGAACAGATGAGACTCTGTCAGACCAGATGAGATTGTTATACCAGATGAGACTCTGTCAGACCAGATGAGATTGTTAGACCAGATGAGACTCTGTTAGACCAGATGAGACTCTGTTAGACCAGATGAGACTCTTTCAGACCAGATGAGACTGTTTGAACAGATGAGACTCTGTCAGACCAGATGAGACTGTTTGAACAGATGAGACTCTGTCAGACCAGATGAGACTCTGTCAGACCAGATGAGACTCTGTCTGACCAGAAGAGACTGTTAGACCAGGTGAGACTTTGTTAGACCAGATGAGACTCTGTTAGACCAGATGAGACTCTGTCAGACCAGATGAGACTCTATTAGAACAGATGAGACTGTTAGAACAGATGAGACTCTGTCAGACAAGATGAGACTCTGTAAGATCAGATGAGACTCTGTTGGACCAGATGAGATTCTGTCAGACCAAATGAAACTCTGTCAGACCAGATGAGACTGTGTTAGAACAGATGAGACTGTTAGACCAGATGAGACTGTTACAACAGATGACTCTGTCAGACCACATGAAACTCTGTCAGACCAGACGACACTGTGTTAGAACAGATGGGACTGTTAGACCAGATGAGACTCTATAAGAACAGATGAGACTCTGTCAGACTAGATGAGACTCTGTCAGAATAGATGAGACTCTATCAGACCAGATAAGACTGTGTTTGAGCAGATCAGACTCTGATAGACCATATGAGACTGTGTCTGACCAGATGAGACTATGTTAGACCAGATTAAACTCTGTCAGACCAGATGAGACTCTATTAGAACAGATAAGATTCTGTTAGACCAGATGAGGCTCTGTCAGACCAGATGAGACTGTTAGAACAGATGAGACTCTGTTAAACCAGATGAAACTCTGTCAGACCAGATGAGACTGTTTGAACAGATGAGACTCTGTTGGGGCGGTGATTACAGTTCCTCAACGCAGTCGGCCCCGGTTCGATTCCCGGTCCAGGTCCCTTTGCTGCATGTCACTCCCCACTCTCTCTGCCCCTTTCCTGTCGCTATACACTGTCGCATAAAGGCCACTAGTGCCCAAAAATCCTTTAAAAAAAAAAAAAAAAAAAAGAAAAAAAAAAGACTCTGTTAGACCAGATGAGATTGTTAGACCAGATGAGACTCTGTTGGACCAGATGAGACTCTGTTAGACCAGATGAGACTGTTTGAACAGATGAGACTCTGTTAGAACAGATGAGACTCTGTCAGACCAGATGAGACTCTGTCAGACCAGATGAGATTGTTAGACCAGATGAGACTCTGTTAGACCAGATGAGACTCTTTCAGACCAGATGAGACTGTTTGAACAGATGAGACTCTGTCAGACCAGATGAGACTGTTTGAACAGATGAGACTCTGTCAGACCAGATGAGATTGTTAGACCAGATGAGACTCTGTTAGACCAGATGAGACTCTTTCAGACCAGATGAGACTGTTTGAACAGATGAGACTCTGTCAGACCAGATGAGACTGTTTGAACAGATGAGACTCTTTCAGACCAGATGAGACTGTTTGAACAGATGAGACTGTCAGACCAGATGAGACTGTTTGAACAGATGAGACTCTGTCAGACCAGATGAGACTGTTTGAACAGATGAGACTCTGTCAGACCAGATGAGACTGTTTGAACAGATGAGACTCTGTCAGACCAGAAGAGACTCTGTCTGACCAGATGAGATTGTTAGACCAGATGAGACTCTGTTAGACAAGATGAGACTCTGTTAGACCAGATGAGACTCTTTCAGACCAGATGAGACTGTTTGAACAGATGAGACTCTGTCAGACCAGATGAGACTGTTTGAACAGATGAGACTCTGTCAGACCAGATGAGACTCTGTCAGACCAGATGAGACTCTGTCTGACCAGATGAGATTGTTAGACCAGATGAGACTCTGTTAGACAAGATGAGACTCTGTTAGACCAGATGAGACTCTTTCAGACCAGATGAGACTGTTTGAACAGATGAGACTCTGTCAGACCAGATGAGACTGTTTGAACAGATGAGACTCTGTCAGACCAGATGAGACTCTGTCTGACCAGAAGAGACTGTTAGACCAGGTGAGACTTTGTTAGACCAGATGAGACTCTGTTAGACCAGATGAGACTCTGTCAGACCAGATGAGACTCTATTAGAACAGATGAGACTGTTAGAACAGATGAGACTCTGTCAGACAAGATGAGACTCTGTAAGATCAGATGAGACTCTGTTGGACCAGATGAGACTCTATTAGAACAGATGAGACTCTGTTGGACCAGATGAGATTCTGTCAGACCAAATGAAACTCTGTCAGACCAGACGAGACTGTGTTAGAACAGATGAGACTGTTAGACCAGATGAGACTGTTACAACAGATGACTCTGTCAGACCACATGAAACTCTGTCAGACCAGACGACACTGTGTTAGAACAGATGAGACTGTTAGACCAGATGAGACTCTATAAGAACAGATGAGACTCTGTCAGACTAGATGAGACTCTGTCAGACTAGATGAGACTCTGTCAGACCAGATAAGACTGTGTTTGAGCAGATCAGACTCTGATAGACCATATGAGACTGTGTCTGACCAGATGAGACTATGTTAGACCAGATTAAACTCTGTCAGACCAGATGAGACTCTATTAGAACAGATAAGATTCTGTTAGACCAGATGAGGCTCTGTCAGACCAGATGAGACTGTTAGAACAGATGAGACTCTGTTAAACCAGATGAAACTCTGTCAGACCAGATGAGACTGTTTGAACAGATGAGACTCTGTTGGGGCGGTGATTAGCTCAGTTGGTTGAGCAGCCGCCCCATGAACAGAGGCTACAGTTCCTCAACGCAGTCGGCCCCGGTTCGATTCCCGGTCCAGGTCCCTTTGCTGCATGTCACTCCCCACTCTCTCTGCCCCTTTCCTGTCGCTATACACTGTCGCATAAAGGCCACTAGTGCCCAAAAAATCCTTTAAAAAAAAAAAAAAAAAGAAAAAAAAAGACTCTGTTAGACCAGATGAGATTGTTAGACCAGATGAGACTCTGTTGGACCAGATGAGACTCTGTTAGACCAGATGAGACTGTTTGAACAGATGAGACTCTGTTAGAACAGATGAGACTCTGTCAGACCAGATGAGACTGTTTGAACAGATGAGACTCTGTCAGACCAGATGAGATTGTTAGACCAGATGAGACTCTGTTAGACCAGATGAGACTCTGTTAGACCAGATGAGACTCTTTCAGACCAGATGAGACTGTTTGAACAGATGAGACTCTGTCAGACCAGATGAGACTGTTTGAACAGATGAGACTCTGTCAGACCAGATGAGATTGTTAGACCAGATGAGACTCTGTTAGACCAGATGAGACTCTGTTAGACCAGATGAGACTCTTTCAGACCAGATGAGACTGTTTGAACAGATGAGACTCTTTCAGACCAGATGAGACTGTTTGAACAGATGAGACTGTCAGACCAGATGAGACTGTTTGAACAGATGAGACTCTGTCAGACCAGATGAGACTGTTTGAACAGATGAGACTCTGTCAGACCAGATGAGACTGTTTGAACAGATGAGACTCTGTCAGACCAGATGAGACTCTGTCTGACCAGATGAGATTGTTAGACCAGATGAGACTCTGTTAGACAAGATGAGACTCTGTTAGACCAGATGAGACTCTTTCAGACCAGATGAGACTGTTTGAACAGATGAGATTCTGTCAGACCAGATGAGACTGTTTGAACAGATGAGACTCTGTCAGACCAGATGAGACTGTTTGAACAGATGAGATTCTGTCAGACCAGATGAGACTGTTTGAACAGATGAGATTCTGTCAGACCAGATGAGACTGTTTGAACAGATGAGACTCTGTTAGACCAGGTGAGACTTTGTTAGACCAGATGAGACTCTGTTAGACCAGATGAGACTCTGTCAGACCAGATGAGACTCTATTAGAACAGATGAGACTGTTAGAACAGATGAGACTCTGTCAGACAAGATGAGACTCTGTAAGATCAGATGAGACTCTGTTGGACCAGATGAGACTCTATTAGAACAGATGAGACTCTGTTGGACCAGATGAGATTCTGTCAGACCAAATGAGACTCTGTTAGACCAGATGAGACTCTGCAAGACCAGATGAGACTCTATTAGAACAGATGAGACTCTGTCTGACCAGAAGAGACTGTTAGACCGGATGAGACTCTGTTTGACCAGATGAGACTCTCTCAGACCAGATGAGACTGTTGGACCAGATGAGACTCTATTAGAACAGATGAGACTCTGTTGGACCAGATGAGATTCTGTCAGACCAAATGAAACTCTGTCAGACCAGACGAGACTGTGTTAGAACAGATGAGACTGTTAGACCAGATGAGACTCTATAAGAACAGATGAGACTCTGTCAGACTAGATGAGACTCTGTCAGACTAGATGAGACTCTGTCAAATCAAATCAAATTCAAATCAAATTTATTTATATAGCCCTTTACAGTATCCATTGGACACACAAAGTGCTTTACAGCAGGGTAACAGAAAAAGAGACAACAATGCAAAACATAAAAATGCAAACTTAAATACTAGGAAAAGTGAAGAACAAAAAAGAGCTAAGAGTGAAAACAACCAACAGAGAATCAGAACAGGCTACTCGGGGAGTGCAGGGTGTACCTAAGAGAGAGTAAAAACCTTTAATAAATAAACTAGTTAGAATTAAAAGCTAGACTAAAAAAATATGTCTTTAACTTAGATTTAAAAGAGCCCAGTTCAGTCGTGAGACGAATGTCGGGGGGCAGCGAGTTCCACAATCTGGGGCCAGCAGCTGAGAACGAGCGGTCGCCCCACTGCTTTAGCTTCGTTCTCGGCACTTCTAAAAGAAGTTGGCCAGCGGAACGAAGGGCCCTGCTGGGGTCCCGGCGAACCAGCAGGTCAGCCAGATAAGGGGGGGCCAGGCCGTTGAGGGCTTTAAAAACAAACAAGAGTAATTTAAAATCAATTCGGAAGCGGACGGGGAGCCAGTGCAGGGAAGACAGGACGGGGGTTATATGTTCCCGTCTGGACGCGCCCACCAGAAAACGAGCAGCAGCGTTCTGGACGAGCTGCAGGCGGGCGATGGAAGCCTGGTTCAGACCAACGAAAAGGCCGTTACAGTAGTCCAGCCGGGCACTAATGAAGGCATGGACAGCCGTCTCTAGGTCCCCCCGGTTAAGGAAAGGTTTGACCTTCGAGAGGAGACGGAGTTGGAAAAAGCTGGTTCTGACTATGGCGCTGATCTGCCTTTCGAACCTGAGGCCACTGTCCAACAAAACTCCAAGGCTTTTCACGTAGGACTTGGGGGAGGGAATAGAAGTGCCGTCGTGTGAGAAGGAGCCAAGCATGGTTGGAGTGCCAAACAAAATGAAATCAGTCTTGGCATCATTAAGATGTAAAAAATTCTGCGCAAGCCATGATTTCACATCATTTAGACAGTCTAAAAGTTTTGTGTATGATGGAGTGTGATTTCCGGTCAGGTGCAGTGGAAGATAGATTTGAATGTCGTCGGCGTAGAAATGGAAGGAGAGGTTGTGTTTATCAATGATGGAGCCAAGGGGCAGCAGATACAGCAGGAAAAGGAGAGGACCGAGAACTGAGCCTTGTGGCACCCCGTGGGTGAGTGGAACACATGAGGAGGAGGAATCACCGGCAGCAACGGAGAAGCTTCTGTCAGACAGATAGCTTCTGAACCACCTGAGTGCAGTTCCACGGATACCAACTGAGTGCTCCAGGCGGGAAATAAGGACAGCGTGGTCGACCGTATCGAAAGCGGCAGAGAGGTCTAAGAGGACCAGCAGGGTGGGATTACCTGCATCAACAGATAGAGTGATGTCATTATGAATTTTTAGCAGAGCAGTCTCAGTACTATGGCGAGCCCTAAAACCAGACTGGAACTTGCTCAGAAGGGCGTTTTGGTCTAGAAAAGGCTGTAATTGTTTAAGAACAAGCTTTTCTAGTAGCTTTGAGAGAAAAGGAAGGTGGGAGACTGGTCTAAAGTTTTGTAGCAGGAGAGGATCGAGATGTGTTTTTTTCAAAATAGGCCTGACCACAGCATGCTTGAAGGCAGCCGGGACAGATCCCAGAGATAGACAGGCATTGAAAAGGAAAAGTAGATAAGGACCAACAGAAACAAAAACCTCTTTTAGCAACCTAGCCGGAATAGTGTCCGATGGACAACCTGTAGGTTTCAAGCTGCTAACAACGTCATTCAGGTGTGATAAAGAGACGGTCTCAAAATGCTGGAAGACCTGTACAGGAGCAGTGTGGACATCAGTCACAGCAGAGGGGCTAGCAGCAATGCTTTTCCTAACAGACAGAACTTTCTCAATGAAAAAAGCAGCAAATTCATCAGCAGTAGCAGGAGAAGTATTTGATAGACCGACATCGGGGTTAATGACAGAGTTAATGGTACTGAATAGGACTCTGGGATTATGTGAGCTGTTTGCTACAACGGATGACAGATACTTAGCTTTAGCGTCTTTCATGGCTTTCTGATAAGTGGTCACACTTTCTCTCAGCAAACCCAGGGAAACATGCAACTTATCTTTCTTCCAGCGACGTTCAGCTTGTCTGCATTTCCGTCTTAACAGATGGATATGATCGTTAATCCAGGGATCCTTTTTGGTGGAGGATGGAACAGAGCGAAGGGGAGCAATACAATCCAGGATATCGGAGCAGGTAGAGTTGAAGGTTGAGAGCAGAACGTCGGGGCAGAGGGGGGGCGAGTCATTGGCAGCAAGCAGCTGCGAGGTGTTGAAGGCGGCAGCAAAGTCGGCAGCCGTAGCTGGGGTAAAAGCTCGCCGCTTGCGGGCTGGGAGAGCAGGCTTAATGGAGGAAGGAGGGGCCACCACATCAAAGATGACAGGAAAGTGATCCGATAAGGTGGCAGCAGAAATGTCCCTGATGGAGACCGTGAGACCGTAAGAGAGGACTAGGTCAAGGATATGTCCACGCTCGTGAGTGGGAGAGGTGACCAGCTGGGTGAGGCCAAAGGAGTCGATGAGGCTCTTAAACTCGTTTGCCAGATGGTTTGTAGGACAGCAGACATGTACGTTGAAGTCGCCACAGATCAGAAACTTGTCAAACCTGGGGGTGAACTCAGACAGAAATTCAGAGAATTCCTGAAGAAAGTCCTTGCTGGTCCTCGGAGGACGGTACACCGTAGCGCACAGTACAGGGCAGGAGAGATCGATCACCATCAGCTGGACTTCAAAACTGGAGTAGGTATCCACAGGTAACAGCCTACAAGTGAAACCATCCTTGAAAACAGCAGCAACACCACCACCGCGACCAGCCGCGCGAGGGGAGTTGAGAACCGCACAGCGGGGGGGGAGGAGTTCCGCGAAGGCGCTGTCATCGCCGGGCTTCAGCCAGGTCTCCGTGAGGAGGAGGAAATCCAGGTTCCGTGATGAAAAAAAGTCGTTGAGGATGAAGGTCTTGCTTGACAGAGATCTGATGTTGATCAGAGCCATTTGGATGAGTGAGGAGTCAGCGGAGCCGGAGGAGGAAGCGCGGTTCAGCGGCCGGAGGTTTCCCGGGACACAGCCACGCCGGGAAGCCCGCGCCGGTCGGCGGGGAAAGGTAAACACGCCGGAGTCGGGAAGAATCGGCCGGAGACACCGGGGTCTCGGTTCGTCAGGAGGACGACAGGAGGGAAGACTGGTAGATCCGTGGAGTAATTTCCATTTGACGATGGCTCCTCCACGTTTCCCACGTCTTCGGCGGCGGCCGGATCTGCGAGCGCGCCAGCAAGGGAAACGCCGCAGGTAGGGCGGTATCGCGGCCAGGAGAGGCGGCGGTACCTTAGACTGGTCATCAGAGCTCCAGATCGGCGTTTTCAGCATCGAATCGCGGATAAGGAGAAGATCCATACGATCGTACACCAGTAGCGACATCACGCCCCGAGTAACGAGGGACAGGAACAGAAAAACCAACAAGAGAACGGAGAGCGACGGACGGCTGGCCGAGACCACGGGCGCCATGTTTTTTGATGTGAATCTTAGTCTTAGTCTTATCTGTCAGACCAGATAAGACTGTGTTTGAGCAGATCAGACTCTGATAGACCATATGAGACTGTGTCTGACCAGATGAGACTATGTTAGACCAGATTAAACTCTGTCAGACCAGATGAGACTCTATTAGAACAGATAAGATTCTGTTAGACCAGATGAGGCTCTGTCAGACCAGATGAGACTGTTAGAACAGATGAGACTCTGTTAAACCAGATGAAACTCTGTCAGACCAGATGAGACTGTTTGAACAGATGAGACTCTGTTGGGGCGGTGATTAGCTCAGTTGGTTGAGCAGCCGCCCCATGAACAGAGGCTACAGTTCCTCAACGCAGTCGGCCCCGGTTCGATTCCCGGTCCAGGTCCCTTTGCTGCATGTCACTCCCCACTCTCTCTGCCCCTTTCCTGTCGCTATACACTGTCGCATAAAGGCCACTAGTGCCCAAAAAATCCTTTAAAAAAAGAAAAAAAAAGACTCTGTTAGACCAGATGAGATTGTTAGACCAGATGAGACTCTGTTGGACCAGATGAGACTCTGTTAGACCAGATGAGACTGTTTGAACAGATGAGACTCTGTTAGAACAGATGAGACTCTGTCAGACCAGATGAGACTGTTTGAACAGATGAGACTCTGTCAGACCAGATGAGATTGTTAGACCAGATGAGACTCTGTTAGACCAGATGAGACTCTTTCAGACCAGATGAGACTGTTTGAACAGATGAGACTCTTTCAGACCAGATGAGACTGTTTGAACAGATGAGACTGTCAGACCAGATGAGACTGTTTGAACAGATGAGACTCTGTCAGACCAGATGAGACTGTTTGAACAGATGAGACTCTGTCAGACCAGATGAGACTGTTTGAACAGATGAGACTCTGTCAGACCAGATGAGACTCTGTCTGACCAGATGAGATTGTTAGACCAGATGAGACTCTGTTAGACAAGATGAGACTCTGTTAGACCAGATGAGACTCTTTCAGACCAGATGAGACTGTTTGAACAGATGAGATTCTGTCAGACCAGATGAGACTGTTTGAACAGATGAGACTCTGTCAGACCAGGTGAGACTTTGTTAGACCAGATGAGACTCTGTTAGACCAGATGAGACTCTGTCAGACCAGATGAGACTCTATTAGAACAGATGAGACTGTTAGAACAGATGAGACTCTGTCAGACAAGATGAGACTCTGTAAGATCAGATGAGACTCTGTTGGACCAGATGAGACTCTATTAGAACAGATGAGACTCTGTTGGACCAGATGAGATTCTGTCAGACCAAATGAGACTCTGTTAGACCAGATGAGACTCTGCAAGACCAGATGAGACTCTATTAGAACAGATGAGACTCTGTCTGACCAGAAGAGACTGTTAGACCGGATGAGACTCTGTTTGACCAGATGAGACTCTCTCAGACCAGATGAGACTGTTAGGACAGATGAGACTCTGTCAGTCCAGATGAGGCTCTAATAGAACAGATGAGACTCTGTTAAACCAGATGAGATTCTGTCAGACAAGATGAGACTCTGTTAGACCAGATGAGACTCTATTAGAACAGATGAGACTCGGTTAGAACAGATGAGACTCTTTTAAAACAGATGAGACTGTTAGAACAGATGAGACTCTGTAAGACCAGATGAGACTGTAAGAACAGATGAGACTCTGTCAGACCAGATGAGACTCTATTAAAACAGATGAGATTCTGTCTGACCAGATGAGACTGTAAGAACAGATGAGACTCTGTCAGACCAGATGAGACTGTAAGAACAGATGAGACTCTGTCAGACCAGATGAGGCTTTGTTACAACAGATGAGACTCTGTTTGACCAGATGAAACTCTATTAGAACAGATTAGATCCTGTCAGACCAGATGAGACTCTATTACAGCAGATGAGACTCTGATAGACCAGATGAGATGGTGAGAACAGATCAGACTCTGTCAGACCAGATGAGACCGATAGAACAGATGAGACTGTGTTAGAACAGATTTGACTGTGTTCGACCAGATGAGACTCTGGGTTGTAGCGGACCAGGAGCTCTGAGATATACGAAGGGGACAGAGCACTAAGGGCTTTATACACCAGCAACAGAATTTTAAACTGGATTCTAAAACCCACTGGTAGCCAGTGAAGCTCGGCCAGAATAGGGGTGATGTGCTCACGCCTGCCTCTGCCTGTTAGCATCTGGGCAGCGGCATTCTGAGCTATTTGAAGACGATGTATTGACTGTTTAGAGAGGCCTTGTGGGTTACAGTAGTCCAGACGTGACATGATGAGAAGATGAACCACCCTCTCCATGTCACGCCTGGGCAGATATGGCTTCACCCTGGCTAGCAGTCTCAAATGGTAAAAGACGATCCTCACTACAGAGTTGACCTGTTTGTCCAGTTTTAAAGCACCATCCAAGGTAACTCCAAGACTTTTGACCACAGGATGCAGGGGTGCCGCCAGGAATTTTGGGCCCCATGAAAGACATTCATGTTGGGCCCTCCTCCCTCAAAAAATTGATGCAAGACTTAAAAATGTTATAAAAAGAGTATTATTTACAGTTTCAATGTATTTTTTGTATGGCTGTCAAAAATTCATCCTGCTTAATCGCGTTTATCACTTCTAGAACACATTTAGGATTAAAGGTGTCTCAGCAGGAATTCTGCATTTGTCTTTAGTAGACTAAACTACTGAAACCCTGTTCTTACATGTCTCCCTAAAGTCCTTCAGATGGCGGCAGTTTAGTCCAGAATGCTGCAGATAGGCCGACTTAACAACTGTATTAATGTGAAGCTGAAATTCAGGTCTTAGTCCTGGACTACTCCCAGATTTCTGGCTTGGTTTTACCCTTTAAGTTATAAAACAAAAGTTTATGTGTTGTCTACATGTAGCAGTACTAACTAATAAAAAAAAATCTCTTGTTTGACAATTTTTTGACAGCCCTAATTTTTTTGTTGTTCCTCCATTTCTATACTTTCTGGCCAAACCTGAGAGGGCCCTGAGAAATGTGAGCCAAGAATGTAACAGTTGTTACATCTATATAATGTACCAACAAATTACATCATCTAATTACATTAATTATCAGCAGCTCAGTGTGACCTCACAGTTAGATTGCAAACAGGTATTTATGGTGCAGCTCAAGCTGCTCAAATGAATTAACCGTCTTGAGAATGATCAGGATTTATAGATGTCTTTTGATGGCTGTAATTCAATCTGAATGCAAAAATCTAACTGAACTATTTAAAGACACTCAACGTAACTTTTAGACCTTAAAAATCTGTGTTTCTGACTCGTTTTGATGTCACACCAACATTCATTAAGCGCATTTTTGAGCCGTCACTGCCCAGAGGCGTCCCGGGGCTCAGAAACAGCACTATGTAAGATTCCCATCCGGGACGCGACCGTGACGTTGCAGCCAACTATTGGCTGCAGCACCGCGTCACTCACTAGCAACCGGATGTAAACCAGGGATCAACATCGCGGGTGTTTTGAATGCGCATCATGTCGAATTCGGTAAAGAAACGCAAGGAAACATCACCGGAGGAAGAGAGGAAAAGAAACAGAGGAAGGGACAGAACAAGAGTCAAGATAAGACTGTCTTTTACTGGCTGGAGTGAGCTTACAGTACAGGTACGAACAAGATGGATGCTAGTGTAGCCGCCGATAGGGGGCGCGTCACTGAGAAAACTGCTGAAAGTTCCGTTGTGTGTCTTTAAATCGTGACTCTGATTTTAATCCAGGCTGCTGGTGGCTTCAGTGTTTTCATTTAACTGTCCAGTATCTTGTACAAACAACTACAACTACAGGACATTTTTATCTTATAGAGATCTTTTTTTTTGGGGGGGGGGGGGGTTAAGTGTTTCAATTTTTATTTTAAAAACGCTTCATTCTTATTTTTGGAATGGTAAAATGAGACAAATTCCCACAGCAGACTCTGTAATGATGCTAACTGGTCCCAGTGTTGCTTACCTTCTTCACTGGGACAGGAAAGGGGGCGGGCTGCTGCTGGTGGATCATCTGTTTACATATGATTACGGAGGGACAAGGACAGTTATTTAATATAAATATCTTGCTAAAAATTGAATAGCACTCAGTGATGTTGTGAGAACCATGTTTTTCTGGTCTGGTTATGTAAATGTAACTTTCAGCTCTGTGAGTTTTCTGGCTTATTTGCTTCTGTGTTTGTTACAGACACACAATAGGCTCATTACAAATGTTGGAGAATCCTGGTTTAATTTTTCTTAGAAAGAAAAAAAGAGGGAAAATCACTTTCCGTTTAAGACACAGCACTACCCGGCATCATCAATCATGTGATCCCACTTCTACCTTTAGGAGGATTAACTAAGTTGTAATAGTCTGCAGATAGCTGCTTATTTCACTCAACAGGTTCATCTGAACAACTCAGGCAACAAACCTTTCTTTAAAAACTGGCTCATGCTTCGTTCGTCTCTGCCTCTTTCTCCTTTCTTTCTGTTCTCATTTGAAAATCATACTTTCATTTCTCGGGGCGCTGTGTTCTTCGTCTGCGGTTGGACTTTTTTCACACTGCTGCTTATTTACACATTTTCTTGGTCAGTCGTTTTATTCGCTGTCACTCTGTCAAATGAAGAGCATGCAGCAATAAAGGCCTGATACTAGCAAACCGCAGCTGACAGGCAGGAACTGATGCACCGAGGCAGTTCCTGAGGACCAAACCATTTCTTGCACTTTCACGGGGGTGGATTGGTCAATATATTCATGCTTTGTTTTGCCGTTTACTGCTGAAAAACCTGTGAGAACACGAAGGCAATGTATTCTACTACTGTATTTTCTTGTTCTATTTGAAATGTTTATAAACATATTATTTGAAATGAAGGTTTAATAATTTCCACATCTTTTGGGGCCCCCACAGTCATGGGCCCTTGGAATCTTCCTAACTCCCCCCCCCCCCCCCCCCCATACGGCGCCCCTGACAGGATGTATATGTGGAGATGGAAAACCCAGTGAGGGAGCCACACTGTTTTGCAGTGTTGAGTGAAAGATAATGAGCTTAATCTTGTCCTTATTCAGAAGCAGAAAATTCTGAGACATCCAAGTTCTGAGCTCAGCAAGACAACTAAGGAGCCGGTTTATTGAGTTGCCATCTGAACTCAGAGGTACATAAATTTGGACATCATCTGCATAGCAGTAATAGGATATCCCGTGCTTCTCAAAGATTTGACTAAGTGGGAGCAGATAGAGACAGAACAATAATGGGCCAAGGATAGAACCCTGGGGGACATCACAAGTAAACGGGGATGGGGCAGAAGAGAAGTGGTCAAAATGGACTGAAAAAGATCTGTCACTGAGGTAGGATGAGAACCAGTTCAAAACAGACCCCTTTAAACCAACACAGTGCTCCAGACGAGACAACAAAATCTGGTGGTCCACAGTGTCAAATGCTGCTGTTAGATCCAGCAGAACCAGAGCAGCAGACTGGCCTGAGTCTAATGTTTAAAAAAGATCATTAAAAATCTTTCAAAGGGCAGTCTCTGTGCTATGAGCAGACTTAAAACCAGATTGGAATTTATCAGAGATTTTGTATTGGTCAAGGTGAGATTGTAACTGTTTGAAAACAAATTTTTCAAGAACTTTCGATATGAAAGGGAGTTTTGAGATAGGTCTGTAATTAGCTAGGACCGTAGCGTCCAGGTTGGGTTTCTTGAGGAGCGGCTGCACCACTGCCTGCTTAAAGACAGAAGGGACATAGCCAGTCTCCAGACACAGATTTATGAGATGCAGAATTATAGGACCCACAGATGGAAAAGCACTACGGACCAAAGAAGGATGTATATAGTCGGCAGGGGAAAAAGAAGGCTTAATATGATGAACCATTTTGAAGAGGCCATTTAGTGATACTGGGTTGAAGTATTCAAAAACAAATGGGCAGACAGGGAAAAGTTCAGTGGCTGGGGCATGATGAAGATAATTTGATCTAATGGAATCAATCTTGGCAGTGAAAAAGGCTACAAACTGACCTCAAAAAAGACCACAAAGATCCAAAGAAAGAGAAACCGATCGGGCCTGACAGGGACCTACAAGTTTCTTTAGAGTTGTAAAAAGAAAACGAGGTTTTTGGTCATTTCTTGCAACCAGGTTGGAAAAGTAAGTAGTTTTAGCATCCTTAACTGCATTCTGATAACAAGAAAGACAGTCCCTTTAAGATTTCAGTGGAAACTCAAAGCCCGTCTTTCTTCCACTTACACTCCGCTCGCCTGCAAGAGCGTTGTAGGGGGCGTGTGGTGTCATTCAACCAGGGCTGACAGGACTGTTTTGGACGCCTAGCAGTGAGTGCAGCAATGGAGTTCAGGATCTCTATACAGGTAGCATTGAATTGGATTGCAAAGCTTTCTGCATCTGAGGTGGGCTGAGAGGACAGAGGGGAACTACTTAAAGCTGCAGAAAATAGCAATGGTGTCTGCGGGCCCAAAATCCGTCTGAGGGTGGCGGGTGCACATGTAACAGAGGGAGAACAGGGGAGAGTCAAGGAGAACAGCACAGGCCAGGGATCTGAGAGACCTGCATCACTGATCTCAGAAACAGAAACATCCACACCATGAGCCAAGACCAGATCCAGAGTATGCCCTTTTATATGAGTTGGACCAGAAACGAGTTGCATTAAATTAAATGAGTCAACCACTTGCATGAAATCCTGCACCAGAGGTTTATCGGGGCAGCAGACATTTATATTTAAGTCACCAAGAATCAAAAACTTTTCAGAGATAAGAGCAATGTCACCCACAAAGGTAGTGAAGTCACTAATGAAATTCTTATTATAGCTTGGAGGTCTGTAAATTACTGCACATAAGAGAGGAGAGTCAAATTGTAAATAAAGCAGTTGATGTTCAAAGGAGGGATAGCAATTTGAAGACTGTTGTCGGCATGGATGAGCAGATTTCCACACAGAAGCAATCCCACCTCCTCTGCCCCTGCCTGGGGGCCGAGGACAACTAAGAAACAACATTCTGGGGGGAGAAGTTCAGAGAAAACGAGGGACTCACCGTCTTGAAGCCAAGTTTCTGTGATGAATAAAAATCCAAATTCTGAGTTTCCTTAAGCAGGAATGACTTGTCAGAGACGGACCTTATATTGATGAGAGCCAGGTTTATGGTGAGATCTTTCCTGGAACTGGAAGCTCGATTCAGGGAGCGGAGGCTGGAGAAGTTGACTCCACGCGGTCGGGTCAAACGCCGACGATCCAGAAGAAGGAGAACCTGGGGGGTGGACAGTGGCTCCGCCGCAGGAGAACTGGCAAGATGAGATGGCAGAATCCAAGATGAGCAGGGACGATCAGGAGGAGAAACAACGCAATCTGCAACCAGGAAGGGTGAGGAGGAAGATCTTCGAGCCGCCCTCAGGTACACCCTTATTCGCAGCTGCAATCCTCCACGTTGACCCCTTCTCCTGGAGCGCTTCTTGCAGACTGCCGGTAGCAGCTTCGCGATGACAGATGGCGACAGGCCAGGTAGGAAGGGCGGTGCAGGAGGAGGCGGCCGGCAAAACCCGCTATGTTGGCCAATACAGGTTGGCCAATATGATTTGTCATTCTGCACATAAGCTGAACGGAGGGAAAGCAATGTCTCCCGGCTATAAACCAAGTGGGAACGGAGATCAATGCAACAGATTGTTGCAGAAAAGGCCAAAAAACAGCCAAACAGTCTCAGCAGGTGGCAGGCCGCACGCAATGCTGGCACCATCTCCCAAGGACTAGTCTCTTGTGTCTGTTTGTTTGGAGTCAGACCAGAAGGGACTGTCTCAGACCAGAAGGGACTGTGTCAGACCAGAAGGGACTGTCTCAGACAAGAAGGGACTGTGTCAGACCAGAAGGGACTGTCTCAGACCATAAGGGACTGTCTCAGACCAGAGGGGACTGTGTCAGACCAGAAGGGACTCTCTCAGACCAGAAGGGACTCTCTCAGACCAGAAGGGACTGTCTCAGACCAGAAGGGACTGTCTCAGACCAGAAGGGACTGTGTCAGACCAGAAGGGACTGTCTCAGAACAGAAGGGACTGTATCAGACCAGAAGAGACTCTCTCAGACCAGAAGGGACCGTCTCGGACCAGAAGGGACTGTGTCAGACCAGAAGGGACCTTCTCAGACCAGAAGGGACTGTCTCGGACCAGAAGGGACTGTCTCAGACCAGAAGGGACTCTCTCAGACCAAAAGGGACTCTTTCAGACCAGAAGGGACTCTCTCAGACCAGAAGGGACTGTGTCAGACCAGAAGGGACTGTCTCAGACCAGAAGGGACTCTCTCAGACCAGAAGGGACTGTCTCGGACCAGAAGGGACTCTCTCAGACCAGAAGGGACTCTCTCAGACCAAAAGGACTCTTTCAGACCAGAAGGGACTCTCTCAGACCAGAAGGGACTCTCTCAGACCAGAAGGGACTGTGTCAGACCAGAAAGGACTGTCTCAGACCAGAAGGGACTCTCTCAGACCAGAAGGGACTGTCTCGGACCAGAAGGGACTCTCTCAGACCAGAAGAGACTCTCTTAGACCAGAAGGGACCGTCTCGGACCAGAAGGGACTCTCTCAGACCAGAAGGGACTGTCTCGGACCAGAAGGGACTGTCAGACCAGGTGAGACTTCTCTGTGTTGTGTTCCAGGGTGCTGAAGATCGGGACCGTGGGCTGGTACCATGACAACGTCAGGAACCGCTTCAAGCGCTTTGGGAGTGCTAAAGTGATGCGTTCACTGTACAAGAGGCTGAACGGAGAAGGTGAGGGGGCCGCCGGACCCTGAACCTGTCACAGTGTTTTCACTGCTGTCTGCTGACTCATGTTCGTGTTTCAGGTGGTCGTGATGACGACACTCAGAGCATGCCGGACGTCCGCAGCCGTGAGTCTCACAACACACACTTTCACATGAGTGTATGAAGCAGCAGCAAAGGATGACATCACACACCATGGTTCAAATGGGGGGTCGTTTTCCAGGAAAAAAATGTCAGGAAACATCCTGAATGATCAGAAAATGATCATTGCTTGTGAACTCCACAAGTGCAGACTTCTAGTACGTACCCACAAGTCTGTACTCACAAGTACACGAGTATGTAGTACACACACTAGGAATTGAGAAACGGCCCTTGTGACTTGTTCAGAGCTAGACATCAAGCTCTGCACAATGACCTGTTGATTGGTGTCAGGTGTGCAGCAGGAGGGAAATTCCTAATACCTGCAGGATGCCGGCCCTCGAGGACCTGGAGTGCCCACCCCTGCCATATACAGATGCGGGCATGAAAAAGTTCCACCTTTTTCTGTCAGAAGTGGTGCTGTAAAAGTGCACTATTACTGCGCTATCACTGGCTGAACAATTCCTCCCGCGAATACGTCATCACGCACAGTGTCCAAACTTGGTGTGTGGAAACATCCTTGTTCTGGGGGTTCATTTATGCTCTGGAATAGTTTCCCCTGGGAACACGGGTGTTTCTCAGTGTGATGGAATTAGCAGACAAGTCGCTGGTTCAAACGCACCACAGCATGCGAGTAGAGGCCCAAGGGTGCGGTTTGAGATGGATTTCACTTGCTCATGTCTAACGTTTATTTTCACGGGGGACTTCAGACTCTACCTTTAAGACAGTTTTCGCTGAATGTAAGACTGTAAGACTTGGTTAGACTGTTTCTGCAGTCTAGGATTCATTGTGTCAGACTATGAAGACTGGTTCAGGTCTGGTTTCAGGTCTACTGTGAACTGAAATTAGATTGATGCAGTTTTTTATCTGGACTTAAATGACCATGTATCATTTGCAGATGTGTACAACGGTACTGAAGACGACCCTGTCGAGGCTGAGGTCCAGCGCTACAAGATGGTGCATATGAATAGAAGAGTGGTGTAAGTTTGTCTAACACACTGCAGCACTACGGCTAACTGAGGTGTGTGTTTCACTGTCAGATGAGGAAGAGCAAACGCCTGCTGTCCGTCCATCCCATGGACTTTGACTCAGAGGAGTATCTTCCTCATTCACGTCGCCCGTCCATGCAGGTAAGTCCCTTCCTCACATCTTAGCACTGTGTCTGACTACAGCAGAGGTGGAGAGGCAGCTCCAGGAACTGAAGCTCAGAACTAACTCATGTCCCCAACTTAGGACCCCTTTCCTTAACCCATTTTCGACCTTTGACCTCTGTTGTTAACCCACTGTCGACCTTTGACCTCTGTTGTCATCCCACTGTCGACCTTTGACCTCTGTCGTAACTGCTTGGTGACCTTCAACCTCTGTGGTTAACCCATTGTCGGCCATTGACCTCTGTGGTTAACCCATTGTCGACCTTTGACCTCTGTGGTTAACCCATTGTAAACCTTTGACCTCTGTCGTTATCCCACTGTCGACCTTTGACCTCTGTCGTAACTGCTTGGTGACCTTCAACCACTGTGGTTAACCCATTGTCGGCCTTTGAACTCTGTGGTTAACCCATTGTCGACCTTTGACCGCTGTGGTTAACCCATTGTAAACCTTTGACCACTGTCGTTATCCCACTGTCGACCTTTGACCTCTGTGGTTAACCCATTGTCAACCTTTGACCTCAGTCGTTATCCCACTGTCGACCTTTGACCTCTGTCGTAACTGCTTGGTGACCTTCAACCTCTGTGGTTAACCCATTGTCGGCCATTGACCTCTGTGGTTAACCCATCGTCGACCTTTGACCTCTGTGGTTAACCCATTGTAAACCTCTGACCTCTGTCGTTATCCCACATTAGACCTTTGAACTCTGTGGTTAACCCATTGTCAACCTTTGACCTCTGTGGTTAACCCATTGTAAACCTTTGACCTCTGTGGTAACTGCTTGGTGACCTTCAACCTCTGTCGTTAACCCATTGTCGGCCTTTGACCTCTGTGGTTAACCCATTGTAAACCTTTGACCTCTGTCGTTATCCCACTGTCGACCTTTGACCTCTGTCGTAACTGCTTGGTGACCTTCAACCACTGTGGTTAACCCATTGTCGGCCTTTGAACTCTGTGGTTAACCCATTGTCGACCTTTGACCTCAGTCGTTATCCCACTGTCGACCTTTGACCTCTGTCGTAACTGCTTGGTGACCTTCAACCTCTGTGGTTAACCCATTGTCGGCCTTTGGCCTCTGTGGTTAACCCATTGTCAACCTTTGACCTCTGTGGTTAACCCATTGTAAACCTTTGACCTCTGTCGTAACTGCTTGGTGACCTTCAACCTCTGTGGTTAACCCATTGTCAACCTTTGACCTCTGTGGTTAACCCATTGTCAACCTTTGACCTCTGTCGTTTTCCCACTGTCGACCTTTGACTTCTGTCGTAACTGCTTGGTGACCTTCAACCTCTGTGGTTAACCCATTGTCGGCCGTTGACCTTTGTGGTTAACCAATTGTCGACCTTTGACCTCTGTCGTAACTGCTTGGTGACCTTCAACCTCTGTGGTTAACCCATTGTCAACCTTTGACCTCTGTCGTTATCCCACTGTCGACCTTTGACCTCTGTCGTAACTGCTTGGTGACCTTCAACCTCTGTCGTTAACCCATTGTCGGCCTTTGACCTCTGTCGTTATCCCACTGTCGACCTTTGACCTCTGTCGTAACTGCTTGGTGACCTTCAACCTCTGTCGTTAACCCATTGTTGGCCTTTGACCTCTGTCGTTAGCTGATTGGAGACCTCCGACCTTTGTCGTTAAAGACACGTTTCCAGCTGTAATGAGTCGGGTTCCCTGATCCACTGACTGTGTTGAGCAGCAGATGCAGGAGGATCGATGCTACAGGAACGATGTAGACCACGACTACTACAACCACCGAGCCAACCGCAGGAAGAGCTTGGACCGATACGCCATGAGACACGGTACAGCATGCTGGACAGGACCTTGTCCCCATAATCAGGGGGTTTCTGGGACTGAAGGCAGAGCTGCTTCACTGAGGCTCCATCTGCTGGCTGTTACAGGAACTGCAGCTTCTCACAACTTCATTCAACTTTATTTAAACATCAAGCAGTGGGGGGGAGTGGGTAGTCTGGTTATTATTAAAACTAACTTCTTGTACAGGTGTAGGTGAGTCCAGCGGATTCCTTGTTTGAATTTACATGTTCTCTGTATGTTTACATCCTGCTGCGCTGTTAGATGACTATGGAGAGAACCGAATGATCCGGACCCGCTCTCTGTCCAAGATCACCTCCTCCGTAGCTCGGCAGCAATACGTTGACACTTCTGATGAAGAGGAGTACCAGAAGTACCCTCCCATGTACCAACAGCCCCCCCACCGCCGGAGAAACAGCAGAGCCTCCTCTCAGGAGAACCTGGGCCAAGCCCCGCCTGTAAGAACACACCACCAACCAGACTGGGTTCCTTTTGTTTTTTCTAAATTGATCTATTTTGCTTATTCATTTATGTTTTATTTTATGAAAAAAGAGTGGGTTCTTCTTTTAGAGGACTGGATTCCTTCTAGTTATTTCCTTTTTTCCTTTTATTTTTAAAAAAATAGAGACTTGATTCCTTTTACTATAAAAACGATCAATTCACACTGTCAAAGGTAGAAAATTAAATCAAGTTTATCTATGTAGCCCTTTACAGCCCTTTATCAACAGATACGCAAAGTGCTTTGCAGTTGGGGTAGTAGTCCCCCTCATATTGATATATTGCGAAATATTTTGATATATTTTGACATATTGTGATACAGTATGTTGATATATTGCAATATATTGGGATATGTTTTGACATATTTTGATTTATTGCGGTATATTGGGATATTAGAATATATTGCAAATTGTGGCACTTCTGAGAAATTTAAAATGCATCTTGAAATAAAAGTTGTACCTATGTACAAATGTTGGATGACTGAAACAACAAAATGAGTCAAAATCAGTGAAATCCAGTTTCTCCATGTCAAACTTGGACAGGTTTCTTTGCCACTTGGATCTCATAATAAAAACCATTTACAATCGTCCCCCTGAACATAAATATTTCTTACTTTGGGAAAACCCGACTGAATAGATGTGACAATAAAATAAAAATAAAGTACTTTTGAAAACAATATTTTCACAGCTGAGCTGGAATACTACAAATGTACACCAATTCATATGAAATTAGTAAAACAGTAAAACAAAATAGTATATGAGTATATGAAGCCACATATTAGTGCATATGAGAAAACTAGAACAGCACTCTGAGAGCGCAGACCGCCGCCAAGCAGCTCGACTCCCTTATCTTTGTGTGTTCTGGATCATAGTATCTGGAATTTTCTCTGGATCTGGATCAACTTTTGAAACATTCTAGAACTCATTCAGATCCTTTCTTGTAATTTTTTACCAAACACTCAGAACATTTGTATGGCGTTATATGCAAAAATTCCAAAATGTGGCCGATCTCTCAATGATAAAGAATCCTTCAGAACATTCCTGCATCCAGAAGGTGATCCGGATCACCACCGAAATTTAATGGGTTCGTGCTTGGGCTGAGGCACATAGCTGGTGAAGATTTCAGGTCAATCCATCCAGAACTTTTTCAGTAAAGTTGCTGACAGACAGACAGACGAACGCTACTGAAAACACAACCTTGTTGGCAAAGGTAAAAATCGGTCTCCGATATTATTATTGGGCAGCAAACATCCGCTCCCTTGCTTCTTGGCACCAGTACAATTTTCAGTCTAATGGTCTGGATCGGACAACTGTGGAGCTTAATTCAATTTAAAACTTGTCACTTTTTGCATTATTCAGTGCCCTACCCAACCATCCGGTACCCCAACAAATTAAAATCCCAATAATATGTTTCACTCTGAGGGTGTGGACCCAGTTCAGGAGAAAATTTGATTATGCTGGAGTCTCCCTTCTTAGCCCGATTGCCTCCAACCATCTCTTCACTCCGTCTCAGTCTTAATCCAGCTCCGTCATAGACCGGCATAAAAAGGGGCACTACTTCAGACTAATTCAATGGTAACAGTTTCGTCTCCTTTGAGGAACTCTCAAAGAAATTTAATTTGTCCAAAACACAATTTTTTTGTTATTTACAGGTCAGGGACTTCTTGCATTATATTCTACTGCATTTCCCCAATAAGCCGTACCTCAACCCAACTGAGAGTTTTCTTACACTAAATCCTGTATCGAAGGCCGCCCTTTCAACACTGTAGCAAGAGGTCATCAAACTACAATATTTATCATTGGACAAGACTAGAGTTGCATGGGAACAGGACTTAGGGCATCCCATAGCTGTCGACCGTTGGGACTCGATCCTAGGATCGGTTCATAAATCGTTGCTATGTGCAAGACACTGCCTAATACAATTTAAAATGGTTCATATGTCAAAGGTCAAACTGGCTAGCATGAACTCCGATATCACCCCCACCTGTGATAGATGCAAGTTAGGGGACGCCACTCTTTATCACATGTACTGGCTGTGCCCTCCATTACAAATTTTCAGGAACAAAATTTTTTATATTCTTTCAGTAATTCTGAAATGTAAGATAAGTCCAAACCCTATGACTGCTTTGTTTGGTGCCTCTGGAGATGACAATCACTGGATGACCCTGACCGACTGCCATATGACCTCCTTCTCATTGTTTTTGGCCAGGCGGGCCATTTTGCTTAAATGGAAGGGGATGGCCCCACCCACACATATTCAGTGGCCCCGAGACATTATGCGCCGTCTTACCCAAGAGATAAGATTTTCAGTCAGAGGCTTGGAGGGCAAACTCTATCAGACCTGGCAACCCTTTTTAAACTATTTTCAAGACTTTCATTTAGGGTAGACCACAGTAGGAGAGAATAAATACCAGGAACTGCTGCCACGTACCAGATTGTGCAACGTATATGACAGCAGCAACAGTTCACACTCCAAACCAGTAGGTGGCGCTAACGCACCTCATTAATCGTTAGCCAGCTGCCAGTAAAAACAGCAACAGAAGGAAAAGACCAGAAGAAGTATTAGAAATAAGATGGGAGCGATAGATCATATCATGACTGGCACTGTTAATAGATGCACTTATGTGGTGCATGTGGTAGCCAGCTTACCTTATAACCTGAAAGTCGTGGGTTCAAGTCCCTTTTCAGGCAAACAGTATTCTTTTTTCTCCACGATTTTGTTGCGGATCTGAAATCACTCCCTCACTCCCCTCATATCTATCTATCTATCTATCTATCTATCTATCTATCTATCTATCTATCTATCTATCTATCTATCTATTTCTCTCTCTCTCTCTCTCTCTCTCTCACTCACTCACTCACTCACTCACTCACTCACTCACTCACTCACTCACTCACTCACTCACTCACTCACTCACTCACTCACTCACTCACTCACACTCTCTCACTCACTCACTCACTCACTCACTCACTCACACTCTCTCACTCACACTCTCTCACTCTCTCACTCTCTCACTCTCACTCTCTCTTTGACCAGGAAAAGTCCCACCGAGTTTAAGGACGCATTCACAAAGCTTTTTTGATTGGAATCAGAGTCCGTTTGCTCGGAAAGTCCGCTTCCTTTAGGGGAGGTGTAAACGCGCAATCAGACTCTGATCCGGAACAAACAACCGGACTCGGTCCGCCTGCAAACGCAGGTCTCGGTCCAATACCACCTGAGCCACTTTGGGGCGACAGTGGCTCAGGTGGTAGAGCAGGTCGGCCAATGATCAGAGGATCGGCAGTTCAAATCCCAATCCCCCAGCCATATGTCGTTGTGTCCTTGGGCAAGACACCTAACCCCTCTTGCCTTGTATGAATGTGCGTGAATGTACCGGTGGTGGTCAGAGGGGCCGTAGGCACGAAATGGCAGCCACGCTTCCAGGGCAGCTGTGGTTACATACATAGCTTACCATCACCAAGTATGAATGAGGAGTGAATGAATAATGGACCTACTGTCAGCGCTTTGAGTTTCTGGATGGGAAAAAAAAGTGCAATATAAATCTAATCCATTATTAATTCAAGTGAACCAAAGACAGGAAGTGGACTACATATTGCATAGACATTGTGGGTCAAACATTGGACAACGTGGGTAAACACCACAACAATAAACACGTGAGGGACTGCAGTACTTATAAAGATGGCTCTTGGTCAGACGTGGAGTTACGAGGAAGTAAAAGCTTTAATGGATATCTGATCTGATGACATCATATCCAGCTCCTCGTACAGAAATAATGCCGCTTTGAGGAGGAAACAGAAGTTGTGAGAACCTTCTTGTTCGTTCGTCTTGTCCTCGCCTACGGTGAATCTGAAAGCAGCGCCACCTGAGATTCTCATTCTTGGTCCTTTTGGCAATATTGCAACGTTAACGCGATCTCGGTCTGGAAGACCGCCCCCAACCAAACCGAGTCCCCAAACGGACAGAGACTCGCGGACTATGCTTTCTGAATGCGCCCTAAAAACCTCTTTTACTAGGGAGTCAAGAGGCAGCAACTATGAGAATAAGCACAATCTGAATCTATGTATCTCTCGTTCAACAAGATCATGGAGAAAAAATAAGAATATCGTTCACCTATAAAGGGACTTGAACCCGGGACTTTCAGGTTAAAAGCAAGCTTGTTACCACCTTTGTCACGTGAGTGCTTCCATGGTCAGCGCCAGTAATGATCTAATCCCTTCCTCCAATCTTCCTCCTCCTCGTCTTCTTCTTCTGCTGCTGTTTTTACCGGTGGCTGGCTAATAATTGCGTTAGCGCCGCTTACTGGTAGGGAGTGTGAACTGTCACTCATTTAATGATGTCACTCTCTGACCCTGACATCTGATTGGCCAACCCCTTGGCCAATAGGTGGCATGCAGTGAGATGACGTCAGACATAGCTCGCTTCAGCACGCTCGGAACCTGCCAGAGGAGGTACAGAAACTATATCACCTCAGCTCAGTGACTGGCGTCTGCTCCAATCATGAGCTTTTTCCCTCACAGCATCACGTCCTTAGCTCTGTCATTGGCTGGTGATATGAACAGAAATCTCCACCCAGAAACGTCCTGACCAGAACAAAGCTAAAGAGCGAATTACAGACAGGAGGAGAGAGAGCTGCATTCAAACTTACCACTGCAGAGTAGAGGCCCAAAGGTTTGAGACGGATTTCTCAAACTAATTGAATATTTAAATGAACATAATCTTGTCTATCCCGATCAATATGGATTTAGAGAAAAACACTCCACTGCGATGGCTCTGGTTCAATTAATTGATCGTTTTTCGAGGGCTATGGATAATAATGAATTTACTATTGGGGTTTTTATAGATCTGGCTAAAGCCTTTGATACTGTTGATCATGTTCTTCTTGTAAAAAGTTGCAAATGTATGGCATTGGGGGTACTGAGCTTCAGTGGTTCTGTGATTATCTTATTAATCGCAAACAGTATGTTTCATGGAATAATTCTGATTCTAGTTTTAGAGAATTAAATTGTGGTTTGCCGCAAGGATCTATTTTAGGTCCTTTGTTATTTATTATTTATGTAAATGATTTATATCTGGTTTCCAAAAGCATGTTTTTTATCATTTTTGCTGATGATACAAATATGTTTATGTCAAACCAGAATTATGAAGAGTTAATTACACAAACAAATGCAGAACTCAGTAAAGTTAATCTCTGGTTTCAAAAAATAAATGATCTCTTAATATTAAAAAAAAACTTCATATATGTTAATCATGCCAAAGAATAAAGAGAGAATACTTATCAATAAAGATGTCTATATTTGATCATCCACTTGTCAGAGTGCAATATGCCAGATTTTTGGGTGTCTTCATTGATGAAAAATTAAATTGGAAAAAACATGTATCATTTATCTGTAATAAGGTTGCTAAGAATATCGGTGTCATCAGCAGGATTAGACATGTTGTACCGAGGAAAACTCTTTATCACTTTATTATGCTTTAATTGATCCATTTCTTTCTTATTGTAATTTGGTTTGGGCACTTACAGAACAAACCTCAAACCCCTTATTACTTTGCAGAAACCATTTCTCAGAATAATCACTTTTTCTGAACCACTTATAAGCTCAGGCCCCTTGTTCCAAAAACTTGGTATCATGAATGTTTATGACATCACTGTGTATCAGATTTGCATATTTGTGTTTCAGCATAAAATGAACTTATTACCTCTTAGTTTTCATGATACGTTTACGTCTAACAATCAAGTTCATAGTTATCAGACGAGAAATTCTTCTGATCTCCACACTGCCTACTTTAGAACTGCATTTGGACAATTTTCAATCCGTTATCAAGGTCCACGTCTCTGGAATCAGTTACCGCATTATCTGAAAAAAATAATTTATTTGACATCATTTAAAAAGCTCTCAAAAGATACCTTATCAATCAAACAATGTAAGATTCTTATGTCTCTTATTTACCATGTACTTATGTTGTTCTACCCACTTATGTCACTTTTGTTGTCGTTTTTATATCTCATTGTATGATTTTTTGATCACCTTTTGTTTTATCTTTTTGAAACATAATTTGTGTTTGATTGTTCTTTCGGTGGGTGAGGTTTTCATATAAGCCCATCTTGGGTTTCTTACCTCTCCCTTGCACATTCTAATTATAGTGAATTGTTTATTTCTTTTTTATTTGTTGTGCAAAATAAAGAAATAAAGAAATAAAATAAATAAAATAAAATTTCACTTACACAAGTCTAATGATTATATTCAGGGGGAAACTTCGGACTATACCTTTAAGATCTAATGGATCTATTCCCCTTTTGTAAGATAACCAATTTCAACCAATATTTAAAGGAAAAGTTTTTTTTTCCCAACCTGACCTTATTTCCAGGAGTTTATACGTGCATTTACTCACTGGTAAAGTTTCTGCATCACTTTCAGTCCTTCAGAAGATATTAAGTTGAGTCGCTCTTCGGTGGACATTCTGTAAAATGGCGGAGACGTGGCAGTCACCATATCAAACATTATCTGCAGTTAAACCACTTTAAGTAGAATGAAGGAATGAATGAGTACTATTGTCCTGTGAGTTCAGAGTTTCTCTAATTGTGTTTTTGTTGTGTGGGTAGCAGCTGATCCTCTCAGCTGAACTACGGAAGCGCACATCGTGAACGCGCAACCCCAAAAAGTGTTTAAAAACCATGATAACTAACGGAAAGATAAATCTGGACTGAATGGACAATAGTACTTGTTCACTTGTTCATTTAACTTAAAGTATTGATGAAATGAAGGAGTTTTACTGCAGATAATGTCTGATAGAGGCTGCCCCGTCTCCACGATTATACAGGATGTTCACCGAAGGACGACTCAGCATAATATCTTCTGAAGGACTCAAAGTGATGCAGAAACTTTACCGGTGAGTAAATGCACGTAGAAACTCCTGGAAATAAGGTCCAGGTTGAAAAAAAAGAAACTTATCCTTTAAGGTGCAGGAAGCTTGAGGGATTTCTGATTTCTAATGAACAAAGTTTTACTGAAGGCCATCAGATGAGATTCACTCTCAGAGGATCTTAGCTCATCAAGGTTTCTTGTTACAGATAAACGAACTAAACAAGCGAATGTCAGCCATCGAAAGTCTGCTGAGCCGTCTGGAGGAGAAGATGACGCCTGTTGACGAGGTCAGAACCGGCAGACAAGGCCAAGTCAGTCTCCGCTGCTTCGGTCTAAATCTGGCTGTTCCTGCAGGCGTCCGCCGCTCCAGGTCACATGGAGGAAGAGAAGCTAAGGAAGAAGCTGAGCGAGCTGGCAGGGAACCTGAGCGATAAGGGCCTGTCGTCGGACGACGAGGCCGGGAGGAAGCCCTTCTCCCTGGGCAAAGGTTTGGCCGGCAGCAGGGTGGGCTCAGTTCCCCTGGACGTCCTGAAGGACAAAGAGCTGAGCTCGTCCAGCGATGAGATGCCCACGGATGCTCAGAAGGTAGGAAGACGGCTTGTCCACGTTCACAATGACCTTTACAGGAGGGAACTTGGAGGTTTTCCAGAAACCACAACCTGGTTGATGATTGTAAACCAGAACTGAGCCTGAGGCAGTTCCAAAGTCCTGAAAACGTCCAGGTTCCCATCTGTGACCAGCTCCCTCTGCATGGCTCAGCTTTGGCTACGAAAGTTGGATCCCCTTAGACTTCCCATGATCCTGTTCCAGGCAGCAGATCCAGACTGAGCAGGCACCAGGAACACCCCCCCCCC
>JALJCO010012443.1:0-14935 GCA_023101725.1 Atherinomorus stipes
AGGATTGTTGGGTGCTCTTGTGGTTCTTTAGGGATTGGCCACAGGATGGAGTGGTTCCCTATAAAAGCCTGGTTCATGGGTAAACGGAAGGCACCAGGCGGCAACTTTCAGCAGAGTAGTAAATTATGCGACTCCAGAACTGACAAAAAGTTGACAAAAATTGCAGTTCACTCTCATTCAGCGCCCCTATCGGCGGCTAAACTAGCATCCATCTTGTATCGTACTGTACCTGCAATTTGCATTCACTCCAGACAGTAAAAGACAATCTTATCTTGGCTCTTGTTCTGTCTCTTCCTCTCTTTCTTTTCCTCTCTCTACCTCCGGTAATGTTTCCTGCGTTTCCTTACCGAACCCGACATGATGCGTGTTCAAAGCACTCACGGTGTTGATCCCCTGGTTAATATCTAGTTGCGTATTGTGAGTGACGCAGTGCTGCAACCAATAGTTGGCTGCAACGTCACAGTCACGTCCTGGATGGGAATCTTACATAATGCTGTTTCTGAGCCCCAGGATGCCTCTGAGCAGTGACGGCTCGAAAATACTCGTCTCTCCTGTACAGCATCTGTTGACCGAAACTTCAGGCACCAACGTGTTGAGACTTCTAACACAATGGAACTGGGCGATCACCTCCTCTGAAATATTCTTTTCATCAATCGTTGCTTCATCACATCGGTCATACAGCTCCTGCTATCGGCAGACAGCTGCGGCTCGGTTATATGAAGATGTCTCTGGCCATCAGATCTCCTCCAGCTGCCTCAAAAGATGCATCCTTCCCTCCATCCCCATCCTTATAAACGGGAACCATTTAAAACTCGACTGGAACCAAGTTGTTATCTTCTCATTTTTTAAAGGCTAATTATTTCTAGCAGCTAGCTCGCGGCTAGCAGTTAGTAGCAAGCTAATGCAGGGAACGAGTACCTTGTCTCTGTCACGCCTGGCTCTATGTCAAACCGGTGCAGCTCCTTAACAGTTGTGGGTCCGCTTGTGCTGTTCTGGGTCGCTCCTTAAAGCTCTAAGTCCACTCGGTGTGGGCATTGCAGGCCTTTAGCTGAACCTAGTGGACCTGAGGCTGGGAGACAGACTGTAGGCAGCTGGCTACAGTTCTACTCTGGTTCTAGCTTGTAAAATGTGACTTCCCCAAATTCCTCAGCATTATCACACTTTTCTGAACTGGCTTATGATCCCACCACACAAACCAGTTCCAATCTAGCTGTTCTGGAGCATCTTTCATGTTTTCTACGGCTTAGATTATACATGTAACGCAACTCCGTATCTCACAGACATCACATCATAGCTTCGCTAGTGAAAAGCTATTAGCGTTTAGCCGAGCCTCCTAAACATCGGATATTTATGTAAATACACATCTGATTAACTTCTAACTGCACAGAACTACTTATTTTGTCTTGGTGTGTTGTTGTATGGCAAAGTTACTTGAAATTATGGTCATGTCATCAGCACTTTAATCTCTGTGTGTGTGGGGGGTTATAATTCATATGTTTAGATGTGATCTGATCTTGAAATAACATAGTTATGAGCATGTTGTTGTGATTGACAGGCAGAAAACTGACAACCAGTCCTTTCTAATTTGCATGTGAAAAGTGTTTTGCTTGATAAATGGTGTGCGTGTAAGATATAGACCCTTGAGGATGTAGAGGAAGCTTATTTTACTTGAGAAGCTTATGTGTCTGCCTGAGCACACTAGTGATATATTAAGATGAGCAGAAAGTGTCATCACTTTCTCAAGCTGAGGTGTTTGCCGACAAGTTTGCAAAATACAGTCTACCATAAAAAAGTGAAAAACAAACGTTTTAAGGTCACAAAGTTACACTGCTACTTAAATCATTATCGAGTCCTTTACACTTAACAGTTTTTCTAACACACTTTACCTCACCCTCTCCCCATAGGCTACTTTTACAGAAAGGTTGTGTTTGTTCAAGCTGGTGGTTTTTAAAAAATATCTTCACATTCTTTTCTATAAAAGAACTTACTTCTCTGTTTTTCTTTACATCTCGTTTTTCTACATCATGGCCTTAGACAGAATATAAGTAGGCTACACAGATCACACATTGTTTGTCTGATTTCAGCTCTTATCAAAATGATGAATAAAAAATCCGGAGATTTTTTCAAGTGTAAAAATGAGTGCCCTGAACCAGCAAGCTTCATATTTTTTTGTTCAAGAACTTAAAGGATAAGTTTCTTTTTTCAACCTGGAACTTATTTCTAGGAGTATATATGTGCATTTACTCACCGGTAAAGTTTCTGCATCACTTTGAATCCTTCCCCGGAAGATATCGCGTTGTGTCGCTTTTTTACGGAGAACGTCCAGTATCATGGTTGGAGACGGATGGGGCAGTCACTATATAAGACATTATCTGCAGCAAAACTCCCTTGATATTCGCCAATGTAAGAGTGAACGAACGAGTACAATCGTTCCGTGAGTCCAGATTTAGCTTTCTGTTAAATATCAGGGAGTTCTTTACTTCTTTCGGGCCGCGTTCACAATGCACACTTCCATAGCACAGCTGAAACGAGCAGCTCGTTACCAACAACAATAACACAATTTGCAAAACTCTGAACTCACGGGACAATAGTACTCATTCGTTCGTTCATTCTACTTGAAGCATTTTGTTGAAATGAATAAGTTTGGCTGCAGATAATGGCTTAGGTAGTGGCTGCCCAGTCTCGGCATGATGCTGGACATTCACCAAAGACTAACCCAATATGATATCTTCCGAAGGACTCAAAGTGGATGCAGAAAACTTTACATGTGAGTAAATGCATGTATAAGCTCCTAGAAATAAGGTCCAGGTTGAAAAACAAAAACTTCTCCTTTAAGGAGGTAACTTGAATTAAACTAGACTGTTCTCTAATTCAGATGAGTTCCCATTAACAGGAGCTTTTCTGGTCATCAAATATATCTCGTTGCTTTGGTTACGTCCTTAGAGTGGTAAGACATTTATAGATGACTTGATGATGATAGAAAGAAATTTCTACCGAAAGTTTCTTTTGTCAGATCTAAACATGTTTTCACTAAGTTTAGTGATTTCAGAGTGCAACCTTTCCATGCTTCTGTAAGCACATTTGAAAGGTTTCATAAAACAGGACAAAATCTTTTAAAAAGATGTTTATAAACATAAGGACAAAACAAATAACAACTATAACTATAACTATAAATGCATCAGAATTTAGTTGAACGAGGTCTAAAGGCTGAGAAATAAAGTTTTTTGTGGACAGTAACAATCCTTCCAAGTTTTAATGAAGAAACAACTTTTTTTTGTCAATGCAAATATCAGCTTTATTTATAGCAAATATAAAAGGCCACAGGTATAGCCAAGCAAAGTGTAATTATCAACAGTAACAAACAAAAGCAATACATTAGAACTGTAAAATAAAACAGAAAAGATTTTAAAAAAATCTAAAAGAGATGACTGCACTTTTTGATGTTAGGATGTTGTTTTTTAACCTTTGCATCGAATCTTAATTGGTGAGCTTAAATCAGCTCCCTCTCCCTTCTCACTTTTCTGTTCTCTGGTATCTTTCCTCAGATCTGGACTCTCATCAATAGTTACTTCCACTGTATTTTGGGCCATGCCCCACCTCTGGTGTATTTCAACCCTTATTTTCTATTCATTGAACAATTCTTCAAAAATCAAACTGTGGCAATTCTATAGCAACAGAAGAAAGCAACTTTCTAAGAAGAGTGACTTTTTTGCGACTTTCCCATGTTCCTCTTTAAACATCCCATATTATGCAAGTTGACTAAGTGCTTGAAATGGTCTTTTGGGGTGTTTTAACTTACAAAGAGACCGAAAACACCCATAAAAACAACCTCATAGTTATTGAGAGCCTTTAAGACTTTTAAATTAAGCATTTTTTACAATCGGCCTGATTTCTGCATTTTATTCATACGTCACTGGCCGGTCACTCCAGTCTTGAACACCATCCACTTCCACACCTGATTGACTAACACTGCTCCGCTTCCCAGACTGAGACACTCGCCTCAGAGACAACTCCAGTGAGCATGTTGTCCTTGCACGCCTCAGGGAGGTGCGCTTGAGAGAGAAGTAAAAAAAAGGGGGGGTGCGCGGCGTAGTTGAGGCACCTCCAACTGAGTGTTGGATTTGATCAAATTCATGACTCCTACATTACATTAAGATATTCAAGAATTGTTTCAGATAAAAGAGATAGCACATACTGTAGTTTTTGCCCCTTAAGTGAAATCTGATGTGGAACAAAGATTGTACATTTTTTTCTTAGGGAACGATGAATTCCTCATCTCTATCAAGGTAAATATACAATTATGAACTAACACATTTTAGGGTAAAAACTAAGCAGCAGGGAAAAATGTCAATAACTACCTTGCCTGTTCATGGCAGTTATCAATAGTAAGCTCAGGGATTAACCCAACTTGACCCCTACTTTCTTTCTTTCTTTCTTTTCTTCTTGATCTAGCTGAAAATGTTATTAGCATTCATGGACTTTGGAAAATATTGTCAAACAAAATCAATATTGCCTCTTTGATTGACTCCTCGATGGTCTAGAAATATGTACTTCAGCGAGCGGTTCAGATTTGCTGAGGAACAAAACACCAACTCCCAGTTCAGCTCTCAAATGTTAAAGAAAATTAGAAATTTTGTTTTATTTATTCTATTTCAAACTTTTCACTCAAGGTGTTGTAAAACTTTTTGGATAGACTGCAGGGAATGGAGGTAGTAACATTTAACTTCTCTCTCCACAATCTAAAGCCAGTTGTAAGGAAAGAGGCCAGTCTCAGCATGGGAGTTGTAATGTCCTTTGATCAAAGCATTTCATAGAAGTCATTAACACGGATGCAAATAACAGCTGGCAGAATTTTGTATCACAACAGTCATCCATAACACAAAATATTAATTTTAGGTTTGAATACAGTTTTATATAGGAGGTTACTTCAGTGAAAAGATATAACAAAGGATCATTACTTATAAATCATTACAAGAATAACTGTAGACTAACTTTTTAAAAATTATTTTTGCCTCATTTTCTCTGGATGAAGGCACAAGCGATGATTGCAAGCATAACAGTAGACTAGTTGTTCATTATAAACTCTCTCAACCGAAGCCTCTCATATGTTTCCATAGACGTTGAGATCTGCAGAGTTCATGTAGTCATCCTTGCCATCGTTATGGTCCTGTAAAAAATAAAGGTCATTATCAGAGATGTTTGCTGGACCAGTATGATTCTACAGAATAAATCACTGACAAATTAATCATACTTCTCTGTAGTTGTGGGGGATTTTGGCTGCTAGTCCATTAATGTCAACAGCAAAAAAAAGGAAAGAAGCTCCAATATCAATAATTGCTTTAGAACAAATGATCATGTATACTGGTTTGACTCAATCTAAGTTATGTACCTTTTTGGAGATGGGATACGAGGCTTGAAGACTTTTCGTTCACCCGAGGACTTTTGGTTCATATTATTGGGACTGTAAATTCAAATCAATGCTGTTACAGTTTGGAAAGAGCTGTGATCTGTTTAAATGGCTGACATTTAAAAAACTTACCATTGACCAAATTCCATCATGTCCCCTTTTGGTCTTCTGTAATTTGAAAATTTAAAAAAAGGATGTCATGAATTGAATTCTGTGAATAGCATGCAAGCAGCAGCTAAAATCGAAAGTTTGCTTGAACTGTGAAAAAATTCAAGATACCGTATAGAAAAACTTGTGAAACTTCTCAGAAAAGAGTGGGCTAGACTCACGGAAACTTCTTCATATCTTACCTAGAAAATCTGCTCCAAATAGACCGTCTGTACAAGGAAAGAGGAACAGAAACTATGCAAACGTTAAGGCACATAAATAAAAGTACAGTTTATTCAACAAGGGGGGGAACTCTGGTCCTCAAGGGTTGCCATCCTGCAGGTTATAGATGTTTCCTGCTTCAACACACCTGATTCAAATCAAATGGATCCAACTGCTTATCAAGTTCTGGTCGATGACTCAATTTGAATTGGGTGTGTTGGAGCAGAGAAACATCTAAAACTTGGAGGACTGAGGCCCCTGTAGACCAGAGTTCCCCGCCACTGATCGAAACAAGGCATCCTACTCACACACATACGTAAATGCAAAATACATGGATATTTAAAGCTGTGGGAGGGGAGTGCAAAATGAATCACAGAAAACGGAATAAAGCACTTATAGAAATATAAAAATGTCTCTTGCCTTTGATCGGATCGAGATGGTCCTTGGCCATCAGAACGAAACCTGGACATATCATAGATCAATTTAAAGATAAGATCAATGTTACTTAAACAACAACTAGGATCAAAATGAAAAAAGAATAAAACAATTTTTTTCCCTCACCTGCGTGACAACCTGGACATCCGATTCCACATGCTAAATTTCACAGAGCATTTGATTGTGTGAATTAATTTTTTCAAAGTTTAATCATGTAACATCATACAGGATAAATTCACTTTTTTTTTTACACATTGTTTACCTGCCATCTCGACTCTGCAGCTCTGCAATGCGAGTCCTTTAACAGAAAAAACACACTGTCATAATTGATCGACCTGTAACAACTGTACTAAAGGAAGGATGTGAACTAAAAACATACTTTCTTTAAATAGTTATGTATCTGATTTATGCCGTTACCATTTATGTAGTTTATTATTACTCACTTGTATTTTTTCACCATGAAAATACAGAAGAGTCCAAAGATCACGGCAGTACCGACTGCCACTGCGACAGGAATGATGATGTGATTATAATTTTCTGTGCCTGCAAAAAGACTTCTTGTCAGAGCGAATCTTCATTTATACAGCAATGCACAATGAACCACTTTGGACAACAAAGAAAAAAACTGGTACAGAGTCTCACGTTTTACAAAGAGAGTGATGGTTTTGAAGGATTTCAGTCCTCCATTAAATTCAGCTGTACATGTGAGTTCAGTGTGGTCATCTTTCTCCTCAGGAATGAATGTCAGGATGGACTCTGTCCTCCAGTTGCCAAATTTCATGTTCGTCTCAATCTCAGTGATCCCGTCTGCTGTTCCCCGGCTCCATGAGAGTTTAGGTTTGTGTGAGGGGCAGCTATGGTCGACTGAACAGGTGATAGTAAGGTTTTCCCTGAACAGCTGTCTTCTGAGAAGGCAGTTCAGGTTTTGGCACATCATCTTTAAATGAAAAAGACAGATAAGTTAGGAGGCAAATTCATTTAACAGAAAACATGTTGATTTTTGATGACATGGTGGATTGGTCACATACGGTGAATTGTTAAATCAACACAATCTTCGACAAAGGAAAACTTCTCGGGAGTGGGTGGATCATGAGGTGCCCGTACAAGCTCAATCCGGAAACAGAAAGGGCCGTTGTCATGATCTTTAATTTCAATTATTTCTAAAGTGCAGTTGCCCTGACCCAGATGTCCTAACATCTTGGTTCTGCCCTTAAAGCTGTCCATGATCTTTGTAGGATCCTCGTGGTATATATTATTTGTCTTTTCATCCAAACGATGCCAGATGCCTCTGAGTTTGGAGGATGGAATCTCTCCTCCAGTATGGGTGAATGAACAGGGAACCACAACACAGGAAGAAACCAGGACCTCCAGCTGCTTTACGACAGAGGCCGTCCACTCTGCACAGAACACATGGGAGCACACAGCTGAAAGAGACATGAGAAAAGTGACAAAGTAATTAGTAAGTCACAAGTATGTGCAAAAGAACTGGAAATAAAATGAAGTAGTCATTTACCTGCCATAAGAAAACAGATTATCACTTTATCTCTTGTTTTGTCCATTCTCCTGAGGTGGTGTAAGTGTAATACTCTGAAATGTACATATCAAGTATAAAGACATAAAGAAATAAAATCAATTTCTTTCAAGCAATTGGACAAAGTGACTTTTCTTCTACAAACATGATTCATTTATACACAGCAAAAGTTTGTTAAACATCCATCCATCTATTGTCTACATCTGCTTGGGGCTGGGGCTAATCCCAGTTGTTGCTAGGCAGTGGGCAGGCTGTCTTAAACAACTGACCAGTTGCAATTATTGTAATTTTTAACCAAAAATAAATTAAATTGTGTTCACACTCTGAAGTGTCAAATGATTCAGAACTGTGTAAACACTGAATCGAAGACAAATTCCATTGGAAAATAAACAAATGCTTCAATGTCCATTTAAAATTTTCATTTAAAAAATCAACAATCTAAAATTATATGTAATTAAGATTAAAAAAATGTAATTAAGACATTTTTTCCCTTTAAACACATGTGATGGATGTAGTTTGTTTGACTCTATTCAAAAAGTCACTCATCAGACCACTAGAATCCCTGTCTAAATACCATATGTTATACTTTTATATTATTGTGCTCCTTATAAATTTCCTTATAAATTAAAAAAAAAAGATAAAAGCCTCCATTTACAGAACCATTGACTGAAGTAATTCTCAACCAATAACTTATCCTGATTCTTGGCTTTAAGTGTTGATATTATAACCCTTTTGAAAAAACAAACAAACATTTAACTGAATCAAGACATACTGTCCACAGTCGGAAAAAATTATTTGTACATTTTTAAAGTTTTGTTCAAACCAGAAAGTAAATATAATAATATACACAGTAATACAAACAAGCAAGGATTTCAGGCTTTCTGGTGACTCAACTTAATAAATCTTTAAAGGGACACTGTGTAATCGGGAGCAGCTCCCTCGTACTTTTCATGCTGCATTCGCGTGAAACCGGGCAGACCGACGACATCCGCTGCATGTAAAGTTATCACTGGCCTCTATGTGACTGTAACTGACGTGGTCCGTCAGTTACAGTGACATCAGTCCACATCTGATTTGTTGTCATGGCGATGTCGTATTGATTTCCTTGACCCATGTTTTGCCGTCTTTCGCTCGGCTTCATTGATTAAAATGACATCTGGTTTGTTACCAACGGCCGTCTGCCCGACTGCACGTGAACCCAGCGTCAGTGAGACGCTAGTCTCTCCCTCTGCAGCGCGGTGACTTTTCAAAGGCATTACCTCGAACTGAGCTGAAAACTCCGGTGTGTCCGGTGAGTTTCTGTGTTTTCCTACCGTCACGCTTCTCCCGAACGCAAAACATGGTGATACGACATGGCAGCCTTCACCGAGCCGCCCCGCTCTATGTGTAAATGAATGATACGAACGGCAAATTTAGAACTTAGAGGAGCACTTCAGTTTGTTGATGGGAGTGATTACTGATTAATGAAAAAACACTTTTGAACCAAATAATCAGTTTTTGTGAATAAAACACAGGAGAACTTACACAATATCCCTTTAAGTTCCTGTTGGGAATGTGGTCTGATAAGACTTCACAGCTGGTTCCTGCACAAGGTGATCCCTGCTGTGCTCAGCCCTCCTCTAACATGACCTTCAGTTTGATCTCAAACTCATCAGCTTTCAAGGATGCATCTTGAGGCAAATCAAATTTTTAATGTCAGTTTTTCAATAAAGAATCCATTAAGTACAGATTGAAGGTTTTGCTATGGTTAAATACCAAAGTGCAAGTAAAATGACCCTTTCCTCAGCAAAAACAGACAAAAGAACTGCACAAAATGAAACAGCACTGAAGGGGATTTCCTCCTATCACAGCTTTGTTTTTGTACCAGAAAAAAATTGTAGACTTTTGTGGGAAAGCTGCAAATCAGTCTGAAAGATTTCCTTCCTTTGATTAGAGTCATGAAATCAAACGAAGAAAGCTGTGGTGTTAACAAGTTCTTTTAAAACCTATTTATCCAATCTGACTTACCGTCATCTGACGGATAAATACTTTGCAGGAGTCATACATTTTTTCCTACCTGTTCACAAAATCATTTTTCACATTTTCAGATTTGACATATTTCACACCTGTTTACAGACTTATTTGAACTGTAAACGAATGGTTTTCACTTTCTTTGCCATTTCTTCTAAGAAAAATTTTAAATAATCCACTAATTTAAATCTAATCACTCATTCAAACAGATGAAAAACTAAACATCAGTGAAGTCTGTGAATTTTTCCTGAGCGCATGTAACTAATAAGTAAAAATGTAATTAATCATAATTCATCACAAATGCTTATTTCTCCACATGTCAGTAACAGTTCCAGAATCTTACCTTCTGAGGCTTGTGTCCTGCTGATCTGAGAGACAGATTTCTCTGCTGCTGAGAAAGCAGTTGCATTAGCAGAAGTTGATATAAAAAGCAGGAGTGGTCTGTCGTCAACCCCATCCCCACTAATAAGCAAATTGTGAAATATTTACATCTAAACAATGGAGGTGGTGAGTAGGCCTATGGAAATTCAAGCATTTGTTTTTTTATATATTGCTCCATCTTCCCTAAATAAATTGCTGTTTTAGGGACTTGAAAATATTTCAAACCTTCATGGACTTGTGTATATGTGGGTGACGTTGCACTGCATCATCAACTATTGTTAGAGCCCCAAAACTGGATCTCATTAAAATTGATTAAATTCAGTCCTCATATTTATGTGTTAACTACATATTTATCTACTACCCCCCCCCCCCCCCCACACACACACACACATGTTTGTACAGCTATCTTAGTGAGGACGTTCATTGACATAATGCATTCCCTAGCCCCTTACCCTAACCCTAACGCCCATAACTGATTGCCTAAACCTAAACCTTGCCCTAACCCTAACCAAAACCTAATTGTAACCTAAACTCTAAAACCAAGTCTTGACCCTCAAAATTGTTTTTCTAAGGCTTTTTTTTTTCTTTTTTTTTTTTTTTTTTTTTTTTTTCTTTTTTCTTCTTTCTTGTCCTGTCCAGCATCGAAGCAAGCAGAATGGAAATCTGATTGCTTTATTCTGTTGAACATTTTTGCTTTATCAAGCGGAGCTTTATGAATATAAGGCTCCACTTGATATCATGTTTATTCATTTTATTTCTTTATTTAAACATTTGTCTATTACACCATTCCATTTCATACTGCTGGGCCTGACAAGGGAGAAATGAAAGTTAACAGAGGTAATGATAGAAAGTGAAACAGAGAGAGAGGAGTAAGGAAGAGGAAGAGAGAGAGGAGAGAAAACATGAATCCACTTACACAGTTCACTGGTACATCTGTACCGCGATCCCTAAACAACCAAGGTCTCTGTTGGAAAACAAAACAAGCAATCCCCTACAGGAGGACCTGCAGGTGGCTTAAATATCCTCAGATCATACAAACACACACAAACACACGCAGAACTACGCAGAGAAGAGGTACAACCTAGTCAGCGCAATGGGAAGTAGAGAAGAGGTACAACCTAGTCATCGCAATGGGAAGTAGTGTCACAGTGTCAACATGCATAATAAAGGGTGCTCCGTGGTGATACAGTCATGCAGATGCAGCCTCGTCTCTGCAAGGAGGAGGAAGCCCGCAAGGCTCACGACCCAGGCCCCCAGCAGCCACCCAGAGGCCCAGATCCCAGCTACCCCCCCAAAGAGCGGACATGCATCCCCCCGAAGGGCGGCAAAAGGCGGCCCCAGCCGGAGCCCCTGCAGTCTGGAGGCCCAGGCCCCAGCGGACCAAGACCAGCAGCTGCCGACCCCACCGGGCGCCGGGCGTCCCCCGGAGCGGAGACAGCGCCGGGCCCGGGGCCCAAGCGCCCAGGGGCAGCCACCCCCCCCCCCGGACCCGGGCGGCCCAACCGAAACCCAGGAGGACCGGACCCCCCAGACGACGCCCCCAGGGCAGGCCAGCCCCCACCCCAAAGTCCCTGCCCCATACACCTGACACCAGGGCGCCACCACCTCTACCACCCCCCTACCCCGCCACCACGCTCGCACACACTCCCCACACACCTACCCCAACACTAGGGCTGAAAGATATACCGTCACCGCCCCCACATCGAGACACAGGCACCCAAGACATCAATACCGCAAGAGCAACCACATACAGGATACAGATCCCCCCTGCGCCCGCCCCGCACAAAAAGCCCCGGAAGCCACAAACAAAACCGCACCCCCCACCAAAGCGCCCGACCCCCAACCAACCCGCAGCCACACCGCACCACACCGACACCAAGATGCCCGGCACGAATACCGAGATACAAACCTCCGCCCACACCGCCCAGCCCTACCCAACACCTCCGTGTACCCCCCCACACACACATACACCCACCCACCCGCTCTCCGACCTTACATACCCACACTCACTCCTCTCTCCACCCCCAACACTCTCCTCCCTCTACCGTCCACACCTACCCCCACCTCCTCATACCCTCTAACACACACATGCACTCCCCCCACATAACTGCTTTTTTTTTCTGTGTGAGGACCGGCTAAAATGTCCTCACTTTGTTGGTTAAACAGACAAAACGGTCCTCATGTTCAAGTACACACACACACACACAAAACAAAAACAAACAAACAAGCAACAACAAAAACACTGAAATATCTACCATGGAAGTTTTTGCATATTTTCCTAATAGTATGTGTCTGCAGACGCAGAGACCCGTCAACCAGACCCCCAGACTTGGACTGGCATATCTAGACCCATGTTCCTGGAAAAGCACCATTTACTGGATGATTGTAAAACCACAACTGCATTTCAGGACCAGTCTCCGCAGCAGTATGTGTCTGCAGACCCTCTATCGACAGCTGTGAAGAAAAGGTGCTTGATACTTTAAGTATTTTCCTGCCTCTTGGACAGAATAACCAGAAAATTTGGGACAGCCTGAACTGGCTGCCCTTGTTTGGTAGTGCTGGTTTGTCTGTCTGCCTGCCCGTCCGTCTGTCTGTCAGCAACTTTATTGAAAAAGTATTTGACAGATTGACCTGAAATTTTCACTCAGCCGTGTGTCTCAGCCCAAGGATGAACCCATTAAACTTTGGTGGTGATCCGGATCACCTTCTGGATCCAGGAATGTTTTGAAGGATTCTTTATCATTGTCAGATCGGCCATGTTGGAAAGGCTGTTGATGAGACATGAGTGCCCCCTTGTGGTAGAAGTGTGCAGCTGCGCTGCTGAGCACATGATCGCCAGGACACAGGAAGGAAACTTATGAGCAGCAGTGAGCACGAGAAGAGAAAACTGTTGGACAGACTTCTAGCCAGTTGAATATGGTGAACGGTGTGCATGTGAGAAGAACTGTAAGTAACTAGTTGTATTTCTGCCTGAACAGGATGTTTATTTAGCCTTTAATGTTATTTAGCCAATTTACTTATTCAGAAGTGTTCCTCCATTCACCATGTGCCTTTTTATGCTATTAAGCTAGCTGACCTGTTACATGCCAGTTACTGTTACTGTTAACCTTGAACACATATGCATGTTTAGTCCTAACTGTTAGGGATTTATTAGTAATAGTCAATACCTTGAATGTGTTTATTTGTCGAACGAATGTTCCTCATGGCTTTGTATTTCTGTGTTTATAGACCACACACACTTATTCCATCCAGGCATTCACCTTAAAGGGGAAGTTCGATTTTTTTTTCAATCTGAACCTATTTTCTTGAATGTAATATGTTCATTTACTCACCCAGACAGTTTTGGTGCAACTTGAATAGCTTCAGGAGATATTTAGATCCACTCGAGATCAGCAAATGTCCAATATAATCGAAGTGATGGGGCAACCGCGTGCAGCCTCTAAGTAAGGCATTATCTGCCACAAACTCCTTAATTTCACCAATTTTTTGTTCCAAAACATTAGTCGGACCTCCCCTGTGAGCTCGAAGCGGCTTTTTTTGTGGTGATCCGTCCTCATTTACAGACATTTACTTGTTATGGTGTCGCATAATAGTGACGTCATCAAAGCCGCCGCAGTAAAAAATGTCTGTTAATGAGGACAAATCACGGACGCTTCAAACTCACACCAAAACTGTCTGGGTAAGTAATTTAAAGGAGTCATCACCTGGAAATCCCACTTTTTCACGTTAAAACGTGTATTGGAACAGGACCTCAGTTAAAACGTGCCAGAAACTCCGGAGAGTGAAACTTGCTTTGTCTTTGAGTGCGGGCTCTCTCTTCTCACCAGAATTGGCCACAAGAGCATGCTCTCCACAGTACGCAATTTGAATTTCTTTCCCTGAATGACGTGAACAAGAGAGGCTGCAAGCTGCTAAGCTAGCCTCTTTAGCACCACCTGAAAGCAGCTGATTACCTCCCACAGAGTAGCGTTATGACCAGCTTGATCAGAGAGGAGGACGAGGAGGAATGGAGTTTTTAATGCTTTAAAGGAGTGATGACATAGCAGTTAAAAACTAGTTTATGTTGTTGGCATTACTGCATATGTAAATACTCCAAAGAAAAAAACGGCATTTTTTTACAGCGGAGTATTGTTTTGAAACGTCAGACCTCACTTCCTCAGTAATACAGTTGGGTCCGGTGATGATATGGAGCTTTACCCGGAGACCACGTTGACTTCATTTTGATTGGCTACACCTTATTTCGCTATGACCTTATTTGGAGAATCTAGGTCAAGCTGCGATCGGAGTTTGCTAAAGGCTAACTGCTAGCAACAATCCAGACAGTGAGCTACGTTTATCAGACAAGACAGCATTTAGAAAATAAATAAACTTACAGGTAATGACAAGGTTGTGGCCCCCTCCCTCAGTGTTGCTGCAGAAGTTTTCTTTTAAATCCATTTGTTTGAAAATCCAGACCTGACTGCAGAGAAGTTACTACTAGCTCCTTACACGAAGCTGAATCAGACAGGGAGGGGAGGGGGGAGCGGACGGTGCATAGGCCGTTAGGAGAGAGAGAGGGGGGAGGGGGGCGTTGTTTACTTGATAGTGTGCTCTTATTGGAGCAATTAAATTACGTAGAATGATAGAACTACGTAGAATGATAGCCTGCTGTCTGATTCAACTGTTTCTGAGCAGAGAGACAAAGCTGACAGACCATAAACAGGAACTTTGATTTTCACTCTGGACATTCACATGGCCTCATCAGTGCACAACAGATCATATTATACCCCCAAAACCCCAGAAAAGTGAAATTTGATGTCATG